>CM019153.1:1780280-2242780 GCA_009733165.1 Naja naja | reverse complement strand
TTTTTATTTTACTGTAGTGAAGTTCCTCTTATTTTCTTTTAAGTTCCAAGTCAATTTTAAAAAGGACCAGACACTTTTCAAAAAGTCACTGAAATTTTTCCTGTACCATTAGGTGGCGCTCTCAATTCTGTTTGCACGTTCCACCCTTTTTTTTCACTTCTTCCTCTTTTTTATAAAACTTACGTTAATTTTGCTAATTCCAATTATTGGCTATTATTTCTTTTCAACACATTCTATTCCAACATTTACTTATGCCTATTTAGTGCCAAAAATCCAATAATTATCAAATTTAAGTTCCAAGCCTTTTGTGTTCGAATATTTTCCTCTAGATTTTCACCTCCAAATTAATTCTTTCAATATTCAAAGCCAATTTTATAAGTTCCAATTTCCTTCTTTCTCTCTCTGGTCACCGCTTCAATACATTTTCACAAAATAGTTTTTTATTCCTTAATTCTGGGGTACCTTAATATCCATATGTTTCGCCTGGTTCACACTCTGCTTGCAGCTTCACCTCTCCAGCACATTCTTAGTTTCCCAGTCTTTGTTATGGCCATTTTGACCACCACTGCAACTTGTCGTCGGAGGGGGTTTATCCTGTCAGGGAGGGGAGATGTGGCTTCCCTCGACCCTCCAAACAATTCCTGCTTTCTTCATCACCCCTCCAGGGTGGTTCCGGTCCCAATTGGGACCCTCCAACAAGTGAGCTCGGAGAGAAACCATGCACGATCGCGGATTCCGCTCAAACCATGATGGAAGAGCAACCGGAAGTCCTGAAATGAATTAATACATTTGATAACAGTGAAAAAAAACAATGCATGTGGTCCTGAAAGAACTTGAAGTGAAAAATAGGAGTCTAATCAATTTAATTGGGAAGAAGCCACTGGAAGTAATAATAGCGGTGAACGTTGGTCACTTAATAGCTTTGGTAGGTGAGGGTGAAATGGCAGTGGGTGGAAATAACAATATACTCTATTTTTATATTCATAGAGCAGTTAGTTCTTTAATTAATGAATGTCAGGCCTTTGAGATTGATGAGGTCAGGAAATAGACATCACAAAGTTTACTGGCACTCAGCCAGGACAGGGATGTCGAACTAACATTGTGTCATCACATGATGTATCATGAATTTTTCCCCCTTCGCTAAACAGAGTGTGAGCATGGCCAGTGCGTGATGCATCTGGCCCGCAAGTTTGACAGCCGTGTTGTAGGGTGTAATAATAGAATCTTGAAAGCCTGACTGAGATTTTTTCTTTCTTATATCTTAAGAGAATCAAGAAGAGTAGTGTTCAGCTTGTTTCTCGGTGTCTCATCTTTATCACAGGTGTCCTGAGGTTTATTGAATTTCTATTGCATTCATTCAAGGTTCAAGGTTACCTCTGTATTTCTCTACAATAGAAATGTTCTGTACTACAGTCTGCATATGCAACAAATCTAATGTGTTATTGTTCAGCTGCTGTTTTCCCAGAACCTTTAGTTTACCAGTTTCTATCCAACCATCACACATCATAGAAAGATTGTGGGCAATCAGAAATCAGCATTATCTGATCTAGTTTGGCATTGTTTTTAATCATAGTAAATAATAGGTTGCAGCGAAAAACTAAAGCATGCGTTCCATAGGTAGCTATATTATGACTAAACTTTTTTGACTATCTCAGTTTAAGACTGTAATATGTAATACAAAAAGAAAGCTGAGAGATAGTGAAATTGCTTTGTATCTTCTGCATGTTAAGGTCTGGGATTAAATTTTACTCAGAAATCATTGGCATTGTTCTCCATATTGCCAGATACTACATTTAATCCACATAATCCACTCAATAATTCTACATTAATATGAGAAAACTCTACTTATGTACCAGATACACTGTACGTGACTTTCATATAATCTAGTAATGTCTTTCCAGGAACCTTGACCTTCATAGAGAAATAAATTTTTCCTTTTCTATTAGCAGCTTACAGGTGAAACTAAAAAAATTAGAATATCATGCAAAAGTTCATTTATTTCTGTAATGCAACTTAAAAGGTGAAACTAATATATGAGATAGACTCATTACATGCAAAACAAGATAGGTCAAGCCGTGATTTGTCATAATTGTGATGATTATGGCTTACAGATCATGAAAACCCCAAATCGGGCAGCATACAAATCGAATAAATTATTATTATTATTATTATTATTAAATCCATAATCTCAGAAAATTAGAATATTACATGCAATCAATAAAACAAGGATTGTACATAGAACAATATCGGACCTCTGAAAAGTATAAGCATGAATATGTACTCAGTACTTGGTTTGGGCCTCTTTTGCAGCAATTACTGCCTCAATGCGGCATGGTATGGAAGCTATCAGCCTGTGGCACTGCTGAGGTGTTATGGAAGACCAGGATACTTCAATAGCGGCCTTCAGGTCTTCTGCATTGTTCGGTCTCATGTCTCTCATCTTTCTCTTGGCAATGCCCCATAGATTCTCTATTGGGTTCAGATCAGGCGAGTTTGCTGGCCAATCAAGCACAGTAATCCCACGGTCATTGAACCAGATTTTGGTGCTTTTGGCAGTGGGGGCAGGTGCCAAGTCCTGCTGGAAAATGAAGTCAGCATCCCCATAAAGCTCGTCTGTGGAAGGAAGCATGAAGTGCTCCAAAATCTCCTGGCATTGACCCTGGACTTAATGAAGCACAGTGGACCAACACCAGCAGATGACATGGCTCCCCAAGTCAACACAGACTGTGGAAACTTCACACTGGACTTCAAGCATCTTGCAGTGTGTGCCTCTCCATTCTTCCTCCAGACTCTGGCCCTTGGTTTCCAAATGAGATGCAAAAGTTGCTTTCATCAGAAAAGAGGACATTGGACCACTGAGCAACAGACCAGGTCTGTTTTTCTTTAGCCCAGGTAAGAGGCTTCTGACGACATTTGAAGCCCATGTCCAGGATCCGTGTGTGTGTGGTGGCTCTTGATGCACTGACTCCAGCCTCAGTCCACTCTTTGTGAAAGTCCCCAACACTTTTGAATGGCCTTTTCCTGACAATCCTCTCCAGGCTGCGATCATCCCTGCTGCTTGTGCACCTTTTTCTTCCACACTTTTCCATTCCACATAATTTTCTATTAATGTGCTTTGATGCAGCACTTTGGGAACATCCAACTTCTTTTGCAATTATCTTTTGAGGCTTTCCCTCCTTATGGAGGGTGTCAATAATGGTTTTCTGCACAACTGTCAGGTCAGCAGTCTTTCTCATGATTGTGATTCCTACTGGACCAGACTGAGAGACCATTTCAAGGCTCAGAACCCTTTGCAGGTGTTATGGCTTAATTAGCTGATTAGAGTGGGACACTTTGAGCCTAGAATTTTCACAATATTCTAATTTTCTGAGATTGTGCATTTGGGGTTTTCATGAGCTGTAAGCCATAATCTTCACAATTATGACAAATCATGGCTTGACCTATCTTGTTTTGCATGTAATGAGTCTATCTCATATATTAGTTTCACCTTTTAAGTTGCATTACGGAAATAAATGAACTTTTGCACGATATTCTAATTTGAGTTTCACCTGTATATCAGGTAACATCTAGAACTGTGCTTGCTTTTAATCATAAAGCACATTGAATCATATGTTTTAAACATGTGGGATATGAATATATCACCTCTTTGAAATAGTTAATTTTCTTTTGGGCTTCTGCATGAGTTTGAAAAAAAGTGTCATAGTAAAATATGGCTGTGTTAATGATTCAACACATTGAAAAGACATTTTTTAAAGTTTTCATGAAAACCTTGGAAATGCAGGGGTTTAGAGGTACTGCACTTTCTTGTGAATATTATTCAAAGCATGATTAGCCTGAAAATAGTTTTTCTATGTGCTTTAGTTATCCACAAGGAAGAACGTTTTATAGACATTTGCTACTAAAATATTTTGAGAGAGAACTACTTCATCTATGAGAATTTTGAACTCTCAGTAGCCTCTTTGAATCATTTCGAATCTTTCCTTTTCCCACATTGAATAAAGCTTCTATTGATATCAGTAGATAACTCATTGAACCCTAATATCCGTGCACTACAATTTTGGCGAGGAAGAAATGCATTTTTCATTATATCTGTTAATTGTAAATACAATTATGTATAAATGAATGAGTGTGGTTATATTAATCTGGATGTGCATAATCACACTGGGGACACATGCCAGCAATTGAGTTCTAGCCAAATGTAGATGTGCCTGTCATTGTTAAGTATGACCTCCAATAAGCTTTTTCTAATGTAGCCTTATCTTTTGGGTGAAGTAGGAGCAAATCTAATGTAAGTTTGTTACAGGATTATAGTTAGGGGGCCTTCTGTTAGAAAATTTGTATTTTCATTTGTTTTAGAATTATGAATGAATGCAACCCTACTTTTTGAATTCTGTCATTGAAAGGTAATATTTGCTGCAGCTTCTAAATGTTAATTCCTGTCTGCAAAAGTTTTGCAATTCTCTATTACAGATCTCTATCTGAAATATGGGATGAATCTGCACATCATTATAAAATTGCACCAAATATTGATACTTAAATGATGTTTCACTGATATTTTAACTTTTGTATAGCTGTTTTAAAGTGTCCTTGGAGCAAATATTAGTTAATTTGTTCCAGTTTTCTGAAATACATTCTGTGAGAAGCAATAAAAATATTGTGCAATTTTACACAAAAGTAAATAAAATTATATATACAAATGCATACATATGTATTCTGTATATATTTTTTCTTAAAGTACAATTTGCATTGTATGGAACTGTCCTAAATATAGTACAGTTTAAGAGAAGTGTATATTTAGGAAAGTATAAACTTTTTAAATAGAACAGCAGATTTTATGAATTATGTATCCATCCTTTGCATGACAAATAATGTTTTGGCATAGCACTCCAATGCCCTTCAGAGTGAAACTGTGAGTTTATTTTAGTTTCCTACAAGTGTCTGTCATATTACTTGAATAAACTAGGAGATTCAGATTGCTCAGATGCCTAGAAAAATGCCCCATGCTTGCATGGCTAGAAATTTGCATCATTTTACTTTATGTCCATTTCTCTCTTTAGTGGACCGACTATTTCCTTGATTTTTTTCTTGTTATTTATATGTTGGAAGAAACTTTTAAAATTATCTTTGACTTTTATTGCAAGTTTATTCATTCTGAGCTTTTGTTTTTGTCTTTGCAGATTCTGGGTATCTGCTGATATTCTGCCTTATTTGTATGTCTCTCTATTTTTTATATTTGTCCTTTTTGTCTTTCAATTTGTGAAAGAGATCTTTGAACAGCCATGCTGGTTTCTTCTTAGATTTCTTGTTTTTCTTTCTCAGTGGTATTGTGCTGGTCTGGGCTTTTATGATCATACTTTTCAGAATTTCCCAAGGTTCTTGAGTTGTTTTCTCCTTTAGGATGTTCATCCAAGGAATCTTTCCCAAATTCTCTCCGAGTTTATTAAAATCAGCATTTTTAAAATCTAAGACTCTGGTGTCATTATGTTCTATTGCTTGTGTTTGTGTTATGTTGAATTCTAGTATGACATGGTCACTTTCCTGCAGTTTCAACTCCCTTGATCACTTCTTCTCTCTTTGTAAGAATTAAGTCCAATATGGCTGTCCCTCTAGTTCCCACCTCTATGTTTTGGACAACAAAGTTGCCAGATAGGTTGGTTAGGAACCTACTTGATTTCTCACTTGGTGCAGAATTAGTTTTCCAATTGATATCAGGGTAACTGAAGTCCCCCATTACTATTGTAGTGTGTTTCCTACATATATTTGTTAGTTGGTTGGCAAAAAGGGCATCTATTTTTTTCTGGTTGATTAAGTATACACCTATGGCCATATCATTCTTTTTTCTTTTATATTAACCCATATGCATTTTATTAGGTTTTCATCTTTGGTTTCATGCATTTCTGTAGCAATATAGTGGTTCTTTACATACAGTGCAACTCTACCTCCTCTTTTATGGGGTCTGGTTTTTTTCAACAGTTTGTATCCTTCTATTAGTATGTTCCAATCATGGGTTTCATACAGGGTGGGATTCAAAAATCCCAACTGGTTCTCTGCCCGGTTGCTGGGTGGGCATGGCTTACTGGAACTTCCGGGAGGGCTGTTTTTTGCCTTTCCCAGAGTCTGGAGGCTTCCCTTGGGCCTCTGGGAGGGTGAAAACGGCATGCCCCAGGCTCCAGAGGCCCTCCAGAAGTCAGAAACAGGTCCATTTCTGGACTTCCGGAACTTCTGGGAAGGGCATTTTTGCCCTCCTAGAGCCTCCATGCAGACCCTGCACTTACCTGCATCCAAAACGGGCTGCATGGAGACCCTGGGAGGGGCAGGGTGAGCGGGGTCAGCCAGTCGGTTCAATTACCGGTTCGGCAAACCAGATGTAAATTTAACATCCAGTTCACCTGAACCAGCCCAAACCAGGTTTCATCCCACCACATTTCTGTTATTCATATCTACCTTCATGTATTAGTAGTTTGAATTCACCCTATTTGTTCCCCAGACTTTGTGCATTTGTGTATAGGCACTTGAGATCTTTATGCCTGATGCTGGGTATGCTTCCTATGTTTCTTATTTGGTGTTTGAGTTTGTCTTCCTTCCCATCCCTCTTTACTTCATTATTTGGCTTGCTTTCTAGGGGTTTTTTCTTGGAATTAGGTCCTGGAGTTCCTAAAGATTAGTCACCCTCCCCCTCAATTTTAGTTTAAGGCCCTCTTGATAAGTTGAGCCAGTTGTTTTCCGAAAACATTCTTCCCAATCTTTGTGAGGTGCAACCCATCCCTTGCCAGAAGTCCATCATGGAGATAGTACAGACCATGGTCCAGGAATCCAAAGTTTCTTTGGCACCACCAACCCTTTAGCCAGTGGTTCACTTCTAGAATTCTTTGTTCTGTTAACAGATGTTGTCTGGATGTTGTTCGTTGGAAGTACAGATGAAAAAACTACTTGCGCATCTAAGTCCCTGACTTTCTTGCCTAGCTACTCATAATCATTCAATATTGTTTTCAAGGTTTTTTTGATGCCATTCGTCCCTATATGTAGTAATAGAAAGGGGTAGTAGTCTGTGGGTTTTATAATTTGGTTAGGTTCTCAGCCACATCTTTGATTTTAGCTCCAGGGAGACAACATACCTCTCTGGATAGACTATCTGGTCTACAGATGGCAGGTTCGCTTCTCTTGAGAACTGAATCTCCTATTATCAGCACTCACCTTTTTTTCCTAGGGAGGTTTGGGGTATTTTTCTGTCTATCACAGAAGCATTTGATGGTGTTACTTTTTTAGGGACATTTGATGGTGCTTCTTTTCTATGTGCCTGCATGTTTTATTCTAATGAGAGTCCATGAAATCAATTGCTTAGCACCAATGGGGCTGCATCAGAGTGGGTTGGTTTGGACAGGGGTTTTGTACTAAGTTTGTGTTTTTTTTTATGAGTGACATGTTTCCATCTGTCTTCTTCTTCCTCTAAAGGGTCAATTCTTTTAGAAGTTATTTGATCATTATTATATTCAATTTGGGCATATTCTTTTTGCAAGGTTTGGGGTTTCTCATTTTGTAGGTTGAGTTTCAGAGTGGTTAGTGTTTCCTCTAGACCCTTTACTTTTTCTTCTAGTAACTTGATTAGTTTACATTTGGTATATAGTTTGAGTATTCTATGGGCATAAGTGTATACATGGAACATGTTCTGCAGATCACAATAGCATAAGTGTTAGGCATCCAGAAATTGTCCATTGTAATCAATAACTCCGAGACAGGCATAATCTCCAATTGATTTATTAGGAACAACACTGGTTATGTCTATGAATTTCCGAAACTGAAATTCATTCCCAGAGCATGTCACAAATTCCACCCTATCTCCTCCCACTTACTACACTTCATTAATCACAAGAACCAATTACTTGCAGTTGAAATTTCTAATGTGACATACTAAATAACCTTGAGCTGTTCAACCCCCTCACCCCCTTCATTCTCACACAACATTCCTTTGGCAGCTGTGGAATCCCAGAGCTGACGATCAGTTTTTTCTTCCGTGAGTGAATTTTAAAAAATTGAAAGTGGAAGTGTAGAATGTTTTATCACAGATTTTTAAAAGGGAAAAATGTTCAATTTGGAATATATATATTCTAAAAGATCATTTAAGTTTCAAATTTGTGGGGGAAAGTGTGTCAGAGTTTGTAGCAATCCAGCCAGCACACAAACAAATAATGCAGGAGAATTCCTTATATAGAAGAAACTTCTTTATATACAATAACATAAAAGACGATGCTTGTATACAATACCCATGCAGCTCTTGCAACTTGGTAGAGAGAAGAAGAAATAGCAAGTACAAGAACAAGCACTAGAACTCACAAGCAAAGACAAAATGAACTCTTTTATACACAGAACAGTTAAGCTAAGCCACACCCAGGCTCCAAGCTGTCTCAGTTGCCAAACACTCCCCATTGTCTGACTTGTTGCCATGCCTATTCCAGTTCATGAATCCTTATACACTGACAAAGTGTAGCTAAAAGTTAAGGTTCTAGTAGAATGTCTGGTTTAATGATTTAAAGTTCTATAGTTCAAAATTGTCCAGTTTAAAAATTTGAAGTTCTAGCAGATCATTTAGATTGTCCAATTTAAAAATTTTCAGTGTCGAGTGGGCTTAAGTGCGAGATTCATTCTTAGCCTGTACTGGAATGTTCTATGATTGTCCCTTTCCTCCCTTCCTTCTTATGATCCTTTCCCTCCCGGCCTTCTTGTGGGCTTAATTTATCAATTTCTTTTCTGCCTTTGTATGTTCCTTCCTTGCTATTGTCTACTCAGCTTTTATTTTTGCCTTGTGTCCTGTGTTGTCTTTTTATCCTTCCTTCCTACTTGCTCTTCTCCTCCCACTACCAGGTATTCAGCTCTCCCTGCTTTTCTCAGTTCATGGTGTTTCCCTCCCCCTCGCCTGTTGGTCTCCCATGCTGCTCTGTTACTATACTCAGTCACCAGTTCACTGGTCCCCTTTGCTGAAATGCTCCACCAACACCGAAAGCCTCCAGTTGCACTGATGCTCTCCCACTGCTTTCTGTGCTCCTCTCAGGATCTGCTTCGCTGTGTTGCCCCTCACTGCTGGCTCTCCCCTCTGCTGTGCTGCCACCACTCCTGGCTCTCCAGACACGTGGCTCCCATTCGCGCTACTTCTCTTAGCAAACAGGACCGCCTGGATGGCTTACGGTGGTCTTGTCTCCTCTCAGTGAGTTCTCCTCTTCCCTGCTCCTCTCTCTCACTGGCTTGACTTTTCCTTCTCTGCCAGTCGTTGCTTTGCCCTCAGTTGGCTCTCCTCTCTGCCCCTTGGATGATTTTCCTCCCTGCTCCACAGCTGGGCCCCAGTTGCTCACCAGCTCGCCTTGTTGTTCTCTGCCAGTTCGTTTTGCCTCTCGGCTCACCTCTCTTCAAAGGCCTCTTGGTTCTTGAGTAGGCCTCTTGGGTGCAGCTGGGTTCTCTCAGCAGGCCAAGTTCACTGTGGATCATTTTCTTCCTATTTCTCCAATCTTTCCTCTCCTTTTCCTTTCTCAGCTTTTTTCTTTCTCTATGATTTATTCTGTGATTTATCTTTCCGCTCAGTCTCTCCTACTATCATTTATCTTAGTATAATAGCAACTTTTCTCTTCTTTTAACTCCCTGCGATGAAACTAGGCTTCCTCCATTGCCACCATCTTGGATGGAGAGTTCACATCATTTTACTTTAAAAGACTAGAAACAAAAGTTAAAATAAGCAAAAAAAATAGTAAGAGAACACCTGTCTGGTCTTGATGAACACAAATCACCGAGACCTGATGCATTGTATCCCTGAGTTCTAAAGGAGCTGGCAGAGGTCATCTCAGAACCACTCACCACATCTTTCAAAAATCCTGGAGCACCAGGAAACTACCCGAGGACTGGAAAAGAGCTGATGTTGTTCCCATCTTCAAAAAAGGGAACAAAACAGACCCAGGAAACTACAGACCAATCAGCCTAACATCAATACCTGGGAAGATATTGGAAAAGATTAAACAGATCTGCCAACATCTAGAAACAAGTAAAATAATAACTAGCTGTCAACACAGGTTTGTTAAAAACAGATCATGCCAAACCAATCTTACTTCATTCTTCAGCATAGCCTATCTGGAGTCCTAGGATAGTTGGCCTTGACAGGGTGTAAACAACTCCACTCAGCAGCGCAATAATTGTTGAGAGCAAACCTCCCTTTCAGTTCACATGGGATTTCACTTCACCAGCTCACTTCCCCCACCCAAATGCCATGCCCCCCCTTCCCATTACTATGGTAGTCGATGCAAGCATGCATCAAAGGAGAATCCCATGTTGGAGATCCGGCTGACAGCTGCTGACTCTGAAAGTAAATTTAGTCTGTGTTACTTATTTATTTAAAATTTTGAATTCTCCTTTGCCTACTTCAGAAGCACACATTTGATCATTTTAATCCAATATTAGAACCAATGATCAGTTGGATCATCATTTACGTATCGATATTTTGTGTCTAAACAAAGAAACAGAATGGGCATGGGTGAGGGGAAAAAGTGTTGTGAGTGGGGGTGGCTTCTAACTTCCTGCTGACTTTTCCATTGAATTTGTTTGTGGGAAGCTGGCAGTAAGCATCATAAACCTCCCTCCCTCCCAATTCTTTCCAGCTTCCTCATTTACTTTGATTGCAAGAAGTTTACAGAAAGAAAGTAAGTAGGGAAGACAGCAGGAAGTTGTAAGTCCAAACCAGCAGAAAAATAAGTGGCTACTATCATGTGGAAGAGGGAGTGAGGGGATGTATCAGGAATGGTGCTAGGTGAGTTGGAAAAGGTTTGTGGCTGTGCACCAGAGATGCTGCATGGATAGAAGGAGGCACATGGATGGTTTGCATAGGGTGGGGAGATTAGTTAGGAGTATGTGGATCAGGGAGAGAACATTGGGAAAAGTATAGGTGAAGAAAGGTGCATAGGTGTGCCACGTGGTCACATAGGGCATACTAGGCAGCAATTATGAAGAAAAAATGCATGGGGATCAAGGGCTTATGAAAGGGCTTTTGTTGACCAGGGATTGGGAAAGGGTGCCTGGATGTGCTTGGGAGCGTGCAAGACATACCATGCAAATCAGACACAGTGCACAGGACAATGATGTGGGTCAGAAAGGTTTTGTTGAATTGCACACGTGAGGCGCCATATGAGTCTGGGAAGGCAGATTGTAGGAGTGGATGTCAGAGAAGGTGCATTGGTATGTACCAGAGGTGCTGCACATGGTGACCTCATGGGTTGGGAAGAGCATATAAAGTGCACAATAGTTTATGAACAGGTTAGGGAAGGCATGCAGGGATGGTACAGGTCAGGAGGATGTGTGGGAATGTCAAATGAGCCTTGGTAGCTCAGGCTGTTAAATGCCTGCTCTTAAGATCCAGCTGCCTACAATTATTGTAGGCTCGAATCCCACCAGGCTCAAGGTTGACTCAGCCTTCCATCCTCCCGGGGTAGGTAAATTGAGGACCCAAGATTGTTGGGGGCAATTAGCTGACCTTGTAAAAATGCCGCTTAGTAATAAGCAGGCATATACAATGGAATGAAGGCTATTGCTGAGCACACTGGGTTGTATCCCAGAAATTGTAAGCCGCCCTGAGTCTTCGGAGAAGGGCGGCATATAAATGTAATTAAAAAAAAAAAAGTTAAGGTCAGAGAAAGTATGACAGGGGTATTATAAGTTGAGAAAGATGCAAGGGGCATCACAGGTCAGGGAGCATCCAAGTGGGTGGAATGGGAGAGAAAGAATGTAAAGAAGTTCTTTCTCCCTAATCCTGGCTCCCTACATTCCATTTGCGACTTTTCTTGCCAGCTGGCAGGTAAACGGCTGCTGCTGGGTGAGGAAAGGATTGAAGAATTTTGAGATGGATGGGAAACTGTCACAGGACTTTGAAAATAGCACTTAGCAATAGCAGACTTATATACCAGTTCACAGTACTTTTACAGCCCTCTCTAAGTGGTTTACACACAGTCAGCATATTGCCCCCAACAGTCTGGGTTCTCATTTTACCCACTTTGGTAGTCTGGAAGGCTGAGTCAACCTTGAGCCTGGTGAGATTCGATCTGCCAAATTGCAGGCAGCCAGCAACCAGTAGAAGTAGCCTGCAGCACTGCATTCTAACCACTGCACCACCATGGCTCTGAAGATCACATGACCACAGCAATAGCTATTAACACCAAAACAACTACAACTTTCATTCCCTGGGGGGCATGGAGGACACATTTTATAGATGGACCCATTTGACATACTTAGGTTCAAACATGGTTACCCTATGATGCACTATTTTACCCAGTTAAAAATCATGACAATAATAATGAGACTTCCTTCCGAGATGGCGGCAGTGGAGGAAGTAGTATCAGATCACAAGGAGAGAAATTACTGAATTAAATAGAAAGGTATAAGGAGAGGGGGGAAAAGGGAGAAAAAAGGAGCAGAAAGTTAGATAAGGAAGGTAGAAAGAATAAAGGAAAAGAAGAATTTGGGGTATGGAGGAAAACACCAGCAAAACAGCAGCACAGTGAATGAATGGCTGCACGCTGAGTCAGAAGCAGCTAGCAACAGAGGACAATAGATTCAGCTCAGGAGCCCAACTAAGCAGCTTAACACTGGAAAAGAGGCAACTGAGAGCAGCAAACTGATGGCTAAACAGCAGACAAGAAGAGAGGCTGTTGGAGGCAGTAAACTGGTGGGTCACAATATACTCATAATTGCCCTATACCCATACTCCAATCTAGGCAGCCTGGCTTGAGAGGGCAGCCAGGAATCCCAACGCTAGGGCCAGCAAACTAGAGGAAGCCTGACTACCAAAGGCCTCCCCTGAGTTCTTCCAGCCTGACAGCTTAGTGACCTGCTCCAGGTTGAGGTCTTGTGGATGACTTGATCAACATTCCATCCCCAGTGAGACCAGCCCCCCCCCACTTCCTGCTAACCCAGCAGCCCTTTGCAGCAGCCCATCTGACAGAGGAGCAATCCATCCAACAAAGGGAACAGGTGGCTATGAGAAATTGGGTGGCAGAATCGGTGGAGGGAGAAATACAGCAGCAGAATCAGAGGAGGAGAAAAATGCATCAGCAGAATCAGTGGAGGGGAGCAGCACAGCAGCAGAGGCACATCAGATTAGAGAGCTCTGATCTCTAAAGCTCTAAGGTGGGCTGAGCAGAGCAGACCGGACAGTGGAGCTGAGCTGACTGGATAGCTGAATGGCAGGCTGAGAAAGCTGATCAGAGCAGACACAAGGCCGAAAAGACACAAGCATTGAAAGATAAAATAGAGCTGGCTGAGAAAGCGACAAGAGGCCGGAGCAGCGAACAATGGAAGCGAACACAACAAATTAAGACAGAAGCCCCAATAGGCAGGGAGGGAATACCTCAGTAGAGAATAAAAATAAATATAGGACAGAAAATAAAAGATAAATAAACAGTCAAATAATAAGAACAAGAGTGGAACAGTAGAAATCAAGGAAGAACAGGATGAATAAAGATCAATCAAATAAATAAGGCATATCTTAAATAATAAATTAGGGAGGAATTGGAGCTCAAAAACTTTAAAATAATATAGGAAAGAAAAGGATAAATAAAACTAACATAATAGTAAGCAAGTTAAATAAATAAAGTAGAAAAACGAGCAGAAAAAGGATAGTAAAAAGGAACATAATTTTTTACCCTTAAAAGAACCAGCAAAAAGGAAGAAACTCATGGAACAGGTGACTGATACTATTATGGTATGTAATATATGTTCCATGTATGTGCTTATGCCCAAAGAACACCCAAAGTATACATGTATTAAACATAAACTATGTGAACTGTTAGAGGAAAAAGTAAGGAATCTAGAGACAGCCATAGCCAAACTATGCAAGAAAGCTATGCCCAAATAGAACCATATAATAAATAAAAAACTCCCAGAGGATTAGACCCTGCTGATAAACTCTTAGAGGAAGACAAATGGAGGTATGTCACACATAGAAGGAAACACAATGAAGGAAAAAAGCAGCACACATCTAACAAACCTCTGCTGCCCCATCTAACCCAACCAGAAGCAGCCCCATTAAAAGTGAGCAACTGATTTCTCCCCCTAGTTGAAAATACTCAGACCCACAATCTCCCCCTCAAACAAAACATGCAAACACTTAGAAAAGAGACACCATCCAATATCCCTTAAAAAGGCACATCAACAAACTTACCTGGGATAAACAGAAAAGCACCTCAGACTGCATCCTTTAAAACAAGGAAGATGGGTGTTGGTGATAGGAGATTCTATTCTCAAAGGAACAGAACCAGCCATCTGCACACTGGACATACAATCTAGGGAGGTATGTTGTCTCCCTGGAGCAAAAATCAAGGATGTGGCTGAGAACCTAACCAAAATAATTAGGCTCACAGATTATTACTCTTTTCTACTACTACATGTAGGGACAAATGACACAAAAAGGGATTTGAAAACAATATTGAGTGATTATGAGAATCTAAGCAAGAAAGTCAAGGACTTAGGTGCACAAGTAGTTTTTTTCATCTGTACTGCCAACGAAAGGACAACATCTGGTAAGAGAATAAAGAATAGCATAGCATCACAGCATCACAGCATAGCATAGCATAGCATAGCATAGAATAATAAAATTGGAAGGGACCTTGGTGGTCTTCTAGTCCAACCCCCTGCTTAGGCAGGAAACCCTACACCACTTCAGTTAAATGGTTATTCAACATCTTTTTAAAAACTTCCGGTGTTGGAGCATTCAAAACTTCTGGAGGCAAGTTGTTGGTTAATTGTTCTAACTGTCAGGAAATTTCTCTTTAGTTCTGAGTTGCTTCTCTCCTTGATTAGTTTCCACCCATTGTTTCTTCTCCTGCCCTCAGGTGCTTTGGAGAATAGCTTGACTCCTGCTTCTTTGTGGCAGCCTTTGAGATATTGGAAGACTGCTATCATGTCTCCCCTAGTCCTTCTTTTCATTAGACTAGACATACCCAGTTCCTGCAGCCGTTCTTCATATGTTTTCGCCTCCAGTCCCCTAATCATCTTTGTTGCTCTTCTCTGTACTCTTTCTAGAGTCTCAACATCTTTTTTACACCATGGCGACCAAAAAAGAATTCTAGAAGTGAACCACTGGCTAAAGGGTTGATGTCACCAAAAAATTCCTGGGCCATAGACTGCATTACCTTCATGAAGGACTCTTGGCAAAGGATGGGCTGCACCTCACAAAAACAGGGGGAAATGTACTCAGAAAAGGATTGGCCCAACTCATCAGAAAGGCTTTAAACTAAAATTGAAGGGGGAGGATGACCAATGTTTAGAATCTCTACAACACAAAACAAATCATACATCCAAAGAAAACAAATCAAACAATGGTAGGGAGAGAAAGAAGAAAAACCAAAACAACAACTAGAAGATGCAAGAAACATACCCATGGACAGGTATAAAAATTGTAAATGCTTATATACAAATGCTCAAAGTTTGGGGAACAAACAGGGTGAACTAGAAACAATAGTACAAGAGGACAGGTATGACATAGTTGCGTAGGATGAAACCCATGACGGGAATGTACTAATGGATGGATACAAATTGTTCAAAAGAAACAGAGCAACAAAAAGAGGAGGTGGAGTTGCACTATATGTAAGAGATCACTACGTATCCACAGAAATGCAAATGATCAACGATAAAACCCCTCCAGAATGTATATGGGTCAATATAAAAGGGAAAAAGGTGACATTGTCATAGGTGTCTATTACAGACCATCCAACAAATCAGAATAAATAGATGAATTATTTGCCAACCAGTTAACAGATGTATGTAGGAAGCATACCACAGTAGTAATGGGAGACTTTAAGTATCCAGATATCAACTGGGAGACTAACTGTGCAGTGAGTTGGAGATCAAATAGATACCTAGCCAACCTAGCCAACAACTTTGTCATCCAAAAGGTAGATGAGGGAACTAGAAGTAAAGCTATACTGGATCTAATTCTTATTAATAGAGAAGAAGCGATAGAGGGAGTTGAAGTTGCTGGGACTTGGGGTGAAAGTGACCATGTCATACTGGAATTCAATATAATGCAAACACAAGCAATAGAAAATAATCCAACCAGTGCTTTAAACTTTAAAAGATCTGATTTTAACAAACTCAGAGAGACCCTAGGAAAGATTCCATGGATGAAAATCTTAAAAGGGGAAAACAACTCAAGAAGCATGGGAAATTCTGAAAAATATGATCATAAAAGTCAGGCCAGGACAATACCACTGAAAAAGAAAAACAAGAAATTCAAGAAGAAACCAGCATGGCTGCACAAAGATCTCTCTGACAAACTGAAAGACAAAAAGGACAAATCTTGTCTAAACTAGAGACACTCAGCAAATTATGTTCCATTTCAGGCACACATACTATATCATTAAACCTTGTTTCTAGATTTGCATACTGCCTCTTCCAATGACTTTCGCCTTCAATGATCACACCTGGAGTACTACAGCCATACTACAAAATAAATATTGAGACTTTGGAAAAAGTTCAGAGAAGAGCAATTAAGATGATCAAAGGCCTGGAGACAGAGGTGGTATTCAGCAGGTTCTGAACAGTTCTGGAGAACCACTAGCAGAAATTTTAAGTAGTTCAGAGAATATCACCTCTGACTGGTCCCACCCCAGTGGTGGGATTCAAAATTTTTTACTACTGGTTCTGTGGGCGTGGCCTATTTTGTGGGTGTGGCTTAGGGGGTAATGTGACTGTGTGGGTGTGGCTTGGCAGTCGTGACTGGCTGGGCATAGCCTGGTGGCCATGTGACTGGCTGGGCGTGGCTTGGTAATCATGTGACTGGCTGGGCGTAGAGCTATATTAGGAATTGCCCAAAGCCCTTTCGTTACATCATCATCTAGCAAGGCTCAACCAAGTCTGGGATTCAGGACAGCCTACAGAGTTGCCCCTGCATGGCCCCATGGGAGTCTGACAACCAATCAGAATACAAGATCAGATTCAAATCCCAACAGAGGGCATTCTGGATTTAAAACCAGAAATATTTTGTTGGATTCATTTAATTTTACACATACAACAGCTGCTAGAATTGAAAAACAAAGATATGAAAATGAGTTAAAATATTAGAATGTGCAGAAATAAATAAATTAACAATTACAAATTTACAATCAAGGAGAAGGTTTAGAATACTTTTTAACATGGGATTTCGCTTATCAATGGTTAACTAACAGAAACAGAAGTTAGAAATGTAAAAATATAAAGGAAAACACCAATTATATAAGGAAACTTCAGTAAAAAGGATAAGCAAATATTAGTATTTGATCATTCTTAATGAGTAGATAACTTTGAAAACATACACCCCGCTCCCAAAAAAATACTGCAGATAAAAACCAGTTTTTTACTTAATCCTCAGACAAAGCCACTGCAATAAAAACCCTGGATTGTTCCCCCAAGGACCCAAAACCTCACACCAGAAATCTCAGCCGTTCTGCCTTTAAGAAACCCCCAGGCAAACAAGCAAGACTTGTTTGCACCACTAAAGTACAGCCGTTATTAAGATAACTCACCTGGAGGTCCCCTTTTCCTGATAACTGGCAGAATTAACCACATGATAGGAAAGACAAAAGACCCAGGCCAGGACAAAAGCAGGGCAATCATGAACACTCAAAACCCATCAAGCAGGCTCAGCTCCAGAAATCTCAACATGTTAAAACCAGCTTTAATAAGAATGAAGTGTTATACCTCAAAACAAGTTACTAATTTTCTCAGAAACCATAAAAGCAGCTGGACTTCATGTAAAATGTCACCTGGCCTGCATGCTGCAAGCATCAACATCAAAAAATGCTAGGACATGTAACATGACTGGATTGGCAGCAGACCCACAAAACTACACAACTGAAAACACATTCCCTACACACACACACACACACACACACAAAGCAGATACAACTGGAAAAATCTAAAAATATAGCTTTAATTTATAGGCACATAACATTTCACACAATTTAAAAGAACTTCCATACACACACAATGACAACCTCACAAAGCAGCTGCTTTCTAAAAATAGAAAAGCAGCTAAAATTTTCCCAAATTTTATATGACTATTTTTTTAGGAAAAAATGAACACACTGTTTTTTTAAATCAGGAGTCTTCAAACTTGACAGCTTTAATACTTGTGGACTTCAACTCCCAGAAGCCCTCCTCCAGTCATGGTAGCTCAGGAATTCAGGGCCCTGGTGGCTCAGGCTGTTAAATGCCTGCACTTAAGTTCCAGCTGCCTATAATTACTGTAGGCTCCAATCCCACCAGGCTCAAGGTTGACTCAGCCTTCCATCCTCTCAGGGTAGGTAAATTGAGGACCCAAGATTGTTGGGGGCAATTAGCTGACTTTGTAAAAATGCCGCTTAGTAATAAGCAGGCATATACAATGGAAGGAAGGCTACTGCTGAGCACACTGGGTTGTATCCCAAAAATTGTAAGCCGCCCTGAGTCTTCGGAGGCCCTTTTGAGAGGCTGCCACAAAGAAGATGAGGTCAAATTATTCTCCAAAGCACCAGAGGGCAGGAGAAGAAACAATGGTTGGAAACTAATCAAAGAGACAAGTAACCTGGAATTAAGGAGAAACTTCTTAACAGTGTGGACAATTAACCAGTGGAACAGGTTGCCTTCAGACATTGTGGGTGTTCCATCATTGGATGTTTTTAAGAAGAGTCTAGACCAGAGGTGGGCACCTATGGTTTAGATCTGGGACTTCAACTCCCAGAATTCCTGAACCAGCATGGCTGGCTTAGGAATTCTGGAAATTGAAGTCTACAGATCTTAAAGGGGCCATAGTTGCCCACCGCTGGTCTAGACAGTCACCTATGTGAAATAGTAGAAGACCTCCAAGGTCCCTTGCAGCTCATTCTATTCTAAAATTGTTTTAATAGATGTAGATTAATTGGTTTAGAGTGGTATTATCAAATAGGTGAAATCTCAGTTATTTAGTACATGTAATTTATTGAATAATGTGACTATAGGCTGGCCTGAGTGCAAATAAATAGTAATGCATTATAAAACTGCAAAACATATTCACATCTTTAAAATTATTTTTGTAAAATGTCAAGGAATAGAATATGGGCAAGAGAAAAATCTCTATTTTCTTTATCCATACTAGAATTGTAGCCACTAAGTGGATGAAAAATAAAATATCTGCAATTTGATAGTGTATCATGCTGCAACCAGTTGCATTTGATATTCAATTTGTCTTTTAGGATGCTATCCTATTGCTTAAAGCAAGGTTATTTCCAGGTCATCTCAAACACTAAAGAGAAAGAATTTTTGAAAGTGGCAACATGAAGAGATTTCAGCAGCTGCAGTGTCAAAACAAGGCTTACTTTATTATTGCCTTAATAAAAGCTATTGAGCCCTGAGTACATAGTCTTTGCCTGAAGCTTCAGACTGTGTACAAGGAACATCCAATTTCCCTTTGAAAGATCTGTTTGGTTAATCTTACCAAATCGCTGGTCTATTTTTCCTGTTATTTTTGTTGCTATGACTTTTTACTGTATAGTCAACAAAATGGCTCATTACCTTAAATAACATAAAATAGCAACAACTAGATGGGTAGACAACAAAATTCTATGTAACACCTAACAACTTTTATGCCTATTGTGTCTGTGAAATAAAGCTGCAGTCAGACAGGAATTTCTGAAGGGCTGGAATAATGGATATGAAAGCTTTTTATACAATTATATTTCAGCCTCACTCGGTTCTACACTTGAAAGTGGGGTTTGGAAAGGAGCAGCTTTATTTATTTATTAAAGTTAGTTATATGTATAAACTGGCTTTGTGCTTTTCTAACATGTATAAGCTAATGACCAGTGACCAGATTCCAAAGACATATAGTTTGTATAAAAGGAAGTGAACCCTATGCTATTCTTACATTCAATTTCTGCTACTTTATGCTTTATACTTATACTTTATGCTACTTTAGAGGAAATATTTATATATATTACCCAATTATAATGCTAAATATATATTGTATTTTAAAGCTGCAAACACTTCTGCTTCTTATCACAAAGCAATAACTCTCCAGAACCAAAGGCTAATCAGTCAACTCATACATTTTCAATGAAACAGCTGCTTGACACCATTATTGAGAGAGATTTCCATGCATTTATCAAGGTCTTAAAGATGCATGCATAAATAATATAATGCCAGAATTAGTCTGCATTATGCCAATGAAGAGCAGTGAATCATTTCTTTTTCACTGCAATTGGTTAAAAATGGCATTTATAACTGAAAAAAAGAAAAAATCCAAGTGTGTAAAGGCTATTTTCTTTTTTCTTTTTCCAATAATTTTTATTGTTCTTTTTCAACTTTTACACGTTTTAACCTTAATATTAACAGTGCTGTGCCATCATTATTATATAAAGCAATCTCATGTAAATATCTACATTTATATACATTTATATACATTCATATACATTTATCTATAATTTTCTTATCTCCGTTATCTTTATTTCTATTGTTCAACCATTTATACCAATTGTCCCAAATTTCAAAATATTCTGACTCTTCTTTATCTTTTAATTTTAATGTCAATTTATCCATTTTAGCACAATCTAGAATTTTTTGAATTACTAATTCCTCTTGAATTACTAATTCCTTTATTTTGTTTCCAGCATTGTGTATATACTATTCTTGTTGCTGTAAATATGTGTAGTAAAATGTATTTAATCTTTTTCCTATATTTCCCTTTAATTATTCCCAACAAAAACAACCCCGGTTTAAACAACTCCGGTTTAAACTCTATTCGATCTTCCGCTATTTCTTGTATCCAACTGCATATTTTCATCCAATATTTTTGGGCTTCCGGGCATGACTACCACATATGATAGAAGGTACCTTGATTCTGTTTGCATTTCCAACATGGCGGATTTATGTTAGGGTACATTTTGGCCAACCTCATTGGTGGCAAATGCCAATGATAAAACATCTTGTACATATTTTCTTTATAGGCCACTGATCTTGTTAATGTGTAATTTTTGTTCCAAATATTTTCCCAATCTGCTAAGTCTATATTATGCCCAATATTTTTTGCCCATGCAATCATACAGCCTTTTACTACTTCCTCTTCCAAAGCAACTTTTAATAAGTAATTGTACAACTTTGTTATGAATTTCTCTTCGGGGCCTATTAAAATTTTATCTCATTGTTGCAGTTCAGTATGAATTCCAAATTCTTCTACATCTTTTTTGTATCTGGTTTGTGACTGGAGATGTGGCCACCAGTCTATGATTATATCCTCCTCTTTTAATTCCTGATTTATTTTTAATTTTCCCTGATTATCTAATATTTCTTTGTATCTGACCATTTTGCCTAAATCCAATGTGTTGGGATATATCATCGCTTCCATGGTGGATAACCAGGCCAGTATTTTCATTTAATGTTTTCTCCTAATTTTATTCGAAATCTGTATCAATGAATCTCTCATATAATGTCTATAAAAATATGTTTGCTTCTTACTTTTCTTTTCCCATAGAAAGGCATGCCACCCTATCTGTAGATCATGACCCTCTAAAGTTAATATCCTTTTATTACTCAAATTGATCCATTCCTTGATCCATATCAATGCTGCCGCATTATAATAGAGTTTCCAGTCCGGGAGTCCAAAGCCTCCTCTACTTCTACTATCCTGTAATGCTATTAATTTTATTCTGGCTTTCTTTCCTAACCATATAAATTTTAACATAATTTTGTTCAGTACTGTGAAAAAAAATTTGTCTAATTTTATGGGGATTGTTTGAAATAAGTATAATAATTTGGGTAAAATATTCATTTTAATTGCGGCGACTCTCCCAAATAATGATAATTGTAGTTTCCCCCATAATTCCAAATCTTTCTTTATTTGTTGCAATAATTTCATACAGTTATTTTCTTTTATTGTTGAACATCTCACTGTTAGCCATATTCCTATTTTACTTTCTTTGCAATTTGGAGTCCCGTTACCCTTTCTAGTTCTCTTTTCTGTTCTTCCATTAAATCTTAATTAACATTTTAGTCTTTTCTCTATTAATTTTAAGCCCTGATACTTCTCCATATTTTTCTAATTCTCGAATTAAAGTATTTCCTGTCTCCAATGGGTCTTCTATGAAGAATACCAGGTCATCTACAAAAGCTTGAATTTTATATTCCTCTTTTTAAATACTGGTTCCTTTTATATCTGGATTCTGTCTGATTTGAATTAATAAAATTTCTAGTGTCAGGATGAAAAGCAGAGGTACCCCTTTTGTTATTTTAAAGGTCTCTGTATTCTCCCCATTTAATAATATACTCGTCTTTTGGGTGGAATATATCGCCTCTATGATTTTCTCGAACTTGTCTCCTAATTTTATATTTTTAATTTGTTGTATCATGAACTGCCAATTAAGATTGTCAGAAGCCTTTTGTGCATCCAGAAAAGCAATTGTGTTTCTACATTTTTAATTTCCTCCTGTAATGCATTATGTTGTCTCCATTTCTCTTTGTTTCTCTTTTCTGTATAAGCTATTATGATTCCACATGTGTAAGCTTTCATAATGTCTCATAGGTTTTGTAGTGATGTATGTTGTTTTGTATTTTCTTTAAGGAATAATTCCAATTCTTTCATAAATTTTGGGTGAATTCTTTTTCTTCTAATATTTATGGATTTAAAGTCCATCTTCTTATTTTCTGTTGGCCTCTCCAAACTATTTTAAGGGGGTTATAGTCTGCCCAAATGTTTGGCAATATTTCAATTGTTTCTACTTCTTTTCCTACTTCCCCATTCATCCAAGCCATATCAATCCTTGACCAAGATTGGTATGGATTAGAGTAAAAAGTGAATTGTTTTTCTTCTGGTTTCAATTTTCTCCATATTTCTATTAAGCTTAATTCTTCCATCATTTGAAAAAATGCTGTTGGCAGTGTTTTCTTTTTCTTTCTATTTTTCTTGTCACTTACATCAGTGGCTCTTAACCTGGGCGATATTGCCCCCCAAGGGGCAATTTTGTTTTTCAGGGGGGTGATGGAACGAAAAGGGCGACGTGAAGGAACGGAAGGGGGCGATATGGGGATGATGGAGCGAGATATATTGGGAGAGAGAGAGAGAGGGAGAGAGAGATCTATATTGGTAGATAGATAGGTAGGTAGGTAGGTAGACAAAAAGACAGGCAGGTAGGTAGAAAGGCAGGAAAGCAGGCAGGCAAACAGACAGACCTTTTGGATGGATGGATAGATGGATGGACGGATGGATGGACAGACAGAAAGAATGCGAGAGCGGCAGCACTTTGGGAAAGCGGTGGTGGCGGCTTTTCCCAACATGCTGCTGCAATCGAGGCACCAGTTCAGGTGCGGTACAACCATCAATGGGATGACCTTGCAGGGCTGGCACCTCGAACGCCCCCCTGCCACCTCTTAGCATCCCCAAGGGGGCCGGCAGAGGGGCGCTAAGATGCGACAGGGGGACATTCAAGGTGCCAGCCGGCCCTGCAGGTTCACCCATTGACTAGCACCACTCCAGAGCCAGCACCTCCAATGCGGAAGCAGTGGCACGTTACGTGCCACCGCGGCTGCGTTCAATGCGCCGCCCCCCTGCCGCCTCTTAGCACCCCTCTGCCAGCCCCCTTGGGGATGTTAAGAGGTGGCAGGGAGGCGTTCAAGGTGCCTGCTCTGCAGGCTCACCCATTGACTGTAGCACTGATCCGGAGCCAGCACCAAAATGGGTGAAACTGCAGGGCCGGCCGGCGCCTCGAATGCCCCCCTGCCATCTCTTAGCACCCCTCTGCTGGCCCCCTTGGTCTTGGGGATGCTAAGAGGCAGCAGGGGGCGGCACATCGAATGCGGCCATGGTGGCACATAACGCGCCACCGCTTCCACATTGGAGGCGCTGGCTCTGGAGCATTACTACAGTTACTGGGTGAACCTGCAGGGCCGGCACCTCGAACATCCCCCTGCCGCCTCTTAGCACCCCTCTGCTGGCCCCCTTGGGGATGCTAAGAGATGGCAGGGGGGTGGTTATGTTGGGGGAGGGGGACGATGACAGCTTCCTCAATGGCTCAAGGGGACGATTCTTTCAAAAAGGTTAAGAACCACTGACTTACATAATCCTTTTTACTGTCCACTATTGCATTATAATCACCCACTATGCAAATATTCCTTTGTCCTATTTCCTAATTTTTTCATGTAGCTTTTTATAAAAATCCTTCTGGTTTTCATTCAGTGCATATATTACTACTAATAATAATGGTTTCTGACCAATCAATATTTTAATCATTAACATTCTTCCTTTAGCATCTGTGTAGATTAGTTTTGCCTTTATCTCTTCCTTAACATACATCTATCCCCTTTCTTTTTTCATTAGCTAATGCCGTATACTATGTTCCTAATTTGGGGTATTCTAAGCAATTTCTATATTGTTTTTTAATGTGTACTTCCTGCAGGCACACTACATCTGCTTTTTGTTTCACTAATTTTACCAATGTTCATTTTCTTTTGGCCGACAAATTTAATCCATTAATATTTATTTATATTAATTTGATTTCTTCTCCCATTCTTCTATTTGTATACTTGTCTTTGTCTTCTATTGGCCCCTTGTGTCTCTTTGTATTCTTGGTCTTGGTCTTGCCCCTTCCTCTTCTTTTTGTTCTTTCTCTTCCCTACTTCTTTCTTCCTGTTCTACTTCTTTTGTTCCTCATTGTTGCTCTTCTTGTCTTCTGGACTCTAATTCTTCTCTGCTGCTCTATTCTTCTTCTGTTCTTACAAGTTGATCATATAATTCTTGAACCTTCTCTAACTTGTCAACTTTAATTTTCTTCTCTTGTCAAGACACTAGCATCCCTTCTGGTACTAACCACCTAAATAATATATTCCTTTTAGTCAGTTGTGCTGCCAAGAATTGGTAGTCCTGTCTCTGTTTTCTCACCCTTCTCGGAATCTGTTTCAGAGTTTGTATCTCCTTTTCCTTGTACATCATCGGTTTGTCCTTCATTATTTTATAAATTATATCTTTTACTTTTTTTCGCGCGAACCTAATATGCACTTCTCTTGGTAATCTATGCCTTCTGGCATAATTTGTATGAACTCTGTATACGTCATCAAATTCATTTAGGATTTCACACTTATCTTCATCAGCTATGGCTTTCATCCATGACTCTTCCCTTTGACCCCGTCTGACTCCCCGGTTCTGGTAGTAGATACGTTCCTGAAAGAATTAAAAGCCATACCACATGGTCTGATACCAACTGGAGAAAGCCAAGGAGGACTACAAACACTTTGCAAATCAGCATCATCATGATGCTGTAGGTGATCGGGTTTGGCTCTCTATCTGGTACTTACTGATGATGCAGCCATCGAAAAGCTTGATCACTGCTACTTGGGTCCATTTCCGGTTGAGGCAGTGATCAATCCTGTGGCGTTTCGCCTATCCCTACCATGGACCATGTAGATTCATCCAGTCTTTCATCAGTCTTTGTTAGTCCCAGTATCTGCTGACAATCCACATAGACTGGCTCTACCACCATCAGACCCAGTAGCCCTTAAGGGGAGGCAGAGTATGAACTGGATAGCATCCAAGATTCACACCAGTTGCGGGGTTGGTTTCAGTATCTGGTGGCATGAAAAGGTTATGGACCGTAGGACTTCACCTGGGTTGATGCCACAGATGTTCACGCCCCTCATCTGATCCACAACTTGCACACCTGGTTTCCTCAATGTCCCCGTCCACATGGTCCTGGGGGAGGGGGCCTTGTGGGGGGGATAGTGTCATCCCCTGTCGGAGTCTGAATCTGAGGAGGAAGACGAACAGCTGACAGGGAGTGGGAATGTGTCTCCATTGGCTGTGGAGGAAATGGGGGAAGAGCAAAGTCCAGCTGGGCAGAGCAGGAGAGAGATAGAACAAGAGAGGAGTTCAGAGGAAGACCCAGGCCCACCCCCTTTTCATCCTACACAGGGAGGAAGGAGAAGAGAGCAACATGGGTTACATGGCTTACGGGGGAGGAAAGGGCCCTGATTCCCTTCATTAACCACACCTGGGAATGAGAGTTTAAAATAGATGCATTCTGAGTGCGGCAGCTGCTGGGAGCAAACATGAGTTTATCTAGTGTTGACTTTAGTTATCTGTGTTCCTGGCATTTTCCCAACCATGTTGAGTTATTGCTGTGCCTTCACATCTGGAATTCTTGCTCCTGCCCTGCCAAACTAATTACCTCATTTTGCCTTGATTGGGCTTATAGTTACAGTTTTTGTTGACCACATTTTGGACTTGATTCTCTGCAGCCAAAGGCTATTCCTGGGAGAGCTTTTCTCCAGCCAGAAGGTAACCAGGACATCGGGGGCAAAGTTGGAGCTAATAAAGGGATTCCTACTGATTATCTGATTGTGTTGCCTTTGTGCCAAGCCCCGGGTCATCACAAGCACTCTTTAGGCCAAAAGCAGGCTTGTTTTTGGTCTCCCAAAGCTTCCATGTGTCCCATTTTTGCCCTTCCCAGTGTCCAGAAGCACTCTGCAGGCCAAAAACATGTTGTTTTTGGCTTCCAGAGGCTTCTGCAGGTCCCATTTTTGCTCTCCCTGGCATCAGTGCATCTTATAGTCCAAAAAATACAGTATATGTTTTCTCAGAAGTTTTCTTTTCTTTTATTTTGTCACTTTTAATAGTGACAAAAACTTTTGTTTCCAGTATGGAAGTTTTGATTTTCTAGATTACTCTGTATTGATTTTTTCTGTGTCTCTGAACTTTGAAATTGAATAAGGTATCTGTAATGAAAAGGAACATTATATATAAAATAGAACCTAATTTTAGAGTCTCAGGATGAATTGAGATAGAAAAGTGGTCAATTGAGAATACAAATTCACTCTTCAGAAAGGTGACTTTAAAAAGTTTAATCCCAGAGAACTGATGCAAATAAATTATTTGAGGACAGCGTAAAAAGTTAACTGTCAAAGAAAGGACATATAAAGGATTCACTAAAGCCATTTTAATTTTTCAGTCCCTACATATACCCTCTTGAACATTAGCACTGATCTTTAATTAGACTGAGATGTAAATGTAACAACAAATGTTTTTTACATGTACATGATATACATTAAGATTTAACAAATAAAAACAAGATGTTTTTCTTTTCCTTTTTAAAAAATAATTTTTATTAAACGTTTCACATTTAAAAAAAACACATATAAAAAAAACAACACACCCTCCCACCCCTGCCACAGCACTGCTGAGCCCGCTTGCAAACTCCACCAAGTGCGGCTCCAACTATTCAGCTTGTGCATTCCTCCCATCCAGTGCCATCACGGAGGCAGGCAAGGTGCATGCCCTGCCTGCTCCGCTCTCACCAACTGGAGGTGGGGCTCCACCCTGCCACCTCCCAGCTAGAGAGCTAAATTTATTTGCTTGCTGGCCACCTCAGAGGTGGGAGCTGCACTCAGGCTGCCTGGGTCACCACCATGGGAAAGAGAGAGGGAAAGGGAAGGGGTGTGTGTGTCTCCCCAACAGGATCCAGGTTGGAGTTGCCTTATTTTGCATGGATCTCCAACACTTTGCTTTGCCTGCCAGCCTCCACTCCCCAAGTGGTTGAATTCACATAACATGTGAAGCTGGGCAGGAGAGCATGGATGGATGGATAGATGGGGGGATAGATGGAGGGATAGATAGGTAGATGGATGCAGGGATTGATAGATGGAGAGAGGGAGGGAGGGATAGATAAATGGAGTAGGGAGGGATGCAGGGATGGATGCAGAGATGGAGGGATGGATGGAGGGATAGAAAGAAAAAGATAGGTAGGTAGGTAGGTAGAGGAATAGATGGATGGGAGAGATGGATGGATGGATGCAGGGATGGAGGGATAGATAGATAGAGGGATTCAGGAATGGAGGGATAGATGGAGGGTTGAAGGGAGGGATAGAGGGAGGGAGGGATAGATGGATGGATAAAGGGAGGGAGAGATAAATGAGACAGAGAGAGGAGGACAGACACACACACAGAGATACCCATTTCCCACAGAAAAGAAAACTGGGAGCCACAAAACCTGGGTAGTTATGGCTGTGAGGGGGCCATGTGACTGGGTGGGAGTGCCATCAAATTGGCCACACCCACCCAGGTTTTGTGGCTCCCTGTGTTTTCTGTGGTAAACCAATCCAAATGGCTTTTTGAGTGTTTAAGGTTACAGACCCCTGTCCTAAAGGAACCTCCATACACTACCCATTTGTCTTGTCCCTTCATTGGCTTCTTTAGTGACAGCCTTGCCTATGACAGTAACCAAGATCATTTAGGATGCACAGTCTTCCAAAGACAAACGATGGCAATCAGGAGGAAATGTCTATTGCGGACAAACTCCTTTTAGAAATGACATAACAGGGATTAGTCAAAGATAATAATGACAACTGGTTGCCCCTCTTCCCTTCAGATTACAGAGGCAACACCTACCTCACAATAAAGAACAAGCTGTAGCATGCTCCTTACCACAATCTCCAGAGTTTATGTTATTCATACCAGAGAACCTGTGGAGAATACTCAAATGGTGCAGCAGCTTATAATCACACCACAAACACCAGCAAATGCCAAAGAGCAATTAAATTTTCTGCAGTGTCTTCCATGGTATTTGTTCAATAGGAACTTCCATTCAATCATCCACAGGAGGATTCTAGCACAAGGTGTGAAACAAATACATCAGAGACTGTTGCATCCTCAGAACAAATAGTTTCATTGTTTCAGTGGTGGGTCCTCCCAGAAAATATGCCAAATATCCAGTCTCATCCATCCAAGCCAAATGCAGAGAAAGAAAGAGCAGTTCACAGAAGGGTAAATCCCCTGATCTGCATTTGCTAGTGGATGTCGCTTGCAAGCAAGAGCATTTTCCAAAGGAAGAATATTCAACATCTCACAGATCCCTAGAGTGGAAATCCTCCATCCAAAGCAGAATCTGAGGGCAGTCTCAATAGGAGAAGCAGTGATGTGCAAGCCTCAAAACCAAATCACTGCCCAGATTCCTTCAGACTTGACTTGGGTCCCGTTGCTACAGAATAGTGCTCGGTATGCATCAGATGACTTCAGCAATTCTAAGGGAGAAGCTGGCAATGGGATGTTATATTCCGAACTTAGATCACTGTCAAATTCCCAGAAGCCTCATTGGAAACTCTTTCTCAGACTATAGAGATCGTCCAACGGAATTATCCTATTAAAATGCACTTATAGCCTGAAAAGGATTCTGTTTATTTTCAGTCTTCTCATATGCTGAATTCAGCATTATTTTATTATAGCTACTTGTTTTTCCCCCTACGTTTTACACCCTGAAGTCCTGCAAAGCCTGCCTAATGAAATAAATGTGAACTCATTTCATTTCTTTTTTAGGCCTTGCATATAATGAACACAAGACTTATTACGCTTCAGTTGAGAAGTTTAATTTCTACTACTGGTTTTAATTTACAGCGTTTTACAATTCACACTGGATTGCTCAGACTAAATTCTAAGGGAGGTGGACATTGTACCTTCCTTACACATGACAGAATGAAAACTGAGATAAAATGGCTTGTTGAGACTTAAATTCAAATATTTAGTTCAACTCTCCTGTTAACTGGAACTTATATTTTTATAATACTATAGTATGGTATTCAATGGGACAAAAAAGTTACAATAAAATAAATGTAAGGGTGATCCACACCCAGATAATTTTTCCACATTTGCTTTTATATGTGTGTGTGTGTGTGTGTGTGTGTGCATGTGTGTGCATGTGCATGTGTATGTGTGTGTGTGTATATATATATATATATATATATATATATATATATATATGTATATGTGTATATATATATATATATATATATATATATATATATATATATATATTTGTTTTCATAGATTTTCACGGGTAAAGGTATGTAGGTCTTGGTGTATATTCGGGTCTTGTCCCGTGTAAGATTGAGAATACCTTGGCAACGTTTCGACGAAATCTCATCCGTCATCTTCAGGCTGGTGTCTTCAGCTTCGTTCTCCTGGGAGAAGTGTGTGACCGTGGCTGTTTCTCCCTTTTAAACTCCAGAGTTGGCTGTGTTGTTACTTTTTGATTGGTTTGTGGAGTTGATGTATGCAGATTGGATGGCTTTTTCCTGAGACCCTGTGTGGCTGAGGTGCTGGCTGTGTCTCTCAGCCTTTTGTGTTGTAACGACCTGGGTAATGGGCTGTGTGATGACCCTCTGAGTTCTATTGTTGTGACGTCCTGGGTGTGGTGCTGTAATCTCCTGGGTCGTTGTCTGTGTTGCAACCTCCTGATGTTTTATGTTGTAATCTCCTGAGTTCTGTGATGTAGTATCCTGGGTGGAAGGCTGTGATGTGACATTCTGGGCCTTGGTTTGGCTCCGAGTTTGAGGTCTGGCCATGTGTTTATAGCGTGTGTCAGTTTGCTTAGTTTGGGGGTCGGAGGGGGGTGTAGCAGCTGGTGTTGCAGCCATGGTCTGGTTTCTGGATGGTGGTTGCCTTTCATCTGTGGCGTGGGCTTGGGTTTGAGTCTGGTGAAGGAGATTGGTGGTGGCATCATGTGTTATTTTGGGTCCGGTGTTGGTTTTTGTGGCTGGGACTCGTTTGTTGATTAGGGCTAGTTTCCTGACATTTTCTCATGCTGCTTTCAGCATCGACATCCAGTCAGTCAAACTGACTGAGGAAAGGGGTTCTCTTGGATATTCCGGCATTGGGACAAAGTCCATACTGCTTACTACCTTGAAAGGGGATGACCCCATGCTATTGTGAACAGCATTATTGTGAACAATGGAAGAATGCCAGAAGGTCCACCCAATTGGACTAGTGGTAGTTCACGTAGCATCTCAGGTACTGTTCTACCATGGTGTTCAGTCTTTCTGCTCCACCATTAGTGCTCATATGGAAAGCCAAGCTAAGGTCCTGGGATGATACAATGGACCACAAGAACTCCCTCCAGAATTTAGCCATGAATTAGACTCCTCTGTCTGAGATGATTCTGCGTGGTACTCCATGTAGGCGGTAGATGTGCTTCAGGAAGAGTTTGGCTGGCAAGTGGACTGAGGGTAGTCCATTGCAGGGTATGAAGTGTGCTTGCTTAGAGAATAAGTCAATCACAGTCCAGATCACTGTATTCCCCCCACTCTTTGGCAGCTCAACTATAAAATCCATTGTGATCGCCTCCCATGGTCTCATTGGCTTTGCCACCTGTTGCAGCAATCTGGGGGTCTTCCTGGTCTCCTTTTCATAGTGGAGCTTTTTATATAGCTGTCTACATCTTTCTTCATGCCAGGCCACCAGGATTGTCTTCTCACTAGGTATAATGTTTTTAGGAACCCAAAGTGGCCCGTAGATTTGACATCATGACTTCTCCAGAGAATTAAGGTGCACAGGGACTCAGGGACATCATGTTTTGCCCCCTTCCATGCTAGGTCCTCCCTTTTTGTCAGTATATGTTTGTTATCATGGAACCAAGGATCTGTTTCAATTTCGGTTTTGAGGTTCACTGGCTTGTGGGTTGGTTTAACCAGTCACTGCATTGTTGATGGGTGGTCACTTGTGTCATGGTTTGGATAAGAGGGATGATAGTGTCTACTACTTCCTCCCACCTACATTTGTATTGGGGCATGCGGGAGAGGCATCAGTTAGGAAATTCCTCCTCCAGGGATGTGGCATGTGGCTCTCTATGGTCTCAGTAAAGATGAGGATGCCACCAGGTAGACAAGGGCCCCCTTGTAGAGGTGCTCATGCAGCACTTCATTTATCAATTGCATAAACACCACCAGGGGGCCCTGCAGTCCAAAAGGTATCACTTTGAATTGGAAGCTTCCTAGGGGGCAGTTGAAAACTGTTTTCCATTCATCTCCTTCCCTGATTTGGACTCGGTAATATGCTTCTCGGAGGTCTAGTTTAGTGGAAACCTTGACATTGTCTAAGTGGGACATTATGTCCTTCGTGAGGAGGAATAGGTTGTATATGCATACACCATTAATCCCCCTGAAGTCTGTGCATAATCTCATAGTTCCATCTTTTTTTTCTTTACATAGGACAGTTTGGGTTTGGAAATCTTGGCCCCGGGGATTATTTTGATGGTGCAGTCTGTTGCACAATGGGGAGGGGGGTAGGACATTGCATTCAGTTTCACTGAACACTTCAGCGAGGTCCTGGTATTCTCTAGGGGTTTGTTTGGAGATGGTTGCCAGTTGTTCTGCTGGGACCATTGGAGAAGTTCCCTGCGTAGACACTGCCTCTATATGCTGGTGTGGAGGGGATTGGGGTGCCTCTGGCTGTCTTCTTTCCACCAGATAGTTGGTGGAATAGTCCACTTGACTAGCCAAGATAGACCTAGTATGACCATCCCTGTCATTTTAGGTGCTATTACAAATCAAATTGATTTCCAGTGGTCCTACTGGGATTCCCTGACTGGTTCAGTCAGGTGGGTGGTGTGGGCTCTCTCCAATAGGGACCTGTCAACTTGCTCAAACTTAATTGGGTGGGCCAATTTCTTCTCTCTGATCCCTAATTTCAGGACCATGGGCAAGTTAATGAAACATCTGGTGCAGCCTGAGTCTATTAGGGCTTCAAAAGTACCCTGGGTCCAAAAACCAGAAGTGATGTCGCGGCGACACCAGTAGCAAGGGAACGGAGCTCTCTGTCCCTGCACTGGCTTTCTCTGTGTTTGTGGGCTCTGGAGGGGGCCAAAACTACCCTGGAAGGGTGGTTAAGCAAAGGAGACGTGCCTTGTGAGGTTCCAGGGGAGAATTTCCCTGTAGAGCCCCCAGGCTATTACTCTCTAAGCCACGACACAAAGAAGAGGCAGCCAAAATGGCCACCACACAGCCAGAGACAGCTTCAACTGAAGAAGAGTGCAGGAGCGGAGTTAGTGACAGTATGAAACTGGGTGAGAACTATCCTTTTTAATTTAAAATATAACCCTGAGAAGAATATTCCAAAAAGTGGACTCAGACATATATTAAGTGACTGCATTCTAGTTATTGGAGTAAAAAGTTAATATCTTAAAATACAGAAAATTGGACTTAAAGATTGGAATAAAGCGAAAGCTGATTTAAGAGCACCACCTACTGTCAAAAGAAAAAAACAGATCCCCAAAGTTTGGGAAAGACCTGGTGTTATGATAATTAAAAGTGAGTATTTTATTATAGAAAGACCCCTGAAAGCTGCTATATAAGACTCAAATGGTAAAGGGATGTATGAAGATTTCACCCTTGGACCATTTAAAAGACTAGATTGATTAATTTCAGGACACAAAGTTCCTTGGATATCGGACATTGTTTTTTTAGTTTGAAAAGTGGCTTTGAGTTGGATAAAGGACAGTTGGACAGTTGGACAATTGGCTAGGAAGAAATAAAAGAAACAAGAAGAAAGATGAGTGAAATTTACAAAGAAATTGCATTGGATTTTCAGGAAATAAAAGATACACTGGCAAGAGGATTTGAGAATATTTTGAATAAAATAAAACACATGAACGCAGAGCTGGAAATTGAGATACAAATGAAAAGAAGAAAGCAGGAGGACCAGGAAGAGGAGGAGCCAACTGAAAGAGGAGCTAAAAATAAAAAGGAAATAAAAATAAATATAATGATTGATGTAAACCAAGAGGAGAGCATTATAAAGGAAATTAAACAGGAATTGGAATTGCAAAGAGAAATCTTTGGGAGAAAGATAGAGGGTGAGAGTAGATAACTTGGAAATGAGACAATGGAACATAATAGATAAGGAATAAAAGTTTAAGAGGAAAGGGAAAAAAGTGGTAGATAGGAACGGAAATATAGGAGATGAATATGGGAGACAATTTTGCTCTATTCTTTTCTTCTGCCAATTCAACATGGATCTTCATGCAACTACTGGAAGTCAATGTCACCCTATCAACACTGAATCAAATAGAATCATGCTAATTAAATATACATCAAATATATCTCTCTGATCCTGGCTGACCAAGTGAAGTTCTCAGGATACTTTCCTAGTATATGGAGCTAGTGGAAGTGTGGGTGGGTGGCTGGGAAACTTCATCTCAATCCTAGCATGGGTGAATGGCTAAGGGTTTTAAAGTTCCCTGAATATGCAGGGGTTTTTTTTTAAAATCCTTGACTCTGAATGTGGTAGCAGTCCCCCAGACAGAATTGGTGCACAATTTCAGGGTTGTCTTGGGATCACAGATCCAAGTCAAGAGTAAGTGGCAGTTATGGCTAAAAGAAGCTTTGCATAAATTCATCCTGTGCACTAATTGTGAATGTTCATAAACTGGGAAGCATTGCTCACAGACTCTCAGTCATCCTGTATTTCGACTTTTGCAAGAGTGTTTTTTTAACAGCATTCCAAAGTGCAGCTGGTTCAAAATGTTGTGGTTCAGGCAGTTGACACCATCATTATATGCCCATGAAGCACCATGAAGCACCACTGCTCCATGAGTTGCATTGGCTCCCAATAGACTTCTAGGTGCAATGACTCATAAGGCTTACATGTCATAGGGCCATGTTTTTGTGGAATCACCTGCCTATATGTGTATACTTGTCTCAATACAGGAGGTTCCATGCTCTGGGTCCTTTCTTTGAAATAATACAATTTAATGGGACCCAGGAGAGTTTCTCTGCCACAGTGCTTGCCTTTTGGAGCAGCATTTCCGTGAGATTCAGATAGCCACAAATCTGTTAGCCTGTGGGGAAGGGATTACAAATCTATCACTTTTATCTGGGGTTGGAGTCAGATTGTTAGGGTAACCCAAACTTTGTGGTTTGAATAAGAAATGTTGCTTTTACTGTATTGTTTTTCTTCTAGATCTTTTCAATATTTTTTTGCTGAGATTCCTATCTTACTTTTTAGTGTATTGTACCTTCCCAGAGTATGAGAACAGGATGGGTGGCTATATAAATTATGAATGATTTTAACGAATAAAAAAAAAATGTTGGCATGTTATTTTGCTAGGTATGTTTGCATTAGAATGTGAGATAAACAATTTTTTCCTTCCCCAATCAGGATTTAGAAGCAAAACGTGGAACTTCAATCTAGTAAATATTTCATTCAGCTGTATATTTGGAATATTGTATTAGTCATATATTAATATACTAGAGCAGTGATGGCTAACCTTTTTGGCACCAAGTCCCCAAAGTGCGCGCGTGCGTGTGTGCATCCCCAAAAGACAATACATGTGCGTCCCCTGTGCATGCGCCCTGCTCCTGCACATGCAGGCACATCCCATGCATGCGCCCCACCACTATGCATGCGTGGCAAAGGCCCGAAGACCATCTGGCTGGCGGGAGGCATGCACGCATATGCGGTGGAGCTGAGGTGGAGCAACGGCTCACATGCCCACAGAGAGGGCTCTCCGTGCAATCTCTGGCATGCATGCCGTAGGTTCGTCATCACAATACTAGAGCTTTGCATTATTCTAGGCAAACATATGTAAGAATCACAGCAGTTCCTATATTTAGAAACACATACGTTTTAGAAAATATGAATTGGTATTTGTTGGTTTATTCAGTTAACTAGATAGAAGCATAATTTGATAAACATGGATTCAAATCCATATTATAAAGATGCCACTTTTCAGTTACATCACAATTTCCCCTTCGTTGGCAATCACATTTTGAATGCTCCAGAGAGCTAGCATGCCATTAAATAAGTGCTTAGTATGCGAAAGTCAGCTATTGTGCTGGAATAACAATGTGGACCATAATTTTAAACCAGCATGACAGCAAATTTAATTGGACAAACATTTAGTATAGACAAAAGATTTAGGAAAATGCAAACAAAATAAAAAATAAGGACATTTAAAGAAAACAAAAATCTTTATAAACTTCTATACATACTATGAACAAAGCGTTCAAGCAAGCAAAACTATTATGTCAAGTAATGGTAAGTATATTTTAACTATGAACCAATGAATTAACAAAGTTATCTGCATTTCTCCCCCCACCCCATCTATCTGTCATCTATCTATATAATTTCTCTCTCCCTTGCTATAGCTATCTAAGAATGATAGGTTCTTAAACTATGATAAACTATATCATAGTAATTCTCTTTAAAGCAGTTCTCTCTCTCTCTCTTTTAAATAAGAAAGCAAATAGATCAATAATTCTGACTTATTTCCCTCTGTGCTGTATATCCTTGAGAAATACCATTGAAGATGAATGAGTCAGAATCTTTACAGATACAGATTAACAGAGTTGGATTGACCTTGTAAGTCATCTAGTCCAACCCCCCTGCCCAAGCAGACCCTACGCCATTTTTGACAGATGGTAGTCCAGTTTCTTCTTGAAAGCTTCAAGTGATGAAGCTTCCATAACTTCTGAAGGGAAGCTGTTCCATTGGTTGATTGTTCTAACTGTCAGAAAATTTCTCCTTATTTCCAGGTTGAATTTCTCCTTGTTCAGTTTCCATCCATTATTCCTTGTTTGGCCTCCAGAGCTTTGGAAAATAGCTTGACCCTTCCTCTCTGTGGCAGCCCCTCAAATAATGGAACACTGCTATCATGTCTCCCCTGGTCTTTCTCTTCACTAGACTAGCCATGCCCAGTTCCTGCAACCATTCATCATATGTTTTAGACTCCAGTTTCCTAATCATCTTGGTTGCTCTTCTCTGCACTTTTTCTAGAGTCTCAACATGTTTTTTATAGTGGGGTAACTTCACCTCCTTTGGGCTGAGTGGTCTTGTACTTCAAGCGCCAACGGCAGTGGCCTAAAGGACCTGTATGAGCTGCTGGTGGCCTCAGTGGTGGCAGCGGCCCATAGCAGTGCCAAGGTGTTTCTGGTAAATGAGGGAACACGCTCCACGCACGGGCCAAGGGCAAGACCCATGGGGGGAGGTGAGGAGATGGCCAAGGATTTGACCAGTGGCAACCTGCTCTCCAACTGCAAGCCAAAATAGATGGAAGGAGAAGGTGGGCCGATGGTGTTTGGCAGCAGCCACCCCACACCCTCCTCACCTTGTCTTGGCCCACAGCAGTGGCAGTAGCTGAAGGCAGAGGTGCAGGGGAAAGGCATGCTGTCTGACCTGCTGGATGCAGGCAGCCACATGGAGCAGGTGCGCCTGGTGATCTGCATCACATGTCTCCCCGCCGACTTTGCCTGCTGCTGGTGCTGCCGGTGCCACTGCCACCACACCTGCTTCTTAGAGCGCCAGCTGTGGAGACCTTGCTGCCAGACACCTCCCCCCCCATGCATACATACCTTAAAGGCCATCCTGGAAATGGTAAGGGGCCAACCCGTGTCGCTTTGGCCTGGTCGATCCCATCCTGGCGGGTGTGCGGGCGCATGCATGCACAAGCCTGGCTCACCTCATCCTGGCATCCACAAGTACGCCTGACTCCTGCGCACATGCAAACCTGTTGGGATGGCATGGGGCAAACCTGGTTGTGCATGTGCCTGCTGCCGCCTGCGCGCATGCAAACCTGCTGGGATGGGATGGGCAGGGCCAAAGCGACATGGGCTTACCTTTACCATTTAGAGGATAGCCGCTCAGGCTGGATCCAACCACATCGTGGGCAGGATCCAGCCCTTGGGCCTTAAGTTTGACACCCCTGGCATACAATAAATAGTTTTTCTTGAACAAATGATGGCTAGTAGCAGATGTATGGATGTTATCGTACCATAGTTCCCAAAAGTGACATTTGAAATAGTATATAAGTCTAAGTGCTATTTCTATTTGTATACCAGTCTTACATGCTCTCTTACTGTCATACCTTTTTTATATGGCCCTGCTTCTTGATCCGGAATTGTTTTGGAAGCTTACATTATATTGCAATTCTGTCTGATATCTGTCTATTGGAAACCTATTTTTGTCCTATGGCCTAATTTGTGACCCGGCTTATAATTGACTTTGGGTGCTTTGCTCAATCTGTAGCCTCTTGACCTAACCTATTGCTAACTTGTTCTGTGGTTTTGTAATCCTTACACAACAGGAGTAGAACACCTTGTTTCACTAGTAATAAAAATCTAATTGCTCAGATATAAGGGTTAAAGTATATATAGTAAATAGTATGTTTTTATGCAGTGCATATGTGCATTATAATATATGCATTACAATTATTATTATACAGCGTTAATTAAATTACACACATTTTATTATCTAATTTACAAATAAATTCATATGAATTTTCCAATCAAGTCAACCCTTGACAGTAGAACACTCTTAGCAGTAAAAGTATATGAATCATTCATTTTCTATAAACTCACTGACACTTTTAATGAGACAATTTCAATCTTAGACACTTTAAAATATACTAACTTTGTTGGCATTCAAGGAGGCAAACCAACCTACCAATTTTCAAGGATTTTTGTTTTACTTCATCTCATCAAAATTCTTCTTTCTAGCCTTGAAGGTCAGAAGTGATTTTTAAAGTAAGTCTCACACATTCACACAGTACAGTACACATCAGTAATAAATTAATGGTACATTGAATTATATGCATTTGTGTTATTGTAAGAACAAATTTCCATTATTTTTCAGAGATATTATTGCTCCTACTTACATATCCCTTTAAGCATCTATATGCTCTTGGTTTTTATGAAAAAGAAAAAGGATGGGATTACAGGATTAAAATCTCTATGTTGCCTCCAATAAATATGCTGTATTTTTGGAGTAAAAAACACACCTTGGTTTAGAGGAGAAAAACAAAACGCAAGTTTTTTTCCTCCTGTCATCCCCGACATCCAGAAGCACACTGAAGGCCAAAAATATACCCATTTTTGGCCTCCCAAAGACTCCATGTATCCTGCTTCTGCCCTCCCCAATGTCCAGAAGCACTTTGCATAAGGTGACCAGATGTCCCGCTTTTGGAGGGACAGTCCCGAGTTTTAATAATTTGTCCTGCATCCCACGGCGTTTTTAAAAAGTCCCGATTTTAAGCAGAAGATTATCAGGTACTTACTTCGCTTTACTTAGGGTGAAAGCAGCTCTTTCAAACTTTATGAGTCCGCGGTCTCATCTATTAGAAAGAATACGGTCCAAGTAATGGAATCCCCAGGATTCTAAAAGTTTTCCCCCAGGCCTTCTTTCAGGCACAGAATTCGGAACACGTGACCGCAGAGGCCTCCGTGCGGTGCGCCACGCTTTTTCTCCCCCGCGCCTGCGCTTGGGCTGGTGAAAGCATTAGGGAGGGACGGCATTTCTTGGAAAGCTGCAGCTTGGCGCGAGGCGGCTCGTGGGAAGAGGGCTTAGAGAATTTGAGGTGAGGGTGGATGGCTAACGGCACAAATGTCCACGTTGTCCCCGGGGGAGATGAGAGCAGTGAGAGTGACGACGATGGCTGGGGTATCGGGTTCATGTCCGAGGCCCAGGTGAGAGGCGATGGCAGCCAAGCAGGTGCAAATTGAAGAATGATTCCATTTCCTTGGGACAAGCCAAGGAGTGTGCTCAAAACCACGCAGCTGCTGCTTTTTCTTCACCACCTTCAAAAAAACTTCGTTGTAATAATAATTTTGAAAAGAAGGTGAAGTTAGAACGGAAATAATGAGTGAAGTGTACATGAGGCCCAAGATCATCCAGTGCTCTTCATGGGTTCCTCATTTAAATCTTTAAATCCACCACAGTTGATTTTGTTCTTTTCGGTGTATTTGATAAGTGCATGCTATGGAGTTAAAGATGTTAGGTTTTTTAGGTTAAACATTGTCTCTCATCTGCACTGACACACACATATACATATAAATACCCAGATACATACTTGAGGGCCTTGGTATGGATCAAAAAAGTCAGCTTGGTTATTGTGACTACATGTTTGAAACTCCACACCTTTCTTGTATGTATTACACATAAATTGAATGCTGGGAAACTAAGGGATAGCTTTGTATCCATCTTTCTAAATATTCATGTCAAATCCAAAAATCAAGTCTTTTGGGCCTATGTTTCTTTTTCATCTCCTCTGAATCAGATTTTGGCCTTCTCACAATCAACTTCTCTGGCTGAAAGACAATTCATATCTTTCCATTCCATAGTGCCATCTTCTATTTCATATATGTTTCTTACATGAATTTAAAGTTCTCTTAATTTAACACTAAATTAAAGCTCATGGAATTGGTGTAACTGTATATGCCATGTGGCTATTTTGCCAGGATATGAGTTTTATATTATTTTTGTTAATTTTATAATTACTCCAAATTAATGCAAATTAATGCAAATTTTTACATGCACATTTTTAATCAAGACCCCCCCTCCCCGGTCAATGGTGTCCCGCTTTACCAAATGTTAAAATCTGGTCACCTTAACTTTGCAGGTCAAAAACACACCTGTTATTGCCCTCCAGAGGCCTCTGCATGTCCCATTTTTGTCCTCCCCGGCATCCAGAAACACTCTGGGGGCCAAAAGCACACCTATTTTTGGCCTCCGGAGGCCTCCATGTGTCCCATTTTTTGACTTCCCCAACTCTGGGGAGAGTAGCAGATAAAGATTAGGTCAAGTTAATTATGTCTTTTTTCCCTTGTAAGGCAGCGACAGGTAAGGATGGGTAGTACTCTTCCTTATCTGATTAGGACTGAGTCTGTGCAAAAGGCTTATTAGCCTAGCTCCGCCCACTCTGGTTGACTCCTCCCCAGTTTATGCTCAGTCCATAGCAGACAAGGACATGTGGTATTGGCTCTCCAGCCTCTGGAAATTTCCTTCCAAAGGCAGCCTTTCTACAGCTTTTTTCCAATTCTTTTCTATTTTGCTTTTTGTTTTAAAAAAGCCTCCACTTGCTTCCCGATTTGAATTTTGGTGCCACGCAGCACAGCTGACAACCGGGGCTGCCAAACAGCTGAGGACTGCTCTGGGGATCCACAGCAGCCTGCAGGGACCGCAGTGGCTGTTTTTCTTGCCCTTCGGGGCGAAGAGAGTGATTGAACAGCCGGATGGCCTGAGGAGCAAGGGTGGAGGCTTCCACCATAGCGGAGAAGCTGCGGAGCTGTTTGTGGGCTCCGCAGTGAAGAGGAAGCTGTTTCCTGGCCGGACGGCCATTTTTCAGAGAGCGTGGGCATCAGCCACGCTCCCTACAGAGCCGCGGGGTTGATTCTCACCCCGTGGTGAAGCAGGCAGCTGCTGCATCCTGCAGCTGCCTTTGTTTCCTTCATTCGCTGCCTTCTGCAGAGCAATGAAGTCCAGGAAGGATCAGAGCCTCCCTGGAAGAAGAAGCCTCGTGCAAGCCAGGCGGCCATTTTGAAGACAAGAGAGCTTTACGAACCCGGGATCTTCTTTCTGATAAATCAGAAGCTGCAGATGAATGACGGGTAGCTCTCTGCAAGCCTTCTGAGATGCCCTTCCTGATTGCCTTGTCTATCAGGATCTGCAAATTAACAAGGACATCCAAATCAGAAGCATCAGTAGGTCTGGCTCTGGGGCAGTAGAGGGAAAGGAGGGTTCCACCCTGTTTACTATGCCCACGCTCCTGCCAAGGTGCCGCTTCTCCATGAAGATCCTCAGCTTGACTGTAACCTTCAGAGGGAATAGGAGAAGCGCCTCTTCTGGAAACATCAGGGGACCAAGTTTGGACATCAGGTCTGGAAGAAGGTCCAGGCTCCTCCAAATCAACTTCACAGATGAGTGATGCTGGAGATGGGGGGCGTGCAGACATTGAATGAGAAGAGGCCTGATGCACCTTGGCTATTTGCTTCTCGATGGCCTGGTGGCGCCTGGAAGCATCCTTCTCCTCTGCCCTTGAGGCCTTTTTCACAGGCTGCTTCCCTTTGGTAGAAGCAGCAGGAGCCACATTTTGAGGCTTGGTTGCTTTAGAAGCTTTGGTTTTCCTTGGGGCTTCAGCCATTGTGGAGCAGCAAGGCCAATGCTGGACTGAAAAGTCCTGTGCCAGGAGGAGAGCACACGAAAGGATTTATGAAATTATCTTTGGGGAAATCTTCTCTAACCCCACACCAACCACCACTTTCTTCTGCTCAAAAGCACATCAGTAGAAAGATTTTTCTTCCTACTGGGACTCCAACCCTCCTGGGCTTATTAGGGCAATATTGATAGATCAGGCCCTGCCGGGAGCCCAAGGTCTACTTCAGGATAGGGAAACCAATCCCCCACCAGGAAAATTGAAAATTATAGCGCCTACCCTTCAATGTCATCCATAGCACGAACAGCAACTGGTGGTGACAAAAAAGGCGCTGGAGTGGTGGGAAGAAGCTTTTTCAAAATGGCCATCTGATGATCAAAATGGCTGACTGTGTCTTCAAAATGGCCACTGGCCATGAGGAGTCTTCAAAATGGCCGCCTAGCTTGCACGAGGCTTCTTCTTCCAGGGAGGCTCCTTTATCCAGGATGCAGTTTCTGGGTTGGCTGAAGACTTCGCTCCTGCTGCCTCAGTGGCTCCATCATTGGTGGGTGAACCTGATAGGCCTGAATCCGATATGTCAGCGGATGAAGGCCCTTCTCAGGAAATTCCGGTCTTTACAGGTTGTTTTAAACACTCTTTGTTTAGTCCCTTGTTGTTCAAGGCTAGAAACATCGCAAATCTGAAAAACGCAGATGATGAAGCAGCACCCACACTTCCTCCTGAGGAGTCAGATGTTCTGTCTGATGAGCCCGAAGTCAAGAAGGAAGTGGTTCCATCACCTAAGCTGTTCCTGAAGGTAATCAAGAAACAGCTTGAAGCCCCTGCCACAGGGCCCAATCCTCTGCCCTCTGATCGCAGGTTCTTCAACGTGGGGCCTGAGCTTACCAAGATTCTTCAGGTCCCCACAGTCGATGCTCCGGTGGCAGCCTTGGCCTCCTCATCGTCTGCCCCTTCAGACCTGGAGGAAGTCCTTAAGGCAGAGGAAAAGCAGGTGGAACGGTCACTCCAGCATTCCCATTTGGTGGCTGCCTGGGCTGTCAAGGCCTCTACAGCATGTCTTTCTTTACAAGAACTTCGCTCAAGTGGCTGAAGCAGCTGCAGGATAGAATCCCCTCATCGGATGTCCGTGCCCACCAGGACATCAACAAGATCATGGCGGCTACGGAGTTCACCGCTGATGCCACTCTGCATAGCACCCGATTTGCCACTAAAGGCATCGCTTCTTCGGTGGCAGCCAGGCGCATGTGCTGGCTATGCAACTGGCAAGCTGATGGCAATCTGGTCTGTCACACTGACTTCGCAGAAACTGGGGAGGAGTCACCCAGAGTGGGCAGAGCTAGGCTAATAAGCCTTTTGCACAGACTCAGTCCTAAGCAGATAAGGAAGAGTACTACCCATCCTGACCTGTCTTGCCTACAAGGAAATGTGGCATTCAGGTAAACAACGCCCACTATGTCTTTTTGTGAGCATCCAACATGTAAGGGATTACACATCTACTCCCTTTATGCAACAACATTGTTTGTAACAGTTACAATAAATGTAGTCATCCATCCACCTAGTGAATCAAATCTCCATGTGTCAGAAGTACAATCAAAGCTGTGCCTGGAGATATGGGCCATGAAAAGAGATTCAACGTTAACTGGTTTGCTATAAATTTGCTTGGTAACTTACTTTTGCAGTTTTGAAGATTATGCCTTTACTGTGACTAGCACTGAAGATGCTTTTCTAAAATCAGTGTGGTTCTTGCTTCTTGAGTTTACTGATTACATATGGTGATATTGCATGCATGTACAAACAGGGATGCAGTGGCTCAGTGGCTAAGATGCTGAGCTTGTCAATCAGAAAGAACGGCAGTTTGGCGGTTCGAATCCCTAGTGCTGCATAACAGAGTGAGCTCCCATTGCTTGTCCCAGCTTCTGCCTACCTAGCAATTCGAAAGCATGTAAAAATGCAAGTAGAAAAATAGGGGCCATCTTTGGTGGGAAGGTAACAGCATTCCATGCACCTTCGGCATTTAGTCATGCTGGCCACATGACCACGGAGACATCTTTAGACAGCGCTGGCTCTTCGGCTTTGAACCTAGAGTCGGGAATGACTAGCACGTATGTGCAGGGGAACCTTTACCTTTATAAACAGGATAGGGCTTCAAATATGATCCAGCACAGTTTAAATGTATTTGTTTAAATACATTCACACACACACACACACACACACACAGATGCACACACACAACACATAGACACACATACATACACACAGAGTTAAAAACTGTATATGTGGAAATATCTATCTTAGAACTTAAATCCAACTTTTACAGTCATTCTCCATGTTTCTTGATACACTGCAAATGCACCTCTCCCGCTGGCACTCTGCTATATCTCTCCCTTAAGGCCCCTTTGTGACTGATTGAATGACAAAACTAGGAAAGGGATAAAGGAAGTGAACATTATATACTCTTATGTTTATGAAATAGTTGATGTAAAAAAGGATAGAAGGCTATCTTTTCAATTTTCCTCTTTCCATACTTAAATAAAAAACTTGGATTTTTTAAAATTAGAAATTGGTCTGTGTACATAATTCTGTATCTTTATAGTTTTTAATCTTCAAAATGTAAGTGAACTGATTATAAACTAATTAATTTTACAATATATGTACACAAAATGTGAACTTATTTAATATTAATTTAACTGAATAGTTTATGAATGATGAATAGTCATGTAATTTTTTTTCTTGAGTAGTAGCAAGAGTTTATTTAACCCAATCTGTAATTTCTGATAATTAACTTGAATGTATATTAAAACAGCAAAGTAATGCATTTATTCTGTATGTTCAGATTCAACACTGAAGTTGAAAGTTTGCATATTTGCTTATTTTGCTGAAGGTTTCCCAGCTCCTTCAATCAAGTGCTCATTTTAAAGCTATTTATAAATGCTCCCCAAGCATGTTTCTAACGTAGCATTTGCTCTATCCTGCACCATGCAAACAATAATATTATGTTAGAGTAGCACTGATATTTTTGCTTTGAAACAATTACAAGGTTGTCTTGCAATGTCTTTAAGATGGTGTGTTAATTATTGACATCCATAGAGTTAGAGATTGGAACACAATGCCCTTCTGTTGCTATCACAGCACCCCAACGAGAAAATTCTAATATATTTGGCATTGCCAATTAATGGGGAAATATAGTTTAACAAAAGAAAACAGAGAATACAAACTACTTCAGTCTAGTTTGTGCCTCTAAAGAACAGCCAAATAATTGCAGTATTAAAGCACAGAGATCATGTACAGCAATTAGACTAAATAAAAATTGTTACTGAAATGCAAAACATACAATCAAAGTTGAAGACAGCTTAAACAATAAAAGAAAAATAAACTTGATATGAAGGATCTATTGTGCCAATGGGAAAGGGTGCTAGATTTAATGTGGGCCTGATGTTCCATAAGATAATTTTTCCATAAGATAATCTACTATAAATTCCCTTCATCACAGGTAGTATTTATAGTATCATCACAGAGAAATTCAGAGAACAAAAGGTAGTAGCACTGAAGGATGGTATAATGATTTTTTAAAACTTATTGAGTCAGTTAATTTAATTTCTATACTTAAGCATCAGGGGTGGGATTCTACCTGGTCGGACCGGTTCTATAGAACCAGTTGTTACGATTCTGCGCAGTTCAGAGAACTGGCAAATCGTGCCACTGGCTGGCCCTGCCCCTCCCCTACCCAACCACTCACTCTTTACCTGGCATGCACACCATCAAACTTGCCTGCATTTGGTAAATAGCTATTTTTTCTTTTTTTCCCCTGACCACCAGCTGTTCTGCTGTGCCAGGAGATTTAGATTATCTAGAAAGCAGAAAATTGTTAGATTTCTTGCTTTTCTAATCTAAAAGCAGAGCTGAACCTTCCTTAGGATTGAACCTTTTATTTTTCAGTGCAGAGTCGGGTAGCAAATTGCAGAATGATAGATCTCTGAGTGAATCTGTGATTCTGTGAGCAACTTAATCTGCCTGCCTACTTTGCCTGATTTTGAGTAAAAGTTGCTCTTTTTTAAATAAAAAATTCAATATTTATTTATTTATTTATTTATTTATTTATTTATTTATTTATTTATACTTGAACTTGTATGCCGCCCCATCTCCGAAGACTCGGGGCGGCTCACAGCTAAAAACACATACAATAAATATTTAAAAAATAATTAAACAAAGACAAGCCCAAATATAAGACATAAAAAAACAATAAACATTAAAACCCTCCCTCCCCTAGGGAGGGGTCACAGCCCAGGTTGGTCAAATAACCAGGTCTTTAATTCACGGTGGAAGGTGCGGAGATCGGGGGCCAGGCGGCGCTCCAGAGGCAGTTGATTCCAGAGGTCAGGGGCCGCGACAGAAAAGGCTCGTCATCGGGGAGTCACCAGCTGGCACTGACCTGCCGACGGGACCCCGAGGAGCCCTTGCCTATGGACTCACACAGGGCGGCCGGTACTAGATATCGGAAGAAGACGCTCCCTCAAATATTGAGGACCCATGCCATGTAGGACTTTGAATGTCAAAACTAAAACCTTGAATCTCACCCGGAGTGCAACCGGCAGCCAATACAGGCCGCGCAGGAGAGGGGTAACATGGGACAACCAGGTAACTCCCACCACCACCCACGCGGCTGCATTCTGCACCAGCTGCAATCTCCGGATGGTATGCAAGGGCAGTCCTAAATAGAGAGCTTTGCGGTAGTCGAGTCTAGAGGTGACAAAGGCATGAGTAACTGTGCACAGGGCATCCCGGTCCAGAAAAGGGCAGAGTTGTCGAACTAGACGGAGCTGGGCAAAGGCCCCCCTGGCGACAGCCCCCACCTGCTCCTCCAATCGGAGCCGTACATCCAGGAGGACCCCCAGATTCCGCGCCCTATCCACAGGGGGCAACACCTCCCCCCCTATGGCCAAAGATGGACAATCTAGACTGGGCGAGATGCCGATACGCACAGCCACTCAGTCTTGGCCGGGTTGAGTCGAAGCATGTTCCTACTCATCCAGATCCATACCGCATCCAAACACCGGGACATCAGGGAGAGGGCATCACTGATCTGGCCTATATAATATTTAATATTTAATATTTACATACAATATATATAATATATATAATATTTACATACAAGCCATGCCCAGTCAGTCACATGACTACCAAACCATGCCCAGTCATCAAGCCATGCCCATCCAGTCACATGACCAGCAAGCCACACCTACAAATTAGGCCACACCCACAGAACCGGTTAAGAAATTTGAATCCCATCCCTGTTAAGCATTCAAAATTAAAGTGATGAGGCACCAAATGAAATCTGGCCTGTAAAATTACATTTTCAAAAAACTTTATGGTGAACAGATTATTTTTTGAGGAGATGTTGCTGGATGAGTTTACTAATGGAAAATTTGCATTAATCTGAAGTTAACCCATTGAAATCCAAGAATGTAATACAAATAATATAATTGAGGAAGTTATTAAATGTGACAGTGTTTGGAAGTTTTTAAATAAATACTTCATTAAAACTTTATTACAAAATTTTCCAGCTAATGTTGCTACAAATATTACTAGGGTCCAAAATATTTCACAATGTGATATACCAAGCTACCTAGTTTTATTTGGCTTTGCGTTTGGTTATTGTTGCATTAATATTCATAAATAATAGTTGCAAAAGTTTTATTTAAATGCAGCCATTATGACTTACGACTTTCAGCAATAGCTGCTGTATCTCCCTTATTTCATAATCATAAAAAGACCTAGGTATGTTCTAATTAAGCTAGTAATTTAAAATCTAGATATAATGAAGTTATGAGGCTCCCTTTAGATGGCCAGGTTATGAAGCACATAATTATATTTTCTCTCTTCCCAGCAGAATTATGCTTTATAGCTGTTTCTACCTTTCTGTTGCATTAGAGGAAAAACAAAGAAAAACATTGCTTAGCAAGTCTAATTATAAAATATGTACAATTTTGAATATCTGCTGTCTTGAATTTTACACTTGGGTGCTGCAGGAGGCCATCCAAGCTGAAAACAGGGCACGTGGGGCTCCCCGCAGCACCCCCCGTGGCCTATTTTGTCTGGCAAGGTGCTGCAGGAGGCCATCTGTCCTGTCTCTCCCTCCCCGCCACTGGCTGGCCCATGGAGGACAACTACAGTGCTGATCCATCCCTCCAAGAAATCATGTTTGACAACCCTGGTCTAAAGCCATGATCAAACTCACACTAAATAAATTTACTAAGACAAAGACAAGAAATTATTTTAGAAAATGCTACTGTTGTGTAGCAAGCTTTCACACAGGTCCGCAGTTAGAGTGGGAGATGGCATAACAGCTGATTGGCTGTTCTATCTGACAGCCCTCTACAAAAGGAGCGCTGTCAGACGGAATCAGCTGTTGCTAGTCAACCGCTCTGTTAGCTGGCGGCTGTTCTTAAAAGCCTTGTTAACGCTAATAAATTGGTTAGCCTTACTCCCCTGGTTTTCTCCATTTATTCCTGTGCCAAAATATAATAGTTACCATAAGGAAAAAAAGAAGAGCGTCGATGAAATGAAAAGTTACGTAAACCACGTACTTGACTTATGACCATAATTCAGCCAAATCTTCTGTTGCTAATTGGGACTGTTGTACGTGAATTTTGTCCCATTTTATGACTTTTCTTGCCACGGTTGTTAAGTGAATCACCTCAATTGTTAATTTAGTAACATTGTTAAGTGAATCTGGCTTCCCTATTGACTTTGCTTGTCAGAAGGTCACAAAAGGTGATCACATGACCTCAGGACACTGCAACTGTAAAAAATATGAGTCAGTAGTCAAGTGCCTGAATTTTGATCATGTGGCCATACATGTGGAAAGTCATTTTTTTCAGTGTTGTTGTAATTTTTGAATAGTCACTAAATGAAAGGTTGTAAATTGGGAACTACCTGTATTGTATTACAGAATGCTTCTGCCTATCAACTCCATGTTTGCTTTTATCCATGATCCATAAGGCTGTCTATGTACTAAGATTAAATTCAATTTCTAATCAAATTTATATCCTATAGGAGAAGTTATCTTAAGGGATATTCATCCCAATACCACATTTAAGGAGGCAATTTGACTTTTTATTCAGCATAATCTATTTGGAAAATTTCATGGAAATATAGATGTAAATACTGTAAAACCTTCACATCAGTTTTTCCTTTGTTATTATAAATTAGTAGTTTTATGCTGTTCAAATTCCTGGAGCTGTGATAATAATGTTTAGAGTAATTTTAATTTGGATTTTATAAATTCTGGGCTTCCTTTTTCATTGCCAAAACCATCTTCAAGTGGTTGGGCGGCGAGGAAGGAGGCCCGGAATGGTGTGTGTGGCCTTCTGGACCTTTTTCATCACCGAAGCTATCCTCAAGCAATTGAGCAGTGAGGAAGGAGGCCTGGAATGGCATGTAGGGCCTTCTAGGCCTCCCTTATCATCACTCCTGCTGTCCTCAAGTGGTTGGGCTGCAAGGAAGGAGACCCTGAATTACACATGCGGCCTTCCGGGCTCCTTTTGTGTCACCAAAGCCATCTTCAAGTGGTTAGGCGGCATGGAAGGAGGCTTGGACAGCGGTGCCTGCCGTTCCAAGCCTCCTTCCTCGCCACCCAACCACTTGAGGATGACTTTGGTGATGAAAAAGGAGGGAACAGGTAAAAAAAAAAAACAAGGTGGAGAGGAGACAGATCTTCATTAGGTAAGGGTGAGGGTCTGGATGGGAACTAATTGGCTCAGACTCAACCCTGGCAAGACCGGGTGGCTGTGGGTCCTGCCCCCTCGGGCTTCAGTTGATTATCCAACTTTGGTACTGGGGGGAGAGAAATTGCTCCCCTCAGAATGAGTTCACAACTTGGGGGTCCTTCTGGATCCACAGCTACAATTGACTACCACCTTACGGCTGTGACCAGAGTGGCCTTTGCACAGGTTCGCCTGTTGCGCCAGTTGCGTCCTTTCCTGGACCGAGGGGCTTTAGACATGGTCGCTCATGCCCATATCACCTCTCGATTGGATTACTGCAATGTGCTCTACATGGGGCTGCCCATGAAGAGCACTCGGAGACTTCAGCTGGTGCAAAATGCGGCCGCGCGAGTGATTATGGGGGCACCTAGGTGCACCCACCTAACACCTATCCTCCGCAAGCTGCATTGGTTACCAGTGGTCTTCTGGGTGCAATTCAAGGTGCTAGTGACAACTTTTAAAGCCCTTCATGGCTTAGGAGCAGGATATCTTCGAGACCGCCTACTGCTACCTTATGCCTCCCAGCGCCCAGTTAGATCCCACAGGGAAGGCTTGCTCCAGATACCATCGGCCAAACAATGTCAGCTGGCGGGCCCGCGGGCTAGGGCCTTCTCTGTGACGGCACTGTCCCTTTGGAACATGCTCCCTGCGGAGATTAGAACCATCCCCAATCTACCTGCTTTCTGCAAAGCCGTTAAGACCTGGCTTTGTCGGAAGGCATGGAATTGAGACTTTCGTTCTTTCCTTCTTGTATGTGTGGACGATATGAATGAGCTTTTTGATTTTTATATTGTATAGGAAACTGTTTTTTACTTTGTTGTACACCGCCTCGAGTTCCCCGATGGGGGAAGAGAGGCGGGATATAAATCTAATAAATGAAATAAATGAAATGAAGTGACCTGGTGTGGCAGGATGGGGGAGAAATTGTGGGGACCCCAAGGGAGGGAGAATGAGGTAGAGAATGAGAATGGGGCAGGCCAGATTCTCTTAACAACCACACAATTCCCTTAACAATTGCAATGATTCACTTTACAACTGTGCCAAAAAAGCTACTATATTTTTATTTTTGGAACATTTTGGAAAAGGCTTTAACTAATAGCTCTGAAACAATTTTGATGGATTGCAGTTAGTGAAACCTGTACATTAAGTATTGCCTTCAAGTTTGAATACCATGTGTTGGACTAACCAAAATGTTTTTGTAACTTACTCCTAGTATTTTGAAGAAGTCTCCTTTTTGTATATGCAAGAATATATGAAGCTGCTATTCTCAGGTTGATGCTTTCTGGATGTATATAGATAGCAACATGTTGGATTTGATTGGAATTGTATCTTCAGCACATTTGGATGTCTGAAAGGACTGTTATATTTTATAACAGCACCTTAAAATGATACATATTTGACTCATCTGAAATGAGTGAGTTTTCCAAAGACATTTTGGTTTGTGGACAAAAATCTTCTTAAATCACTTACTTTAGTATTCTGAAAGCTGGATGACAAGTGACATATACCAAAAATGGCATGTATGACTCACAGAGAATATGAAGAAATAATTATGATACTTAGACTTTCAAGGGAAAAAACAAAATACATCACAATTGTTTTCAATGTTTGTCAGAAATGAGTGGGATCTTGTTTAGAATTTTAAAGTACACCTAAGAAAGGTGAATATCATTTATTCATTTATTTGAAGCAGCAAATTTCAAACATTGGGAATTTGGAAAGTAATTAAAACCTGCTTATTGGTTTGTGACTCCTCAGTATAGGATTATTTTAATGTGTATTATTTTGTTGTTGACTTTTTCCAGTATTTTAACATTGTTGCTATATTACAGAATTGTAAGTAGCTCAGTATTGGTTGATGTTTGGATCAGTATATAAGCCTAATGAACAATAAAGAAATAAATAATAAACTTCAGAATAAAACAACAGCAGTAAAGAAAACGATCGGACAATAAAATATAATATAAAATAATCTATACAAGGGGCCACATGTGTACCAGGTGATAGCTTAGTTTATTTAGTTTAGCTCTACACTGTATTAATCTAGTGATGGTTTATACCTGGGCATTTTTTGTCCTGGGCACTACAAAGGGATTGTTAATGTCATTCTGTCCTTGGGGCAGATGGATCCAAAACCTTCTGTTTATATTTTGAAATGGGAGCATTTAAGAATAAAAATAACATTCTTCCCAAATACCAAGACAAAGCAACACAAAAAATGCTACTTTTTGGAGGGATTGAGGGATATTATATCTAGAATTGATTCTGGAAAGTGAATACTCTGAAAAGTGGATAGCATTATGGCTTCTTTGGTGATTAGGAGAAATGGTGGCAGATCATGGAGTAATAGCTATAACAATAGCACTTAACACTTATATACTGCTTCATAGTCCTTTACAAATTGATTTACAGAGTCAGTATATTGTCTCCAATAGTGTGGGTCCTCATTTTACCAACCTTGGAAGGATTGTTGAGTCAACCTTGAGCCGATCAGGATTGAACTCCCAAGTGTGTGGAGAGTCATCCTGCCATCCTGCATTCTAATCACTGTACCACCATGGCTCTGATGCAAGTATCATGCCCCCCTTGGATCCATTTGTATCTGTTTACTTTTACTCTGTCCTTAGCCTTTATAAAATAAATCATTGTTTAGTGATGTTAGGGACCCCTATAGGAACTGGATCACCTGTATTTGAACAGGTACACAACTGAGACATGTTTAACAGCTCTGTTTACTTATTTCTGACTATGAAAGTATGCCCAAAAACAATCAGATCAATTAATTAATTTATTAAACAAATGTATATAATGGATAGCTGAAGCACAGGTGAAGAGGTGAAGTACACTGCTCATTGGAATCTACTCTCCTGCAAGCCTGCTTCAACCACCAGCCTGTCAGATCTGCTGATATAGAAGCTTCAATTATTGGCAGGGACCCCCAATATGAGCATGTGATACTAGTGACTCACTGGCTGTCAGCTTTCATGTACAGTTTAAAGTTCGGGGTTTGACTATTAAAACTTTATGTGACTTCTGGAACTTTTGGTTGGTGTTGCAGTGATACAGATGCAGTGAGTGAGGCTCCATGAAACCCAGCTGATTCCTGTCCACCAGGAGGTCCTACGGGGCCAAAGTCACCCTGGAGGGGTGATGAAGATAGGAGGAGCCCTTTGTCGATCGCGAGCAAATGATGGTTTCCTTGCTAGATCCAAAGGAATCCTTCTGACCAATGGCAGAGAAGATGGCCATTATGGCCAGACTAAAGCTGTGACAAATGAGACAAGAGGAAGCATGAATTGACAATTTGAGGGCAGTGTAACAGATCTGGGTGAGAATCTTCTAATCTCTACCATGGAGATTACCCCCTAAAAAGCTTTTGAAAATTGGGACTCCATAGAGGAGGGGGGAGGGGATTGTTCCCCCTCCTCCTCAAAAAAAAGTGGCAAACTAGATATGGAGCCAAATGACAGATCCAAAAAAAGAGAGTCAATTTTAATGGGAAGACATTAAACTAAAACAAAAGGGAAAAACCTGAGTGGACATTACAATGTTGTGAAAATAACTTAAGAAATGGACAATACTTTCTTTTCTTTTTTTCTCTACTTGGAACAGTATAGTAAATTTTTGATGAAAACTTTTAAAATTTTACTGTATAAGTGAGAAGAGAAAGAGCTATTGACTGGAAAAGATATTACACAAGTTAATAAATAGTGGAAAAATGCCGAGCCTATAAAAGCAAGAAGACATAATAACAACAGACTCAATGCTGATAAAAGGACAGCTTGTTGCTTGTTGCTAGGTGACAGATGGTGAGTCTATGGAAACTCCAACTCTATGTACCTTTGTGGATTATAAATACTTTTGATAGAGTGGAACAGTAGAACAACCTGGAATTGTTTTGAGACTAAGTGAAGCGGCTTTTTGGTTTGATGGATATTTTGATATTGAGGCACTGGGGAATTTGATGGCCTTTTGGATTACTAATACCTTCCTGGATTATAAATACTAGCTGACAGATGACAAGGCTATAACTGCTCATCTTAAAGAAATCTTCCTTCTACCTCTCTAATAGACTGACTTTGTGAATTGTAAATATAACCTGCCTTGAGGAAATACTCTGTGAATGAACTGGACCTTTGTATTTTCTTTTTACCTCCTTAACCTCTTGAATTACTGGGGCATTGTGGCTTTGTGGGGCTATCTGGGATTGTTGTCTTTTCCTTTTTTAATAGATTTGACACTAGAGTTTGAGGGAAATGGGTATGATTATAGGATAAGATCATGGGTATGATTATAGGATAAGATCATAGGCTCAAGGTTGACTCAGCCTTCCATCCTCTCAGGGTAGGTAAACTGAGGACCCAAGATTGTTGGGGGCAATTAGCTGACTTTGTAAAAAATGCCACTTAGTAATAAGCAGGCATATACAATGGAATGAAGGCTATTGCTGAGCACACTGGGTTGTATCCCAAAAAATGTAAGCTGCCCTGAGTCTCCGGAGAAGGGCGGCATATAAATGTAATTAAAAAAAAAGAAGAGAAAAATGACAAGTGTTCCTAACTTAACTAGAATTGGAAAGAAAGTATCCTCTACACCAGGGGTGTCAAACTCATGTCGTCATGGCAACATCACATGATGTATCAGGAGGTTTTTCCCCTTTGCTATACCGGGCATGGGCATGGGCATGGCCAATGCGTAATGCATCCAGCCCACAGGCCAAAAGTTTGACAGCCCTGTTGTACACCAATGTTGGCTGCTTCTAGCCCATCAAATCAAAGATCAATAGATGCTATGATACAACAGGAAAAAACCAATACATTTCAAAAAGAAATACAAATTGCACTCCAGTCTATCCAGGAGACCATGGCAAAGATCCATAATGACATGAAAACCAGTATGGGAGAGATGAAGGAACAGATTCATAACATAGATGAGAGACTAGGGAACTTTCAGCAGATGATAACAAGAAATGAAACATTTTTTAAAAAACCTAACAAACCAGAAAATGGCTAGCATATAAGCTGAAAAGGGAGAAAGAGAAGGAACTGATAAGCAAACTACAAGATGAGAAGGGAACTTTACAGTTCCAAAATGGGATTAAAAAGAAAATAATTCAGGAGTTCTATGGGAAATTATAGAATCAAGAAAAAAGTTCAGAGGAAAAGATAAAGCAATACTTAGAAAAAGCTAAACTACCAAAAATGTCTGAAAACATGAAAGCAATGTTAAATGAAAGAATAATGATGATGGAACTATCAGAAGTGATAAAAAGATAAAGAATAAAAAAACACCAGGAAGTACTATTAGAACTAAGATACCAAATCCATGGATAGAAGTAAACATTACATTAATCCCAAAAGACTCAGATTTAACACAGATAAAGAACTATAGATCTATATCACTATTAAATGCAGACTACAAAATATTTGCATCAATAATAGCAGAAAGACTAAAAAATTCTTGAATGAATTTATTCACCTAGATCAAAATGAATTTTTACCCAAAAGACAAATTAAGAACAATATAAAATTAATATTAGACATGCTGGAATATTATGAAGTACATTCTGAAAAATAGATGGCATTGATCTTTTTAGATGCACAGAAAGCATTTGATAATATAAATTGGCAATTTATATTACAACAACTAGAATGTATGGAATGTGGTGAGAAGTTTATAAACATGATTAAGACAATTTACTCCAAACAAATAGCAAAAGTGATAGTGAATGGGGATTTGACAGAGAACTTTAATATAAAAAAAGGCACAAGGCAAGGATGTCCGCTGTCCCCATTACTATTAATATTAACATTGGAAGTACTAAACAGAAGTATTAGACAAGATCCAGAAAGAAAAAGTTGGAAATCAAAAGAGAAAAATATAAACTACAAGCATTTACAGATGACTTGGTATTCATTTTAGAAGAACCATTGGAAACCGGCCCCAAGCTAATGAAAGAAATAGAAGAATATGGAGAAGTTGCAGGATTGAGAATAAACAAAGAAAAAAAAACAAAATATTAGCTAAAAACCTTACAGACAAACAGAAAAATGAATTGACAAAGAAAATAGACCTTCAGGTAGTTAAGAAAGTAAAATACTTGGGAATGTACTTAACAGCTAGATGTGCAACAATTAAAGAAGACAACTTTATAAGGTTAATTCAACAAATTAAATTGGACTTGGAGAACTGGAAAAACTTGCTGCTGTCCATGATAGGAAGAATAGCAACTATAAAAATGAATAGTGCGGGAGCGTCTCCTGCCGATATCAAATACCGGTCGCCCTGTGCGAGCACACAGGTTGGGACTCCTCGGGTTGCCATCTGCATGACAATGTCGGCTTGCAGTGACCCGGGGAAGGGCCTGTTCTGCATCGGCCCCCGCCTTATGGAACCAGCTACCCGTTTGAGCTCCGGCTGGCTCCCGATCTCTCCTCTTTCTGGCGCGATCTAAAAACCTGGTTGTTTTTACAGGCTGGACTGATCTCCTGGGGGAGAGGGTGGGTTTTAAATTTGATTTTAATTTGGTTTTATAGTTGTATTTTGGCTTGTTTAGTTTAATTTCTTTTTAAATAATTTATTGTTCTGTGTTTTTTATCTGTGAGCCACCCCGAGTCCTTTTTGGAGAGTGGCGGCATACAAGTCAAAACAAGTCAAAACAAATAAATATCCTGCCAAAGCTACTCTTTTTATTTCAAACAATTCCTATAAAACTAGATAATTTTGAAATTTATCCAGCAAGGAAAAAAAGCAAGAATAAGATGAAAATGCTGCAAAAATAAAAAAAAACAATGGGGCCTTTGGGTTGCCAGATTGGGAGCTTTATTACCAGACTTCTGCATTAACAAGGATGAAAGAATGGATAAGTCTCAGAAATGGAAGACTGTTATTGCTGGAGGGACATGATCTTCAATCAGGATGGCATGCCTTTTTGTGGTATGAAAATAATAAAATATATAGATATTTTCAAAAACATTATGTAAGGAATGCTCTGTGTGAGAAAAAGTTAAAGCAAAAAAATTACATAAGAATACCAGTCTGGCTGTCCACAATGGAAGCCTTGATACATACAAATATTGTAAACTTGGAAAAAATTGTAACATATAAAGATATTCTGAATGAGAAAAGGGAACTTAAAACTAAACAGATATTACAAAATAAAGGGGTGGACTTAGCATGGTGGCCACATTTGCAAATACAAGAAAAATATAAGAAAGACCCAAAGACATATGGTTTCTCTAAAGAGCCGGCAACACTTGATAGGATACTATTAGCAACAGATGAAAAATTAATAAAGAAAATATATAGCTATTTACTAAGTCTTAAAATGGAAGATGAACAAGTAAAAGAAACAATGATAGCATGGGCAAAAAACTTTGGATATACTATAGAATTAGATAAATGGCAAAAATTTTGGGATAGAAATTATAAATTGACAATGGCAACTACCTACAAGGAAAACCTGTATAAAATGTTTTACAGGTGGCATTTGCCACTGGCAAGGCTAGCAAAGATGTTTAAAGATGTCCACCAAATGTTGGAAATGCAATCAGATATCATATGTGGTGGACATGCCCAACTGCAAAATTTTTTTTGATGAAAATACATACATGGTTAGAGAAAACGATAAAGCAACACATATATTTAAAGCCAGAAATATTTTTATTAGGCATATTATCAGAAAAGTATGACAAAGGGAACATATATTTAATACTACATATTTTGACAGCAGTGATAATTGTATTTGTACAACACTGGGAAAGTGAGGAAACCCCTACAGATGAAAATATAATTTAAAAAATACTAAATTGTGAGGAAATGGATAGGTTAACATTAAAGATAAAGGATAAAGAAGGTACAGAATATTTTTCAATATGAGATTTGTTTATCAATGGTTAGATAATAGAGGCAGAAATTAGAAGTTGGAAGAATACCACTACGTATAATATTATTATTACTATTATTATGTATAACTAAATTGACCCAGATAGTACACTGTTTATTAAGCACTTACGTATATCAAAGAAAAATGTATAAATAATTTAAAAAACTTCATCCGACTTTTGTCAGCCCCACTATGTATCCTGAATTAATGCTACATGATGTGGAAGGTAAGATTACTTTTATTGTGAGTGGTATAATAACAGAATATTAAAAGTATGATTTCTTAAGACCTTGGAATTTAAAATGGTGTCCGTTGAGCCACTTCCACATATTTTCTGCTTGTTTTGGATTATGTTTAGTCCTTTTCACTCTGATAATGAAACTGTCTACAGATATTCCTCAACTTACAACCATTAATTTAATAACCATTCAAAGTTACAAAGGCAATGAAAAAAGAGACATGACCATTTCCTGCACTTGTGACCATTGCAGCATCCTCATGGTCACATGATCAAAATTTGAGTGTTTGTCAACTATTGTTTGATTCACTTATAACTGTAGTGATTTGTTTAACAATTGTGGCAAAAAAGATCATAAAATGGACAAACCTCACTTAATAATTGCCTTGCTTAGTAATAGAAATTTTGGGCTCAATTGTGGCTGTAATTGACCTGTGTCTCTAACAAGGATAATCTTCCTTACTCTCTGCAGCTTTGCACTGAGGTATCTCTAGGTCTGTTCTTTTGCTCAGTCTTAACTCATTCAGAACAAAGTTTTCTCTGGTATAGTCACTTAATAAAGACTTAATAATATTATTTCCCTAATAATTTAATCATGAGGAATAGAAGCCTTCAAACCCTCAAAATATTGTTTTAATTGTGAACAATTCAGTGACTTCAATGACAATTTCCCTAGGTACTTCGAAAGTTTTATTTTAATGAGGACTAATCCATAATCTTTATACATTTAGTGTGCATACATAGATACGTTAGGAATTGAAAAATATTAAAGAACAAATATTTATTTATTTATTAAACTTATATGCTGCCCATTTCCCCCAAAAAGTGAGTCATAAAATATGTTACATAACAGGAAAATAAATAGAAGAACTGATTCAGGAAGCAAACTTTTTACAAAATCAAACATCACAGACACCAATCAAGCATAAGTTGGCTACATTTATGTTTGATTCATAGCATACAATGCTGCAAGTAATTTAAAATTATGAGGAGTTCAGTTTAATGGAAAAAATATTCCAAATAAACATGTATACACATCCATTCTTAATCACAAACAACTTTAGACAGATGGGGTTTAAGTGTCCCTTTGACTTCTAAGATAATTTTTTTTACTAGAGAGATTAGACCATTATTTAAGTTAAAATTTAGGGTTACATAATCAGTAATTATCTGTTACAATTATATCTGTGACACAATGAAGATCATATATGAAGTACGAAATATAGAATATCTGGCTATTAAGACTGGATCCTTATTTTTGTCTTAATAGAATCTAAGGAGTGTTAGTAGGATAAGACCTTGCATTACTGAAAACAAGGGTGTGTTGAATTTTCTAGAGCAGGACTATCAAACTCCTGGCCCATGAGCCAGATGCATCATGTGCTGGCCACGACCACGCCCAGTTTAGTAAAGGGAGAAAAAGTTCTGATACATCACATGACACTGCCATGATGATGTGAGTTTGACAGCCCTGCTCTAGAGAATCACACTAGGCTATGGATAAGAGTTTCCTTTATTTCCATGGCTCTTTCCATTTTTCCTTTCTTTTCTTGTTTTATATACCTGAATAAATACTGTTTTAATATATCATACATTTATTACATATATTGAAAAGTATGTTTGTCTATGTTTATCTTCGGCACATCCAGAGAATATCTTTCTAATACAACCGTTCCTCTTTGATTAGCTTGATAAAGAATTTGTGTATCCAAATACCACTATAATTTCAGCCCCTTCTATAGCTAGAAATGGCTATAAAGAGTATTTGAGATGATTGTCTGCACCGGCAGAATTGTAATAAACTGATCAGAATTATCCTGGAATCTGGCTTCTTCATATGAATACTTTGGCATTCTTAATAGCTCTAAAGATCACATATCAGGAGTAAAATGTTAATTGAATGGCTTGACCCTAAGCATTGATTATGGACCAACAATATTAATCACTCACAGCATCATTTTATTTCTGCTTTCAATATACTGTATATAGTATTGAAAGTGCAGTGTGAATCACTTTATAGTATATATTGAAACTGTATGAGCAGAGTTGTCAAATAAGCAGATGTGAGAGAAAAGATATATGCAGAGGAACAACAATGTCCAAAGATGGGAGGATGTCCTAAAATAAGGTAATACCTCTCAATGAAAAAAGCAATGATAACCTGACGAACTGTTATATAAAATTCTTGTCATCTAGTAGCCATCTATATAGGAGTTCTACCCCATATGGCAAATAATATAGTGCTTATTTATGAGGTCAAACTACCACAAGCTTTAAGGACTGCAGGTGAGTAAAGGATAAAGGTAGATAAGCAAATGTGATATTCATAAACAAGCAAGAAGATGATTGAGGCATCATGATCAATGCTCCACACTTTTTGAATATATATCAATGTTGCATGCACATACAAAGAGATAGCATTTGATCACCATGCTATTCCTGCCATTTTGTTTGTTTTGCCTCTCTCTACTCTACCTCTGTTGCCACAACTGTGTGCTTGGTCTAATATCAACTCATGCCTTCCTTTCAAGTATAACAGTTAATTTCTGATGGTTCACAGATGGGATGGAGTGGGACTTTGAGTGTAAGTCTTTGTTCTTCAGTAGAACAATATCTGATTTGACTGTCTTTGTTTTGTTAGTGTATCCTGGTTGCACAGCTCCTGATTGTTGGTTTTCTTTGTGCTTGAATGTTGGATTGTATTATTTTACCCATAGCCTGCTGCTGTTGTTTTGGTGTCTTTCTTGTTCGTTTGTCTATCTTTGAACTGTTTCTTGCTGTTGTTCCTGTTATTTTAACTTTATTTTTGTAACTATTTCTGACCTTTGTGCTATTGTTTGGTGTTACCATAGTGCTTTTTGAAAGATTCTACAACAAGACAACTAATTCAAAAAAATTAGTTGCCATATTGTATCAGTTTCCAATCATTTTGTGTGTAAAGCGCTGAGATTCTTATAATTCTCTCATGAATCTCCCAACTCTTTTAAGCCCTCAATTTCTCCAGTTATATGGCCTGTTATGTTGTCATGGAAGATTTCTCCATCTATTTCACAGGTATAAAACTCGATCATGTCACATGATGTGTCATAACAATCACAATGCTTTTTGCCTTTGTGGAGCTGGGATGGGTGTGGCCTGCACATGACACATCCTGCCTATGGGCCACCAGTTTGACAGGCCTGCTCTATTGGAGGCACGAAACCATAATACAATAGTGACTCAAGAATCCGTGACAGATAGTGAGTTAATTGCTGGATTATGTACAACCATGGAGATAAAAGACTTTTAAAAATCATAATTTATATCAAGATAGCTATATTTTATATCCTAGCATTTACTTGTAACTCTTTTTAGACAACAGTTGTGAATAGAAATGTGGGATAAGAGCAGAAGTTAAACTATTTATATGTGAAAATTCAGGAATAAATGTATTCCCCCCCCCCTTGGTTACAACATTTTAATGGGAAGGGCAGAGACATGCTAAATCTTCATGTAGCTCATCTTTAGCCATCCTGCCAAGGTTTGAGTTCAAGCTCAGTGAGCTCACCCAATAAACCTGTTCTTCATAAGGGAGCCACTCTTGGTATCTGTGTCTGCATGAGCCTGATAACCAATTACCATTTTTGAAGAGAGGCCCAGGTGTTCCTTATACACACTTTGCCTCCCGGGTCCAAATGGCAATTTTGTACCTTTTGGCTCGAATATTGATAATTGCCCCACAGACATCATCACTGTAGTCATAGAACATCTCTCCAATCAGGCACAGCAAAGTCTCTAACCAGAAATGGTCAAGTTCTGTACACCGCTGCTGCTTAGCCAGTGTGATAAGCCAACAACCACTATTCTTGTTCCAGTTGGGCTTACATGGGTTCAATTCCATCTTTGAAAACAGAGTAGTCACAGCCAGAAGTCAGTTTGCTAGCTAGTTGGATATGGCTATATAGTGCCCAGAAGTCTTCCACAGTATCAAACTTGGTAACAAGCTGCAAGTTACCTTGCCAAGTTTTGCTGTTGTCATTTTTGAAGAACCACAAGGCCCACTGTCTTCACTGCTGCCATGTTTTACACAATATTTTTTTCTAATTCCTTTTACCTAGAAAATACTTGGAGAATCTCTTTAAATCCCCAAACCAGACAGGCTCTTCTTCAAAAGACAAGAGAGTTTCATTTGTAGAATCTGTTAGCTTCCTTTATTGGTTGGAGCATGACATGCAGCAGGAACAAATGTATTATGAAGCAACATTTTGGAGTACTGCTTTGTTTTCTTTATGTACCTGAAGCATAGTAACATATTTAAAAATACATAATATGGAGTTATAGAATATACACAGAAACGTAATAGATTATAGTTTTCATCTTTTTTCTTATGACTAAAATTTCATATTGGCTGGCAGACAGAATTTTTCAAGGAATATATTTACTTAAATGAGAAAGCTTATCTTCTCTCACTGAAAAATGATAAATACTTGCTTCATTAAAAAATAAAATAAAATCCTAGAAAATATGAATATAATAGACAAAAATGTATGGCCAATTAACAACTCTCCAGTTTAGGCAACATATGAACAGTCTCTCTCTTATTTTTCTTTTTCTTCCAAAAGATGTAACTATTAGACTTTTAATTACAATTTTCATTTTCTGTGGGCAATAGAAACAGTTTAAGAACAACTGCAAAAGTGGTTAATGAATCTGAGAAATAAATCAGATAATGGTTAAAATATTAATCTATATATATGGAAGAAAATCTGCAAACATACCCTTTCACATTGCAGTTTCCTGGGAAACATTTTCTAACATATTAAATGCCTGATCATTTGTGAATTAATTATGAATTAATTTAGCTCCTTCATATTTTGTTAATCAGATGAACAAAGTAGATCAGATTCTAAAAACTGGAATTGAAGCACAGGTAGTTTAAGGGCTGGTTAAAATACAGCTCAGAATTATCCATTTCCACGTCATCTTATTTTTATGCATATAACATTTGAAAACATCTACAGGTAGTCCTCAACTAATGACCATAACTGACACATTTGTTAAGTGAGCTTTGCCCCATTTTATGACCTCTCCCCCAGCTGCGTAGCACAGACCCTGCCCAGGCTGCTTGAGATCCTCTCGGGGGTGGCGGTGGAGTTTCCCAGGATTTTGGTCCTGGGGGACTTCAATCTGCCATCCCTGGGAGGGGACTCAGGCTTGGCCCGGGAGTTCATGGCCTCCATGGCAGCCATGGACCTGACCCAATTAATTCAGGGCCCAACTCATGAGGGGGGGAACACGCTAGATCTAGTTTTTGTCTCTGGACAGTGGTATAGTGATCTGGGTGGGGGTTCTCCAACTACTTGCCCCCTGTCATGGACTGATCACTACCTCCTTCGATTGACCTTCTGTCATGCCACCCCCTGCTGCTGGGGTACAGGGATGACCAAGTGGTTCCAGCGGGCCTTTGGGGCATTGCCATCCTCCCATGTCCATGATTCAGCCAAGACCCTGGCGGAAGCCTGGCAACAGGTGGCCGCCAGGGCTCTCGATCAAGTTGTCCCTTTGTGGCCCTTAACCCGGCTCAGATCCCGGGTAGCTCCTTGGTTTTCCATGGAGCTCTGGGAGATGAAGTGTAGCAGGAGGGGCCTTGAGAGCAGGTGGAGGTCTTCACGGTCCGAATCTGACTGATCCCAGCTAAGATCCACTTCTATCTGGCAGCGATGAGGGTGGCAAGGAAGGTTTACTTCTCTGCCCTCATTGTGTTTGCAGATAATCGCCTGGCCGTCCTGTTCAGGGTCACTCGCTCCCTCCTTAATCGGAGAGAGGGAGGGGACCTTGCGCAGGGACGTGCCGAGGAGTTTAGTCAACATCTGTCAGACAAGATCGCTCGGATCTGGGCCAGGCTGGATTCCGCCTGTTTAGAGTTGGGGACAGAGGTGGCGTCGAGTCTTGTTCATGTTATCTGGAAGGAGTTTGAGCCTGTTTCTTCAGATATGGTGGACAGGACCATGCGGCGGCTGAGCACCACTACATGTTTGTTGGACCCGTGTCCCTCCTGGCTGGTTTATGCCACCTGGGAGGGTACACTTGACTGGCTCCAGGCAGTTACCAATGCTTCTTTATGAAAGGGTGTCTTTCCCGCCACCTTGAAGAAGGCAGTGGTGAGGCCTCTCCTAAAGAAGCCTGCCTTGGAGCCAGCCAACTTTCATCCAGTCTCCAACCTTTGTTTTTTGGTGAAGGTTGTCGAGAGTGTAGTGGTGCAGCAGCTACCGATGTTCCTGGAGGAAGCTGATTACCTGGACCCGTACCAATCGGGATTCAGGCTCGGGTACAGCACAGAGACGGCATTGGTCACACTGATTGATGATCTCTAGAGGGCTCGGGACAGGGGCTATGCCTCTGTCTTGGTCCTGTTATACCTCTCAGCGGCTTTTGATACCATCGACCATGGTATCCTACTGCACCGGCTCGAGGGGTTGGGAGTGGGGGGCACCATACTGCAGTGGTTCTCATCCTACCTCTCGGGTCGGACGCAGTCAGTGTTGGCAGGGGGGAGCGGTCGTCCCCTCGGCCCCTCACTTGGGGTTCCGCAGGGGTTGGTCCTTTCTCCCCTCCTGTTCAATATCTATATGAAGCTGCTGGGTGAGATCATCCATGGTTTTGGGGTGAGGTATCACCAGTACGCTGATGATACCCAGCTTTTCATCTCCACCCCAAACCACCTCAGTGATGCCCTCCCTGTGATGGCCCATTGCCTAGAGGCGGTGCGGGACTGGATGGGAGTGAACAAGCTCCGACTCAACCTGAACAAGACTGAGTGGCTGTGTATACCGTCATCTCGGATAATCCAGGAGATTCCAACATTATCCATAGGGGGAGAGGTGTTGTCCCCTGTGGATAGGGAGCATAACCTGGGCATCCTCCTGGACGCACAGCTCAGTATGGAGGAGCAGGTGGGAGCCGTCGCCAGTGGGGCATTTGCACAGGTTCAGCTGGTACCCCAGCTCCGCCCATATCTGGACTGAGATGCGCTGCGCACAGTCACTCAGGCGCTCGTCACCTCTAGACTCGACTACTGCAGTGCTCTCTATATGGGGCTGCCCCTACATCTCATACAGAGACTTCAGCTGGTGCAAAATATAGCCATGTGGGTAGTGATGGGAGCACCCCCTCTGGTCTGATTATTTCCTCAGCAGTAACTCTTCCCCTCATTCTTCACATAGTAATAAATGAGTGAAGTATTATTCTGAAGGAGATATCCTTGAACATCTATCTATCTATCTATCTATCTATCTATCTATCTATCTATCTATCTATCATGCATGTATGGAAGACAGCTTTGCAAGTTACCTTTCAGATTAGGAGAACATAGTAACTCCCTCTTAATTATGTTCCATCTAATTCTTTAGTTATTGATAACATAAATAATTATAACCATTTTTTGTTTTTCTTCCTGAATTCTCAGATTTGAGATGGCATCCTCAATACACCAGCTTATTGAAAGTATACATGTCATGTAATTTTTATAAAACATAAGTTATTCTATTGTAACAAGCTTGTTCATTTCTGATAGTCACTGCTTTCTTTCTTTATTACCATTCTTGTGGTATTTTTATCTGCAAACAACACGCACAGCCCTCACAAGCTCCATTTTTGGCTACAATGGCCTTCTGCAACCCTCTAACAGCAAAAATGGCACTCGTGTGTGTGTGTGCAGTCTCCTAAGCCCCATTTTTGGTCACAGCAGCCTCCTGCAACCCTCTGCCAGCAAAAATGGAGCTCAGGGGGTCGTGCACAGCCCCTGGACCCCGTTTTCAGCCACAACGGCTTCCTGCAACCCTCTGCTGGTCAAAACAGAGCTCAGGGGGATACACCTCCCCGAGCTCTATTTTCGCTGGCAGAGTGCTGCAGGAGGCTGTCGTGGCCAAACATGGAGCCTGGGAGGCTGCATGTGGCCCTCCTGAACTCCATTTTTGCTGGCAGAGGCACCACGGGCTGGTCCTTCGCTGTTTCCAGGGCAACCCCATGGACCAGATCTAAGCACCCCACAGGCTGGATCCTTTCTCCAGACCTTTGAGTTTGACACCTATACACCGATGTATGGTAAGATATCTGTATGGAGTTAAATAAACTTTAAATAAAGTTTGGAAACTTCAACACATAAAATGGTGGAGTCCTGGGCCTGTGTGCACATACACCCACCACCTCCTGTGTGCACACAAGGCCGCCGGGATGGCGTGGGTCAGGCCAAAGTGACACGGGCCACCCCCTTACTGTTTCCAGGATGGCTGCACAGGCTGATCTGATTTCATTGCAGGCCTTGAGTTTAACACCCTTGTTCTACCCCATCAGCATTTACATTATAGTTTTGAAAGATATTATATTTCTGTGTTGGAAACTGGTATGGGGACATTCCCCTAAAAAGTGATTTACACATATTTTGCTTACAAATTATAATAATTTTAATCATTTTTAAAACATTTATAAAAATACTAAAGAGAAAAATTAGCAACAGGAGATCTTATATTTTAAAGAATTATTAATACATTCTTTGGGAGGGGCATCTGGTTGTTGATCCTGTTATTGTTAGGACCTCTGCTTAAGCCCCCATTCTGTGGAATAGTCTAATCTTAAACTTCTTGCAGATGACTTTTATACTGCTGAGTAGTGCCTCTGGAATTTTCTATAGGTTGCTATATTTAAATTAATGATAGGGGATGCCAGTCCTGCCACAATCTAAACCTCTAAATAGAAATGATCCTTGGCTCCATTAGTTGAAAAAGGAATAGTTCATTAGAGATCAAGTATATTACAATAGTGCAAAGTCGGAAATGAGAATCACACGCCAAAATCCCTGAGTTCAACTTTTGCCTAAGTTTTACCTAAAAGAGGTTTGTGATCTGTGACAACAGTAAATGTTCTCCCATATAAATACTCATGGAATTTCTTGACAGCTGCTATAGTTGCCAAGGCTTCCTTATCCAGTTGGCTGTAGTTCCTCTCTGCTTTAGTCAAGGTGCAAGAGTAAAATGCAATAGGAGTTTCCCTCCTGCTGGGAAGCATATGGCTCAAACCCCCCACTCCAAAAGGGGAGGCATCACAAGTCAGAACAACAGGAAGATTCTCAGAGAACTGTATCAGCACAGCATCAGATGTGATTTGTCTCTTGATATTGTTAAATGCAGCTTGTTCCTTCCTCCCCCAGACCCAAACAGATTTCTTGTCCAGCAACCTATGTAGGGGTTCTGCAATGGTTGCCTTCTGAGGTAGAAACATATGATAAAGTTAATGAGTCCCAAAAATGCTTGCAGATCTGTTTTGCATTTTGGCCTGGGGCTTCTTTGATTGCCTGAACCTTTGCTTCTGTGGGGTGGATGCCATGTTTATCAATCATGTAACCCAAGAATTCCACTTTATCTGTTCTAAGTGTGCATTTTCTTCTTTGACTTTTAACCCCGCTTTTTGAATCTGGTTAAGACTTCCCTGAGTCTCTCGTGTAACTGATTGTCATTTTCAGCAGAAATTAAAACGTCATCAAAATAGGGCACCACCCCTGGCAATCCTTGTAACATTCTTTCCATAAGGCTTTGGAAGATGCCTGGTGCCACGCTACTCCAAACTGCAACCTTTTGCATTTGAAAGCACCTCTATGGGTTACAATGGTTTGGGCTTCAGCAGTGGCATCATCAACTGTTAATTGTTGATATGCCTGGGCCAGGTCCAACTTGGCAAAACTGTGCCCCTCCAAGGGAATGTAATAAATGATGCACTACTGGAACTGGATATGCGTTCTGTTGTAGTGCATGGTTCAATGTCCCCTTGTAGTCTCCACAGATTCTCACTGACCCATCAGCCTTGACTGGTGTGACTATGGGTGTCTCCCACCTGGAGTGATCAGTGGGCTCTAAAACCCTTGGGCTATTAGTTTATTTAATTGTGCATCAATTTTTTCCTTTAAGGCAAATGGGACCCTTCTGGGTTTTAAATGGATTGGTTGTACATTGGGATCTAGGTTAAAGGAGATAGGGGTCCCCAAGTACTAATCCATTGCTGAAGACCTCTGGAAACTCAGACTTCAAGACCTCTTCCCACCCAGTGTTGCTCACGTGATTGATGCCAGTCACCTCGATGCCCAGCGGGTTGAACCACTCAAGGCCCAGCAGACTTGGGTCCTTGTCGATGGTCAGGTGGTAGGCTGGTGTGGCCCTTGAACTTCACGTTGAATTCTCTTGTTCCAACTACTGGAATCTTGTTCCCTTGGTAGTCTTTAAGAGTCAATGCTTGCTTCTTGAAGTGCTTCTTCTGGATGTTGGGAAGAAGACTGTGAATAATGTCCCATGACACCATAGATAGGTATGAGCCTGAGTCCACTTCCATTTGGCAAGGCCTTCCTTCAATAAATACCTTGACATGCACTTTTCTACTTCTTAAGGGTGATGAATGACCAATGGTGACTGTTTGATGAGTTTCATTATTCCCAATTGCTTCTGTGCTGCGCCCCATTTTCTCACAGAAATTGTTAGGCTTGAATTCTTTGTCTTTGCTTGTAGCAAACTTTCTTCTGATGGGTGGAGTTCTGGATGATTTGCAGACTCTTGCTAGGTGTTCTCTTTTATCACAACGGAGGCAAATGGTGTCTAAAAACTTGCATTCAGTGTGGGGTGGCTTCCCCACACCCTCTGCAGTAGAAATCTTGCCTCTTTCTTCCTAGGTCTTTCTTTTTCCTCTCCATTCTGAGTCTGTAAATTCCTTCCTCCACCTCACTACAGTCTGACTCAGAATCTATTTGCTCACAATGAGTTGTTGTGGACTTTTCCACATCAGGATGGCTTGTGGCCTTGTTGATTTTCTTCATGGCGCTGCTGAGGACTTGGTAGTTTCTGCTGAAGAGGCCTCTTCTATTGCTTCCTTCAGCGTGATCTTAGGTCTTAGTAATAAATTGCTCTGAAGCACCTTGTCTTTAAGGCCCAGAACAAATCGATCGTGCATGGCCTCTTCTAAATTGTTAAATTCACATGCACCCCAATGTCTCTTAAACTTGCCATGAAGTCGTTACGTTTTCGCTTTCCCCTTGATCCCGACGTAAAACTCGTGTCTCTTAATGAGGCATGATACTTGTGGGGCATAATGGGCTCTTAACAACTTTTCTAAGTCAGGCCATTTCATTACCTTCACATCTGCAGCTCCGCCAATGCCTTTGCCATCTTGAAAACTTCCGGACTGAGAGAAAACCGCCTCTTCTGAAATGTCAGATCGCCTTCCAGATACATTTGGAAATGATCTGCATACAACTCCCAGTCTTCTGCCATCGGATCGAACGGGGCTGTGGGGGTGTTCAGCAGCCATTTTTCTGTTCAGGGAGATCCCACCTTCGTTGCCAGTGTTAAGTTTGCATGAAGAGACAGATGTGGAGTGCTTCAAGCTCTTGGTTTATTAGTGACTACAGCTCAGAACGACCCACTTTTGGCTGGCTGCTACTTATAGCCAGCAGCGAAGTTGCCAGCCAATCAGAGTGCAGGTTTTCCCGACTTTTAAACCAATCATTTCTTACATTTTACAAGAACAGTTCAAACTAAACCAATGACTTTAAACCTGCATACATAACACCAGCCATAACAACAACTTTGTTGTGAGAAAATGCATTTTGCATATGGATTTTGTTTTAACACACCCAGTTGCTTTGTGTGAATTATGCCATCATAGAATACCTTACAAAGTTTTTTCCACATAACAGGTAGCATTTCTATTTTGTGAAAAATGCCTACCAAGGTTTTTTTTCTTTGCTTCACAGAAAAGCAATCCCATCTTTGCCGCATATGAAGGATGCAAGAGTTGTCCTCTAACTGGTTTAAATTCATGCTGAAAAACTAGGGCATATATTTCAAAAATAGATCAGGAAGCCACCAAATTACCTTCTTTGAAAGTGGACAATTTGCCCTGTGTTTCTCGATCAAATGACAAGGCAATCCAGGCAGGTTTAATAAAATTGCAAAAAGATATTTAACAATATCTATTCACTTAGCTATAAAATATTTGATATATTGCAATAATAGCATTCAGTGAAGTTATAGTATTGGGCATAGTGTAACCAGGAGCAGGTTCTTTTTGTACAGCTGTTTGCTGAACATGATTTTCCCCAGTGTTTTATTAATTTTAGGGTTAGCAAACCTATTTGTTTGCTTCTTTTTAAAAAAATGTGAGAAGTTGAAAGCAGAATGATTAGTATCTTATCTTTATGAATTTCAGATTCTTTAAAGAAAAAAATATAACTCAAAAAGAAGATTAAAAGGAATAAACAATACTGACATAGTGTTATCTAGTTTTAAGTCAGGACTCATAAGATGTCTTCCTTCTTTTCCTAGAAGACTATGCATAGTGATAAACATTAAAACTTTAGCAGAATTGCAGTAGTAAAACTTTAAATATTTTTTACTTTGGAAAGAAAAGTCATGCTAGTGAAATTGAAAAAATACATTTTTAAAGTTCTAGGTGCCATGTAGTCTGGACTGTATATGATTCTTCAGAAAATTATCTTCTAAAGACATGGTGTGGTCTACAGTATTATGTCTAAACCGAGGTAAATTTATGGTATCTCATATCAAAAGCTAGAAGAATTTCCTGATGTTAATAAGATACTGGCAGGGGATGAACTTCCAAGTGATGAAGATATTTTGGAGGCCTTTCTGGAATAGTCTTTTCACTCTTATATCTGGGATAACATAAAAGAAACCACCCTGAGAGGACTTTATAAAGCAGGGATGAGGAATTATTTTTCCCAATGGTCCACATGAGAACTGAGACTGTTGTGGAGAGACAAAGTAACAGGACTGTGAAAGTGTATAGGCACGTACACATACACGTGCACACACTCACACATACCCAAATTGAAAAAAGATAGTCACCTTCAAAATAAAAGCAATGTAGTTGTATTGTGTGCATGGCATATACAGTACTTATTTACATTTGATTTCTAATCTCCAATTGACCTCATGCAATTGACCTCATGCAGGCCAAACAAGGAAACCCAAAGGGCTGGATGTGTCCTGAAGGTGGAAATGCCCAGGTCTATTTTAAAGGGTAAACTGAAATCTTTGAATCTCTTCAAAGATTTTGTGTTGTGGTGTGTGAACAAAATATCACTAATCTGTTTCACAAAGCTGAAGGGTTACTGAAAATTACTAGGAAAGTACACATGCTAACTTTCCTCATTATGTTCTAAAGTATAATTCTCAGAACTCCTAAAGATTTAAAAAGTGTCAGGTTTTGAAAGGCAAGTATATGTGAAACTTATGAGTGTATTTTTTACATAATAATAAGAGCTCTTTTCTGAACCACAGTTGCATGATCATCTCTAAATTGTGTATCTAGAGATGGCAATGCCAGGTCATACAATCTATGTTTCCATAATAGACTTCAGGATTGTAAATTATTCCACAAGAGTTAGCTATTAATCTTGAAAGAACCTAGTCTGATTGAATTAACTTTTCTACAGAAACCTCTTTTCTGATTTTTAGTACAAACCAATTTTTGTTTGGTTTTTAAATGTATCTCTGAAATCACCTGAAAAAAATTAGTTAGACTGAAATATGAATTGTCAAAGTTTTGTCAACTGTGCTTTGAGGATTGACATATTTGAGTATCTTCTTACATCTCAGTTACATGCTGGGAACTTTATAAGACCTCCATGCATCCATCCACTGAAATTCATTGTAACTGTTTTGAACATACTGTTTTGAACTGTTTTGATAGGTCATAAGAAAAGAATTTATTACAAGAATGTAACTTTGTGTTTTTGAAAAAGGTTTAGTTCCAATCAATTTTTTTCATCTTAATATCAAGTGAATCTTTAGATATACAGTATATAATGGTTAGATTCCAATCCAAGTGAATTTATGTATAGCCTATTCTCCAAGTCTTGTTTAAAGCATTATCATATACTGTTTATCAAATAATCTTTGCAACATAGAACCGACATAGATATATACTATGAGAAACAAGAAAGTTGGCATACAAAATAAGACTAATAGAACTTGAGATGATACTTTAACTCCAATTTGAGGAACATTCATGATGATTGGGAAAATACAGGAAAAGGTACTGTAGAAGAGCCTGATTAAAGCAGCAATAGAGATAGGATATGACAGAAAGAGACTATGAGTTTGGAATTTCCCTTTAATGGAAAATTTTACAGGTCCTTGATGCTGTCCTTGATGCTGTCTGATCTTAGTTGCTTTCTTGCAGATGTTTCATTACCCAAACTAGGTAACATCATCAAGATTGAGGTTTTCTCTCCGTTTGCTTTTTTTTTTATTAATTACATTTATATGCCGCCCTTCTCCGGAGACTCAGGGCGGCCTACAATTTTTGGGATACAACCCAGTGTGCTCAGCAGTAGCCTTCCTTCCATTGTATATGCCTGCTTATTACTAAGCGGCATTTTTACAAAGTCAGCTTATTGCCCCCAACAATCTTGGGTCCTCCATTTACCTACCCCGAGAGGATGGAAGGCTGAGTCAACCTTGAGCCTGGTGGGATTCGAGCCTACAGCAGTTGTAGGCAGCTGGAACTTAAGTGCAGGCAATTAACAGCCTGAGCCACCAAGGCCCTTGCTTGGCTGGGGTATTGGGCTAAGGTTCCAAGTAATACACCCATAGCAAACAGAACTCCAAGACAAGCAAAAAACAGGTTTATTGAACATATCATATTGGCACAGACTGGTGAAAATTGACTCCAAAGGTTCCCATATTTTATTAAAAGTAAAGTTTTCCCCCTTTCCCAAACAATCAGTCACATGGTCCAATCAAGTTGCTGTCTGATTGCTTGGAAACTTCACTCCTCCTCTTTTCAGCCATCTGTGGGAATGTCCTTGATTCTCAGGGGAAACTAAACCCCAGCTATCTCTATTCCCCGATTCCTATCCCTCAGTACAATTGTGGCAACTCTGTAGCCTCCAAGATGGCCTCAGTCAGGCCAGCTTCAGAGTTGACATATTGTTTATTACATTGTTGATCCGATGTTAATCTTGGAGTTAATCTGTGCTCATCTGGTGCTGATTGCTGGTGGAGAGATTTTGGGGTCTTTTTGTTCCCTTTTGGTTTGTTGATGGTTGCATAGTATATAGATATTGTTTATGTCTATGTGTCTCTTGATGGCTAATTTGTCAGAGTGTTAGGCTTCTAAAAATTCCCTAGCATTTTTGAACTTGGCTTAGTCTGGGATGGTCACAGTTCCCAAATCAAACTATGATTAAGACCATAGTTTCTATGGTGGTCAATAGTCACATAGACATAAACAATACCTATATAAAAGTAAAGATAAAGGAGATTGGATCTAATCTCAGAAATTAGAAGGGAAATAGAAATCTAAGGCAGAATATGGTTGTTCATGAAAATGTCTTATTACTTTTGGCTGTGAGTGCCATCCTGTGAAGGAAGGCAATTAAAATAATAAGGATACAGAACAACTTAAGTAACAATTTCATTCTTTGATAAGCAATGAACAAATATCAATGATATCAACGAATACATGGGACAGAAATGGATAAATTTATTATAAGGATTTCAAAAAACATAGCCCAATAGCTTGGCTTTAGGAAATGGTTACCTTTAAATAAAGTTGTCTTTTTATTACTCTTAAGTTATAATATTATCCATTTAATACTGTATAAAATGGTTAAATGCTTACAACATTGTTTTTTTATTCTAAAAAAGTTAGTTTAATATTTACTAACATTTTCTTTCGGAATTTTTAAGAATGTTATTTTTGTATCTTATATTGTTGAAAAAATTGCAAAATATCTTTTTCTATCAAGTCATACAGTATGTTTCCTTTCATGTGACAAAATATTTCTGTTTCATATTAACTATATTTTTAGAAGTGATCCTTTTTCAATACAATAACAAACTAGTTATAAAGAAAGGTATACTAGGGAATTCAAAACAACGGAATGCATGATTAAATGATCATGGGATTTAGATAAATAGTAATAACAAATATGACATCTTTTGCATAGTGATAACTATGTAATGTTCATATATTTTGATAAAAATACATCTAATGTATTGAGAATTGATTTAGATGTACTTGAAAGATTATGTCTTGCTTTCATTTTAGCTCCAAGTTAAAGCAACAATAAAGAAACCTACTCCACCATAACACCACTGAATAAACTCTTACTAGATGGCAATGTTGATTTTCAGATATCACATTTAATTTGTAGCCATTTCTCTATACAATTTCAATAAAGGATAATTACAGACACTGTAAATCATTGATGCTTGAGTTCTTCTTTACAAATTAATTAAATGATGGTAAAATCTTGTAGAAATTGTTCTGCACAGTAGCTACTGCCTCTAAGTATTAAGGCTGACTTGTCTTTGTACAGAACAATTATTTAGGGACTGCAAAATGCTTTGTTGCAAAACTAATTCTGCAATCTATATTATGAGTGAACCTTTAATTCCATTAATAGTAGTTCAATTCAATTCAGTTTATTACAGTCATATATCAGAGACCAGAACAAATAAAAACACTCAGTAAATATACTGTTATGTATGCAGAGTTTAAAATGACTGGTTATTGTTGTAAAGTGTTTGAATTCATTGGTTGTAAAAGTGCGGGAAAACCCTGCACTCTGATTGGCTGGCAGCCGCGGCAGCTGGCTATAAATAGCTGCCGCGGCTAAGCCAGTTGGGTCCGTTCTGAGCTGAAGTCACAATAAACTTTGAGTTGAAGCACTCCGCGTCCTGCCTCTCTATGCGAACCTAACATTAATTAAAAATTCTAGTATAAAATAATAAATAACAACTAAAATCTATGATAAAACTCAATCTGTCAATTATACCTGGTCTAACTATACTAAAATTACAATCCATAAACTTTGTGGCCCATTGTCAGTTTACTATTAAAAGGGAAAGGAATAAGCAGAGCAAAGGGTTTGCCATATTTGTTACATAACTATGGTGGATTAGACACATGTTTCCAATGAATCCCCAGTGCTGCTGCGCAGAATCTAACCACCTGTGCTGTAGTTATGGACTGTTCATCCTTAAACAGCCACTGGAGATAAGCAGTGTTGGAACAGCCAGGATACCTAGCAATTATTGGAAAAATATGTTTTTCAGAATCTCTCTGTAAAAGGAACATCAAAGGAGTATGTGACCAATGGTCTCGATCTCCTCTTCTGAGCCACACGAACAGAGTCTTTCAGTCAGTGGTATCTTGTTATACTAGCCATACAGGATGGGTGATGGAAGCACATGGCATTGTGAGAGCAAAAATGCTTTCCGGTGGTTTGCTGACTCCAAGGCAGCCGCATATTCATCATATGCTTTTCTTGAACCAGTGATCTGGATGACCACCCCCCAGGTACTTGAAGGTGATTACCTGCTCTATTTTGTGGCCATTTAGATACCATGAATAGAGTTTTGGCCTTTTTGCAAAAGCCACATAATCTTAGTTTGGACATAATTTATGTCCAGTTCATTGTAATTACAATACCGGACAAGTGTTCACAAGGCTCTTTTAAGGCCTACTGGTGTCCTGGAGAGGATCACAGCGTCATCTGCATAAGTACCAGGGCAATGCTTTGATCACCTATTATGGGAGGTTTATTTGGTTTATTTAACCATTTTACTATGTTGTTTATGTAGAAGTTGAAAAGCAAGGGGGCCAAAATGCACCCCTATTTAACCCCCTTTTGAGTTTTGTCTGACTTTGACATATTACACCTCGTCTTGATGGATGTTTTAGTATGTAGGGCACATAATAGATCTGAACAGTTGAGGCAGCTTTCACCTTCTCCCATAGCTTAGTCCTGGTAATTGTATCAAAGGCTGCCTTGAGATCTATAAAACCAGCATTTAATGATACAGGTCTATTTGATACATTTTTTTCATTCAGATGATGAAGAACTAAGCACTGGTCTATGGTGCCTCTCCCCTGTCTAAAACCCGGCTTGCTCTTCAGCAATCAAATTCTCAAGATCCAGCCACTCCTTTAATTTATCTTGGAGGTGTTTGGTGTAAGGTTTGGTGTAGAGTAGAATAGCGCCACCAGAACTGGTATCCACCACTCTAAATTGTTCTTTAATAATTGAGCAGAAATTAAGTCAGCTCCTGGAGCCTTCCCAGTCCTGAGTCGAACTCTGAAAGGGGGGTGTTTAGGTAAATCCTTAATTGTATAGCTTATACTGTTGCTGGATGGGTCTTCATACATTCTCGAAAAGTGAAGTTCCCAGGTTGTAGGTGATACTTGGGTGTCTAGTGAGGTATGAATTCTGTCAGACTGACTAGCTGTTAGATGCCAGAATAGAGAAGAGTTCTTTTGCTTTGCTGCTACAATAAGCTGTTGTCAGGAGGACGTTCTTAAGGGCAATCAATTGCTTAAAATGTTTTTTGAGCATAAGAAGATATTTAAGAATTGTTTTATTGCCATTCACAGTCTCAGTTTTGTTCATCTTATAGTCCAAGGTGAGAGGTTTCTTGGCTTCTACACAATCCTTGTCAAACCATGGTTTGGAGCCAGGGGTGGGATTCAAATTTCCTAATAACTGGTTCTGTGGGCATGGCCTAATTTGTGGGTGTGGGTTACTGGTCATGTGACTGGCTGGGTGTGGCTTGCTGGTCACATGGCTGGCTGAGCGTGGCTTGGTGGTCACATGACTGGGTGGGTCAAAAGATAGAAATTCACTTTAACAATGCTCTTGGTGCGGGGTTGGACTAGATGACCTCTGAGGTCCCTTCCAGCCTTGGATTTCTGTGCTGTTTCAAAGCAACCTCTAAAGCTGCGTCTCGTGCCAGAGTTTGTGGTACTTCCTTCTTCTCCTTTTTCTTTCCTTCCTTCCTCCCTCCCTCTATCCATCCGTCCATCCACCCATCCATCCATATCTCATTCACATTCCTTTCCCTTCCCTCTTTCTCCCTTCCCTCCCTTTCTTTCTTTCTCCCATCCCTCCCTCTTTCTTTTTCTTCCTTTTAAGAGAGAGAGAGAGAGAGAGAGAGAGAAAGAAAGAAAGAAAGAAAGAAAGAAAGAAAGAAAGAAAGAAAGAAAGCATCTCTATGGTATTCATGGTATATTTTCAGCTGGAATCTCTTTCTACTTAAACCAAGGGTCCCCAAACTTGGCAACTTTAAGACTTGTGGACTTCAACTCCCAGAATTCTCCAGACAGATAAAGTGGAAGAGGGAAAATATTTGTGAGAAATATTTACTATGTTTTTTGCTTGTCAAACTTAAAAGGCCATTGGACACTCCGTAAAGGTTGTGACAGCAATAGAAGTAATGAAGCAGCAGCTAGGCAAACTGCTGAATAGTCTGAATTATGCTTTGGAAATTGTGTCATGTATGCTCTGAAATGGAGCAAATGAATGAGACCTAAAGGTGAGCTGTTCTCTACAAAATCCACTCTGAACTTATCACGCTAAGCCTGGCATGAAAAAGCAGAGCAACTTACTAGTTTTGAAGAGGAGGATATGGAAGAAAGAAAGAAGATTGGCTCCAACAGTTTTAGTAGACTGCATAGTTTTGATTACCCAGAACATCCCCAAGGCAGGAATCAATACTATATTAGCTCCAAATGTTCTTTTGGCTAAACACTGAATCCAGGCATACTGGATGGCTGGAAGCTCCCAGGAGGCTGCAGGAAGGCCTCCTAGGCCCAAAACAGGGCCTTGTGAGCCTCCCTGGAGCCTCTTGGGAGCAAAAATGGGGTGGTGGTGGTGGCGCTCGACCCCCACACATCCCGTTTTCAGCCTAGCAAGCCTCCCTGGAGCCTCTTGGGAGCAAAAACAGGGTGGGGGGCAGCGCTGGACCCCCCCACACTCCATTTTTGCTCCCAGGAGGCTACCCTACCTGGTAGCCAAACAAGCCTCGTGGGGACTTCTGGGAGGGGCTGGGCAGGGTTTCTAATGGGAGCCCCCCTCCCATTAGAAACAGCTGCCGGGCAAACAGAGAAAAGCAGGATTCAACCTATACAAGCCTCTCCACGTGTTCCTTGGCAGAAGGCAAGTGGTAAGGGAAGGCAATGTGGTATTCTTTATGGTTTTCTTTTTTCTTTTTCTCTTGTAAATGGTATTTCCTGACAATACACTGTATTCAAAAATGTTTATGAATAAAATTATATTAAAAAGAGAATGTCATCTAAGTAAACTAGGACCCCTTTATAGAGATTCTCATGTAGTACCTCATTTATCAGTTGAATAAATACTGTAGGGTTTCCTGAAATCCAAAAGGCATCACTTTGAACTGAAAACTTCCAAGTGGGCAATTGAATGCAGTTTTCAATTCATTGCCTCTCTTATTCGGACTCGATAGTACACCTCTCGCAGATCTAGTTGGTAAATATTTTGCCTTTCGCCAAATGGCCTAAGCCTAAAGGCCGTCTACTGTTGGACTGAAGGGGGGAGGTCCTATTCCTATCCTTATTTTACAGTAGCTGTAAAGTGATGGTAGAAGCCCACTTGACTAGCCAAGCCAACCTGAGAATGAGCAATCTGTTATTTTTGGGATAACCACAAATCGTATCATTTCCCAATATTGTCCTATCTCCAGCCTTACAGATTCAGTGACTGAAGTCGCGGGTTCCTCCCCAATTAGGGAACCATCTACTTGTTCTAGACAGCTTAGGGATGTGCTTTTTATTCCTAACTTCTGAACCATTTGAGGGCTGATTAGTTTTTGGGTGCAGCCAGTGTCTACTATAGCTTCAAGCTCCCCCTGGGTTCCAGTGCCGGGCACCCTAATACAAATCTTTATGAAGAAAGGGCAGATGGCTCCACTACTATAGGTCTTCATCACTACTCCCTCCGGAGTCAATCATTTCAGGAGCTGGAGTTTCGCCCCCATCAAGTTGAGAGGGGGAACCTCATGGCCTGTTGTGCGAACTTCTCTTTCTCAGGTGGTTTATAGGGAGTTCATTTCTGCTAGGGTGAGGCCGATGTCCTTGCTTGTGAGACAGGTGCGGGTGCTAAGCTTTCGGAGGCTCTGTGACTGAGTTGGCCACATCGATAGCATTTTATGGTTGGGCTGGTGGCTGGCTTCGGTTCAGCTGTGGGGGTTCATGGTCAGACATCTGCTCAGCTGGCACTTGGGTGCTTTCTCTTGAGTAGCCCTTTATGTACACATAATGAATACCCTTCATTTTTGCAAAGAATTGTAGAGAATTATGTATGTATAACAGCCAAACATGAACACACAGATACGAGCTGCTATCCCAAATACTTTCCAGAGTCTAGCTTTCACAATTGTCAGGTTAAGAAATGTTCCATATCCTACCTCAATGTATTGCAGCCTCAGTATTTGGGTGTGACTTACCATAGATATGGAAGAAAATATTCAGACTATATTATATTTTTTGCTGCATAATTCTAATAGTAGCTAACTGCATGGGAATACCACTTTCTTTGAATAAGAGGAACAATCTAAACATAAATTAATACTGTCGTTCTAGAAAGGCACAGGTGAATATTATTGCCTTAAAAGTTTGATTCACAGACTGATTTAGACTTTAATTATAATATGTTGAAAAAATATTCATTTAAATGTAATACTGTGGACCACAATTCAGTATGGACTCCTATTGATTGCAATCTCATTACAATTAACTTTATTCAATTGAGCTATACATTCTTCTTTCTAAGAATTGTAATTTCCTTCTTATATGTACATCTATATGAACATTTCCATTCCTCAGTGGAATAAGATTTTACCACATTTTGAAGGGACAATAGTACTTAACTAAACTGTTTATAACAAAAGTTTTAATTTGTAAGTCACTGGGAAAAATGTTCTTTATTATTTTAGATAATATACTTTTAAATAATTTTAAACATAACCAGCATTCTTTAGATAGATAAAGTATATGATAAGAGGTAAACTCTTTGCAACTCTTAAAGTTCTTTGTCATCAAAAACCAATAAAATACTTCAAATATGTCTTTTCTTTTCTTTAGGGAATAGCCTTGGAGAACTAGAAAATGAATGTTCCAGTTCCTCACTTAATTATATTTTATGCAAGTCTTGTTCAAAGTTTGAAGGTTGTGACCAAAAGGGGTTCAGGTAAGAAGATTGTTTTCTATTTGGTCAGAAAGTACACAACATATATAAATATATGTGTTTGCATGTGCATTTTGATGATGTCAAAACAAGTGGCTTTTTGTGAAACAAAATATCCTTCTTACATTTGTTTTACATATACTATTAAACATGATCTGTTAGAAATAATTTTCAGTTGGTTAATCAGTGGCAAGGATCCAATTCTACTTCATTCATGCTTACAACAGACTACATAAATTAAAAAATAATAAGCAAAATCAAATTGATTTTACTAGTGCTCTAATTGAGCATAAATCTTGATACTAATATTACAGGTTATACATAGGAAACACCCCCCCAAAATATGTCTATGATATATAGTTGTGCTGATGATGTACAGATTTTCCATTGAAGTAAAAAATTAAGTTTCGTGTATGTGGCCCATATGATGCTTGTTCTTATTAGGTAGGAAGTGTTAAAATATATATTCCGTTAGTTACTGGGATTGCATAATTAGTTTTTCATGTGCTGCCTGCAAATTTTGTATTTAGTTGATTGTTCAATCACATGGTGGGTTCAACTATAGTTTTAATACATGGACTATATATATTATGTGATTTTGTAACCAGATGTGATAATTTGGGTTAGATTCTAATTTTTCAGCATAGATCTATCAATGGAATCTTGTGTTTTTTAAGTACAATATATATTGTAGAAATTAATCCAGATTATAAATTGGAATCTTGTTTGAAAAGTGTTTGTAATTCATGAATTGGTCTGTATATAATTCATGATACTGTTCTTTGCAAAGGTGTTTTAGTGATGTGAATAAGCTTTACAGTTTGTTTTTCTTTCAGAATATGCTTAATTCTTAGCATGGTTTTCTAGTACTCATATCAGAAAATGCTACTAAAAAGAAAGACCTTGTGAATAGCTAGATATCTAATTTTCATATTAAGATTTATAATAGGGATTTTTCTTTTGTAGCAGATTTGCTTGTTTTTCAGGTAACTTCACTTAACCTTTAAGTTATCCTAGACAGTTGTTTTTTAAAAGAAAGTGTACCAGAGGTATTAATGTCAGCAAGATAGTATTTATATACTTCCTGTTATGCATATAAAAGAATGCATTATTTCCAAAATAGCCAAGCATTGCAATGTCATCGTTAATCATTGTTTTGATGAAATAATGGATAGGCAATCTTCTTGTTATACAGATATAACTATATTTGATTTAATATCTTCATGGAATATCATGGAAGATATTTTTAATATTATTTGATATTTTATATAAAGAAAACATTTGAAACATAAACTTGGGGAAGGATAAAACTAATTAAGCATGAAATTGGAGGAAAACTAAAAGAAAAGGAATTAAGGAATTAAGGAGTATAATAATGTGATATGGTATCTATACATTAGAAAATGGTATAGCCATTGTTATATCATGAAACCATATACCATTTTATTCCATCTTCCATTGAATTATGGTCAACAGTATACTAAATTGTATTACATATAGTTGTGCATTTTGAAAAAGTTTACATTGAATTATAATCAGCATACATTATAATAGCAAATTTGGTTTTAATAATACTTAACTTGATTTTTGAAGGTAATTAAGAAAAATGTGGCTGTTTTTTAATCATTTGTGAAGGACTTTGTACTGGACAGACTTCATACATTTTTTCCTTAGCTTCTATTTTTTAGTTGTATCTCTGTTGATAAAATTATATTAATTTCAGATGTATTTTAATTCCTGTAGTTATTTTCAATTGTTGAAAAATTTAATCAGACAGCGTTAAAAAATATTCCAGCATTGTCCAGTTTCTGTAATGGTATGAGCACTTGCAATCCATTCATGGGGATAATATGCATTGGTCCTTCTGGTTCCCTCAGGTGGAGTTCCTTACCTCCACTATTGTACATTTCCAGAATTCTTCTATAAGTCATAGTCACAGCTAAAAGATAGGAATCTTTTCTTAAAAAACAAATGATATTGTAATCTCAGAAGATATTCAAGTTACTCATAATGCAAATTACAATTAGGAAGCAATTGAGAGTTAAATATAATAGGAAAATGGGACAGAGAAAAATATCATAAATCCTGCAGATTTAACATATGGTTTATATAATAAGATATAATAAGTATCCAGCCACAAACAGTAAAGGAAGGACAAAATGGGACTGAGGTGCAATTCAATCCATAATATCAATTTTAAAATTATACTAATTCTAGTTCACATTTGCCTTAATGATTATTTCTTTCTTATTCTCAAACCTTCCTTAAGGTTGGTGTGCTGTACTTAGCTGGTGGGAACCAGATTTTTTTTTAAAAAAGATGCCTTTTCATCATAGGTTTTTTTTTGCTGAAGAAACTTTAGGATGTACCATATAACCCTCTTGCCTGCCTTGATGCAAGAATAAATTAGCAGAATGATTGACTGATTGATTATATAAAATTCTGGCTGAATACATTTGGAAACCCACTTGCAATCTTCATGACTTGTAGAAGGAAAAAAAACAAGTTTTAGCTAAAAAAATTATTCATACTGCCTCAAATTCTTCATTATTTTGTTATTAAAAAACCAAACCTACAATATATCTACCTCTAGTTAGCTGTCTTGAATATCTGAAAGGTCCCAGCCTTGTCTTAGTACCTGTATCTCTTAAGTAATGTGATAACTTAAAAGGCAATTTATTTACCTATTTCTTGATTTCTGCATCAAATGATTGATGTTTGCCTATATGATGAGCCAAAATTGTAGAAAAATGTAGACTAATGTGACATTTCTATCTTTCTGCTTCACTTTTATTTCATAAAAAATGAAGGTTTTTGAAGCAATTCAAAACACACTCTTCGTTTATTTAAAAACAGAAATTGTTGGTTCCTGCTTCTTTGTTAGTGTAATGGAGGTGTTTGTCAGTGTTCCAGAAAAACAAACTCCAACACCAAAACTCCAAGATAGGCATTTTCTCAAAGTTCCATTTTATTAGAGTTGTCATACTGGCAAATCTGGGAAAACCCAAATCTGAGAGTTCCGGGATTTCCCTCAGTAATTGAAATCCAAAGACCCATCCGTTGCACCCATAAGTCCATCACATGGCCCAATCAACATCTGTCCCAATAGGAGACAATCCTCTAACCACTCCTCAACCAGGTGCAGGATTACATGACCTTGACTGAAAAGAAGAATGCTATTATGTCTACCTACATACACCCTATGAAATCCCCCCTCCCAATTTCCCAGGTTCAGGAATGTGGCAGCGTGGAAGCTGCTGGTGTTAATATAGCTTCCAAAGCTGACAGTGTTTTGGGATGAAGATAAAACAAAATATAATTGGATACATTTCTGCTCTTTATTTAATAGTAACATTGTTATTAAACAGTGTCACATTGTACTTTGGGGAAAAATATGAGAAAAAATTGTGCATCCATGACTGTGTATTTTTAATTAAACTATAATACACTTACTAACAAAATAAAGTATCATGTACAGTCCAAAGGTATAGAGATAGACACAGTATCTATGCTCCCATGGGGTACTATGCTCTCATGGGATACTGTTCTCATATTAACAAAAACCACTATTCTACATTTGCTACCCATTGCCATAACAATTCTGGAGACTATATCTACCTTTGGTGCGATATTGAAAATATTTCCACATTATCTTTGTGAAATAAAAGCATTGATATTTCTAAAATTGTTTTCCCCTTTGCTGAAGAAATAAAGAAAAAAAGTATTCAGTTGTGGCTTTGTTGAGTAATGAAATCAGCATTTCTTTTCGAAGTGGAAGTGTTTTCATACACCTTGTGCATTTGTCCTGACAGAGAATGAATTTTAGAACTGGGTTTGAAAACATAAAGTTAAGAGGAATTATTTTGCATTTACAGTAGTTTTTGAATAAAATATATTGAAAATACTTTGTACCTGAGGAAAAAAGAAAAAACGATTCTATAATGTTTTCTTAAGGAAAATTTCAACTATTTCACAGAAGTCTTTACCTTTTAATTACAATAAGAGGATTTACAACATCATCATTGCTTCTGTGGTAGAATAATATTTCTACCAGTGCTTCTAGCAACACTGGAGATTTTTCGTGATTGTTTTAAATCCTAGCATTTGCTAGGACTCTGTTTTAGTTCCTGGCCTTGTTGATTAGGGCTGAAATAATTATATTTCCTTGGAAAGAAGATTCCTGAATTTTTGTCTCTTGACATTCATTATTTCTTCATATTAATCATAAATATTTACTTAGGAGTTAGTTCCTCAATATTCTATAGAATGTACCCAGGGTGGGATTCAAAAATCCCAACAATTAATTCTCTGCCAGGGTGCTGGGTGGGCGTGGCCATTATGGTCATGGTCTACCAGAACTTCCGGGAGGGCTGTTTTTCGCCTTCCCCAGAGTCCGGAGACTTCCCTCAGGCCTTTGGGAGGATGAAAATGGCCTTCCCCAGGATCCAGAGGCCCTCCAGAAGCCAGAAACAGGCCCTATTTCTGGACTTCTGGAACTTCCAGGAGAGCCATTTTTCATCCTCCTAGAGCCTCCACGCGGACCCTGCACTTACCTGCATCCAAAATGGGCCACATGGAGATTCCTGGGAGGGGTGGGCAGGACCAGCCGTTCAGTTCAACTACTGGTTTGGCGAACCAGATGTAAATTTAACATCTGGTTCGCCCAAACCGGCCCAAACCGGCTAAATCCCACCCCTGAATGTACCCTCGAGAAGTATACTGTAGATTGCATATTGGGCATTGCTAATTGTGTGAGCAGGACTTAATCTCAGTAGATCAGAACCATCATACATTGATGTCAACTAAAGTATCTTATATGAGTCCAATAAATGTGAATTCTTATACTGAATTTGTTTAGAGAGGCTGTTTAATAATGTTTTGAAAGGAAATGTTCTTCATGATAATTTTCTCTATGTATATTCTATACTCAAGAGTAAGTAACATGGAAATCAGTGATTATTTAGTTTAACTTGTGATGTTTGTTTCTCCCTTTTTCCATTTCTTTCTCTTTTCATAGATAAACTCATCAATTATGATACAAATAAAATTCCATTAATATCTTCTTCATATATAAGACTGCATGCATATTAATAATTAGTTCTAATTATTATTGTGAGAAAAATGTTTTGTATTCTAGAAAAAGCAACTTGCTTGTTATTGAACTAACAACTTGTCCAATTTCCAACAGGATAGATAATTATAAACTCAGATATTTAAACTGGCTAGTGCAGTGGTGGATAACCATTTTTGGCTCCCGTGCCAAAATTGTTCGTGCGTGACCCCCTCATGCTGTGTATCTCTGTGCATGCTCATGCGATCCCTGCGTACCATGCACCTCTGCACATGCACATGAGTCCCCCCATGTGCACTGTGTGTCTGCGCATGCATGCAGGTCTCCCACGCTCCCCCACGCATGCACGCCAGATACCCGACAATCAGCTGTCAGGTGGATGTGCTCACATGCATGCACAGTGGGGCTCTTCTGAGCAACCTCTCATGTGTCGGCAGAAGTGCAATAGGTTCACCATCACGGGGCTAGTGAGAATCTGGGAGTAGAAACCTTCAGAGAAGAGGGTGGAAAAGATTCTGCTGTAGGAAAAGTTATCATCTGTCCAAGATCCATCAAGGATAATCAGTGAGGTGGTCCTTCTTTGAAGTGAATGTATTATGGATGCTTCTGTAATAGGCCAAGATATAAAATTATAATTGATGAGATATGCTGCTATAGGCATGCAAAGAATCATATAGCTCATAAATGACTACTACTTTTTATCAGTTTCTCATCCAATGTTAAAAAAAAGTTTTTTAAAAAAATATCTTCTTAATGACATATAAGAAAGTAGTTTTTATATTGCTTGTGAGGATGCATATTTTTTTTAAATTACATTTATATGCCGCCCTTCTCCGAAGACTCAGTGCGGCTTACAATTTTTTGGGATACAACCCAATGTGCTCAGCAATAGCCTTCATTCCATTGTATATGCCTGCTTATTAACTAAGCGGCATTTTTACAAAGTCAGCTTATTGCCCCCAACAATCTTCGGTCCTCAATTTATCTACCCCGAGATGATGGAAGGCTGAGTCAACCTTGAGCCTGGTGGGATTCGAGCCTACAGTTATTTATTTATTTATTTATTTATTTATTTATTTATTTATTTATTTGACTTATATGTCACCCCCTCTCCAAAAGGACTCGGGGCAGCTCATAGCTAAAATATAACAATAACAATAAATTATCTAAAAACAGATTAAACAGTTATAAGCCGAATTGTGAGTCTAAAATTTAAAACAGTTTAGCCCCCCCCTGGGGAGGAGTCACAGCCCAGATTGGTCGAACAACCAGGTCTTCAAATCATGGTGGAAGGTGCAGAGGTCAGGGGCCAGGCGGAGTCCCAGGGGTAGTTGGTTCCAGAGGTCAGGGGCCGCAACAGAATAGGCTCGTCGCCGGGGGACCGCCAGCTGGCATTGACTTGCCAACGGGACCCCGAGGAGTCCTTGCCTGTGTGCTCACACAGGGCAGTTGGCACTCGATATCGGCCAGAGTCGCTCCCTTAGATATTGAGGACCCATGTCGTGTAGGACTTTGTATGTTAAAACCAAAACCTTGAATCTCACCCGGAGTGCAACCGGCAACCAATGTAGACACCAGAGAGGAGGGGGTAACATGGGAGAATTGGGAAACTCCCATCACCACCGGCGCCACCACATTCTGCACCAGCTGCAATCTCCGGATGGTATGCAAGGGCAGTCCTAAATAGAGAGCATTGCAGTAGTCGAGTCTAGAGGTGACAAGAGCATGAGTGACTGTGCGCAGGGCATCTCAGTCCAGGAATGGGCGAAGCTGGCGAACAAGGCGGAGCTGGGCAAAGGCCCCCCTGGCGACGGCCCCCACCTGCTCCTCCAACCGGAGCCATACATCCAGGAGGACCCCCAGATTCCACGCCCTATCCACAGGGGGCAACACCTCTCCCCCTATGGCCAAAGATGGATACTCTTGACTGGGCTGAGATGCCGGTATGTACAGCCACTCAGTCTTGGCTGGGTTGAGTCGAAGCATGTTCCCATTCATCCAAATCCGCACTGCATCCAAACACCGGGTCATCAGGGAGAGGGCATCACTGATCTGGTTTGGGGTGGAAATGTACAGCTGGGTGTCATCCGCGTACTGATGGTATCTCACCCCAAAACCACAGATGATCTCGCCCAGCAGCTTCATGTAGATGTTAAATAAAAGAGGGAAGAGGACCGACCCCTGAGGGACCCCACAAGAGAGCCTCGGGTCCACCTCTGCCCCCCTACCAACACCGATAGATCCCCCGAGAGGTAGGAGGTGAACCACTGAAGAATAGTGCCCCCCACTCCCAACCCCCCGAGGTGTCGCAAAAGGATACCATGGTCGATGGTATCGAAAGCCGCTGAGAGGTCTAATAGGACCAGGACAGAGGAAAAACCCCTGCCCCGAGCCCTCCAGAGATCATCCATCAGCGTGACCAATGCCGTCTCCGTGTTGAAACCGGGTCGGAAGCCCGATTGGTATGGATCCAGGTAGTCCGCTTCATCCAGGAAGAGTGGAAACTGCCGAGCCACCACACTCTCAACAACCTTCACCAAAAAGCGGAGGTTGGAGACTGGACGATAGTTGTCTAATACGGTCAGGTCCAGGGCAGGCTTCTTCAAGAGGAGTCTCACCACTGCCTCCTTCAAGGCAGAGGGAAAAACACCCTCTCTCAGTGAAGCGTTGACAACTGCCTGGAGCCAACCGGAGGTGGCCTCCCTGGAGGCATAAGCCAACCAGGAAGGACACGGGTCCAACAAACATGTGGTGGAAGTCAGACGCCGCATAGTCCTGTCCACTTCATCCTCGGAAACAGGATTGTAGGCAGCTGGAACTTAAGTGCAGGCATTTAACAGCCTGAGCCCCCAAGGCCCTTTATTTAATATTTAATACTTACTGCATGTTTAATAGACATTGTTATAATATTTCCTACTTACGCGACAGTACATGAAGGGGAATATTGATGGCCTTTTCATTTTGAAGTTGCACAACATTTATCAAGTATTGAGTATATATTCTATTCCATAGATTTTGCCAGTATTAGCATTGTTTTCCTTCTGCTCCTTCTAGGTAGTGAAAGGCCCTATTTTAAAAGCAGAAAGGAAACCTGTGGTGGTTCCATTAGCAAATAGCTATGCTATTTATGTATATTTAGCCAACTTTATTGAAGTGAGTTCTAAATAGCTTCACTCCCATGGTTTCTCTGAAGGTATCTTGTTGTGCAGTTCAACAGTAAATTTGTGCGTTAAACTATAAGTAAAAATAAAAACAAGTGTGCTACTTGGTAGGCATATATTTTACATCTCTACCAATTTACAAATATTTTGTTAAACTCCAACATGGTAATTTTGTCTTGATACATTTTAGAAAGAGTGTTTATTAAATTTATTATATTCCTCCCTCTGATCAAGCCACTAAACACCTATTATAGAGGACTATGATTTGTTGATAATGGAGAATTGACATACTAAAAAATGTGAAGTAGACCAGAAAAAAAGTAAAATTAAACAATTTATCTTAATGCTATCTATAAGGACTGCATAATAAAATAATTGAACACTACAATGCCATCTGCTGGTTTTGAAAATATACTAAATGAACAAGACAGACAAAAAACACAAACAGGAAGCAATATAGACAGGAGCAAAACAACACAGAGCATTTAATAATGGCAATTCTTAAAGGAAAAAGTTAAAGTTGTATTAACCTATAGGCAGGGGTGGGATTCTACCAGTTCACACCTATTTTCTAGAACCGGTTGTTAACATTCTAAGCAGTTCAGAGAACCGGTTGTTAGAAGAAATTACTGGCCTAATCCTGTAAGGAAGGCAGGAAGGAAACATTCTGGTGTTGCTTACAGAAACTGCCTCTCCGTTAACCCTTATTACATTCTTGGCAGGGTTAGATTTCCTGTCTCAGGAACATCTCTGGAGTTTTTCCCCCCTCCTTTGCTTGTGTGGAATGACCATTCAAAGTTACAATGGCACTGAAAAAAGTGACTTATGACCATTTTTCACACTTACAACTGTTGCAGCATCCCCACAGTCATGAGAGGCCAGGCGAGGAGATGCGTGCCACGATGTGAGTGATATTGAGTTGGCCACGCCCAGCCAATAACATGACCACCAAGCCATGTCCACCCGGTCACATGGCCACCAAGCCACACTCACTACCTAAGCCATGCCCACAGAACAGATTGTTAAAAATTTTGAATCCCACTCCTGCCTATAGGTATTAACTCAATCTTTCTGAATAAGAACTTTTTCACACATAAACAGATTGTCTTATCAGATTAGATGTTTTGGAAAACCTTTTCTTTTATTGTTAAAAAATTACATTATTAAAAAGTTGATTTTGAATTATGTTTATATTGGACTATTATGTAAAGGCTTTTAAAAATGTTTAGTGTATTTAATTTTAAGGAAGTATTCTGTAAAGAACTCAGCATTTTTGGCTTTGAAAAAAAACTATTTTTCAAATTTATCAACTGAAAAGAATGCCTTGAAGAACATACTGTATGCTTACAAATATATTACCTATGGTGGTAGCCAGCATAGGCAATTAAAAGGTATATGCCTTGTAGTGCCTGAAGGAATGAAAATCCCACACCTAGGCTTGTATAATATTATTTTAACTGTTGCTAACATTTATTTATTTGTTTGTTTGTTTATTTATTTATTTATTTATTGGACTTATATGCCACCCCATCTCCGAAGACTCGGGGCGGCTCACAGCTAAAATCAGACAATCAACAATAAATTACTTAAAAGAAAATTAAACAATCTCAAGCCCAATATATTATAACATTAAGAAGTGAATAAGAATGTCCATTTTATGTTATATTATTTTTTTCCTCAATAATTTTTCATTTTTATAGCTGCTTCCTTTTTTGTGGTCTCTTTCTCTTTCATTTTTTTATAGTTGCTTACTTACTTTCTTGTGGCCATCAGCTACTTACCTTTCCACCTTTTTTTCTACTTTTATCAGCTTTTTCAAAAAGGAGATGAAAAGATATATGTAAAAAAAAGAGAAAGTATTTATTTTGCATAGTTTGGGGGTCGGAGGGGGGTGTAGCAACACCAGCTGCTACACCCCCCTCCGACCCCCAAACTAAGCAAACTGACACATGCTATAAACACATAGCCAGACCTCAAACTCGGAGCCAAACCAAGGCCCAGAATGTCACATCACAGCCTTCCACCCAGGACACTACATCACAGAACTCAGGAGATTACAACACAAAACATCAGGAGGTTGCAACACAGACAACGACCCAGGAGATTACAGCACCACACCCAGGACGTCACAACAATAGAACTCAGAAGGTCATCACACAGCCCATTACCCAGGTCGTTACAACACAAAAGGCTGAGAGACACACAGCCAGCACCTCAGCCACACAGGGTCTCAGGAAAAAGCCATCCAATCTGCATACATCAACTCCATCAACCAATCAAGAAGTAACAACACAGCCAACTCTGGAGTTTAAAAGGGAAAAACATCCACTATCACACACTTCTCCCAGAAGAACGAAGCTGAAGACACCAGCCTGAAGATGACGGATGAGATTTCGTCGAAATGTTGCCAAGGTATTCTCAATCTTACACGGGACAAGACCCGAATACACCAAGACCTACATACCTTTACCCGTGAAAATCTACGAAAACAATATATATATATATATATATATATATATATATATATATGGAGAACCAGTAAAATGGGCCCCTGGCTGGCCCCGCCCCTCTCCCTCTGCTCCTCCGTTCCCTGCCCAGTCAGTCCTTATTGCGCATGCGTGACATTGTGCGTATGCATGACAATCACAGACGGCTTCCCCCCCAGCTTGCCCTGCCCAGTCACTCCTTATAGTGCATGTGCGCTACATTTTCCTGCCCGCTGCCATCACTTCCAGCAGCAGCAGCTGCCAGCCAGCCTTTTTTTATGATTACAAAATATTCTTGCCAATAAGTGGAAAGGAAAACATTGTAAATAAACTGCTTAAACTCTATTGAGATGTATATTCTCGTATTGGTGTGGCAGGAAAACAGATTTCCTACTGTAGTACTTGAATCATACTGACCTGATTAATTCTGTATACATCTAAGCCAGTGGGTGACTTCACATACTGAGTGGCATGTGAATTATGTGGATTGATTCAAAAAGTCATATATGTTGTGTGAAAAACTCATTTTTATTTGATGCAATTATAAGAAAACATTTTCATGATTTATACAAATATAACAAATTTTTCAAATAATCAGATTGGATAGGCTCTGTTAATCTAAAAAAATCCTTATGATTGGCATTGCATTGCAGACAGAATATAATACATATATTGTCTTGCGGACACAGCATCTCACAAAGGTCACTCACTACTATTAATATTGGTGCAATCATTGAGAGTACAGTGAATGTCTTAGTATTTGGTTTATAGACCAATTTGTTATTGGAGGGAAAGAAAAATTTAAATTCTTTTATCTTACTTAGTGTGTTGAAAAAACTGCTGGAGATAGATTGAAATAGTTATCAAGTATGTGCTAAGAGTGTACAAATGCAGAATGTACTGATTCTAGTGGAAGTATTTTGATCATTCTGAATTTTAAATGCTTCATTCTTTAGTAATACTGTATGATTGAGATACTCACACACACACATACACACATCTCTCTTCTCTGGTCTTCCGACACCTCAGCAGTTTTCCAGGAGTTTTCAAAGATTACAGCTGCATTTTGAGATCACTGCTGCCAGCTTATTCAATAACCTGGCATATACAGTCATGTGAAAAAATAATTTACACCCTATGTTAAATGTTTTTTTAAACCATATGGGGACATATTATCTGCATTCAAACAGTTTATAAAGGTAAAAGTGATGCAAATAAGCATGGCTTTTCAATCATTTATTCAGCAAAAATTAATAAGCATGTCATTTCCTTTTGTGGAACAATTACACTTTTGGATCTAATACCTGGTATTATCTCCTTTGGCAGAAACAACTTCAAGCTGACATTTCTTATACCTGTCTACTAGTCCTTGACATTAACTGGAAGGATTTTTTTCCTACTCTTCCATGCAGAATGTTTTCAACTGTATGACATTTGAAGAGTTTCTTGCATGTCCAGTGCGTTTCAAATCACGGCACAGCATCTTGATGTGATTTCAATCTTGGTTTTGTCTTGACCATTCCAGAAGCCCCATTTCTTCTTCTTCTTTTTTTTCCAGCCATTCCTTGATGAATGTATTGGGATATTTAGAATCATTGTTATGTTGAAAAGTCCACTTTTGGTTGAACTTCAGTCATCTTACAAATGATATAATATTCTCAAGTACCTCTTGTACAATGAAGGATCCGTAGTGAATTTGGTGGACTGATGAAGAAAAGCATTTCCAAAGTGTAGCATTTCCACCACTGTTTTGCACTTTGTGTCAGGTTTTCCTGCTGAAATGCTGTCTTTGGTTTTTGCCAAACGTGTTTTCTGATATTGTGGCCAAATTTGCCTCATCTATCCAAAATATATCTTCTGGTTCTTGTATTGCTGGCTAATTTTGCAGGACAGATACCAAAACATGAGAACATAAAAAAGACACCAGGACTGAAGCAAACAGCATCATATTTATGTCAGCCCTTCAAGGTAGTTCAGACACAATGAATCAACCATGATTATTAATACTTCCTTTCTTATAAGGTTACAGTAATGAATCTTGCAAGTCTGAAAGCTTCTTTCACTTTCCTTCCAACTGTTTCCTAAAACAGGTGTGGGTGGTCTTTTATAAGACACTTTCTTCACTCCCATCCCTCCCCAAAATGACTCAAATTTCATTTCTCACACCATTGTCTAGGGTGTGGCTCAACTTCCCCATCTTCCAAAGTTTACGAATTAGTTACTTACAGGCATCCATCTGCCATGGTAAGTCCAAATAACAAGAACATTGTCTAGCATTCAACTTACAATCAGGCTGGTTTTGTAGGCAATTTTGTAGCCTAGTTTAGGCATCAATAAAACAAGTTTCTATTAATGAGGATTAAATGTACAGTAGGCACTGGCATCTGCTACAACAAAAAAGGGAAATATTTACCTAATTGGGGTTATAGCAAAAATTTTGTTATAACCTGCAAAAGAAAATAGGAAGAGCTTGCTTGTCTAAGCAGCTTCTTGTTAATTCAAAGACAGATCAATATTAGAATGATACCCTTATGATTCTTGATGAATGTATCTTTTCTGTTTATGTACACTTATGTACAAGTTAGAGATAAGTCAGAGAAAATCAGAAAATTTCTTAGTGTAATAGTGAGGTAGGAAATTATTCAAAGATCACATCCACCAGAAATAATAAAAGTTACCTTCAGATCAATGGTGGGATTCAAATTTTTTTACTACCAGTTCTGTCAGTGTGGCTTGGTGTGTGTGGCATGGGAAGGATACTGTAAAATCTCCAGTCAGAGGTAGTATTTGCCGGTTTTCCGAACTACTCAAAATTTCTGCTACCAGTTCTTCAGAACTGGTCAGAACCTGTTGAATACCACCTCTGCTTCAGATTGATTACATTTCCAACATTTCTTTGAAAATTCTTTATATATCTTTGATAATTTTATCAGGAGTTAAACACAATATACTATTTTTATTTTTTTTAATGCTTTCAAATTATAATTCAAAATAATTTTCAGACCTTTTCAGACACATATTTTCCCATTGATCTAGCATTATAATAGCCAAAGTTTTTAGTCTATTTATAGTCTTTCTCACATTCATCTTCAAGATTTAAGGGCTTTTTTGGGGCTAGGCATTTTGTTATGTCCCTAGGCAAAAATCTCTATTCTTCCAAACAAATTAAGAAACATGCCTTTGCCCTCAACCTCTTACAAAGCATACAGTAACTTCATTAGCTTACATATAATTATTAAATATAGCAGTTTTCAATGTATGTATACAGATCTCAGTTGCTAGCTTCTATGCTCCATTAAGATAAACCAGAAGATTTTATTTGCAAATATAAATTACTCTTTAAAATAATTGTGATGGATTATGTACCTTTTAAAAAACTGTGCAGTGCTCATGTGATTAAATTAGGTTAAATTAGTCCAGCATTCTGATATGTATTGCCTTGTTTTTTAATTTGGTCTGAAACAAATAATCAGTATGATCATCTCATGTGTGGATTAATGATCTTAAGCCATATCTGCTGCAGGCTAATCTGTTTAATTTGGCAAACAGAGTTCATTTAACCTCTATGACTGTAATCACAATCTGCTAAGATGGTATCAATCTTAAGAGATCCTGTTAGTTCTGGCGTTGCTAGAATAACCTGGGAGAAACAGTCATTGCTTACAGGTTGAAAAAGACATCAATTGAAGGCAGCATTACTGACAAGTGTATTCTTACTTTGTGTATTTTAAAAGGTCACAGCTGCTGAACCTGTTACAGTAGTATTACTGTCTATCTGTCTTTCCTAGAGCACAATAGGATTGTGCATGTTCTTCAACAGGTACACTTCTGAATACATAGGAACATTTAAAAAGCATCTTTTTTTGAATTGTTAATTGGCTGCCTGTTCTTCCAGCATTGCACAATTAATAATCAGGAAGGTCATCTGATTGTTTCTAAATATATCTGTGTTGACAGACATATTAGCGGGGGAAATGAAGATTTTACTATAGTTGCTCTTTTTTTAAAAAGGGAATTCCACAGTGCTGTTGCAGTATGATCTTTGATTATAGTCAAACCTCCCAGTCTTGAAATGCTGCAAAAAAGAGCAAAAGTGGAATTATCTGACCCCCAATTCTGTGCAAAAGGAACATAAAATAAATTGCTTCAATACCTCCCCCTTACTTCATATTTGGTACATTTGCCCATATAGATCCTAACAGTTCTACTTATGTGAATTTTAAGACTTGCTTTCCCTCTTTCTAAATAGTAGAACAAGATGGTAGAACAGGAGGGGGGGATGATGTTGCAGCAATACAATGCATGTCCACAGAGCTCCATGGGATCATGCCAAAATTTGAACCTCAAGGAGGTTCTGATGGACCTAAATCACCTCAGCAGGGTGATGAAGTAAGAGAGCACACTCTGCTGATCTCAGAAAGCCTGCAAACTTCCTGATTGATCTGGAGAAGGCTGTCAATCCAGCGGCGAGAAAAGGACAGCCATTGTGTGCCTGATCAAAGCTGGAACAGCTGACTGATAAACAAAGTGCAAAAGGATGAGGAACAGTGTGAATGATCTAGTGAGATATTTCTAACTTCTAACTGCTATTGAACAATGAGCCCCCTGGAAACTAGCTAGGGAGAGAGTGGGACCAAAAAAAGAGGAGGTGGTTTTGTTTTTCCACCTCCCAAGGAAAGTGGCGAGCAAGTCAGAGAGCCATTTTTAGAACTGGAAAGAAAGAGGGTTTTTTCCCTCTAAGAAAGAACTTTAAAACTAGGAAGCTGAATTGGGGACCTTAAATACAATATTGGTTAATTTGGAAAGCTTTTGTAGACCTTGGTGGTGCAGGCTGTTAAATGCCTAGCACTTAATTCCAGCTGCCTGCAATTAGAGCAGGCTCGAATCCCACCAGGCTCAAGGTTGACTCAGCCTTCCATCCTCTTGGGGTAGGTAAATTGAGGACCCAAGATTGTTGGGGGCAATAAGCTGACTTTGTAAAAATGCTGCTTGGGGGGCCCAAAAAAAGCCCTAGTAATAAGCAGGCATATACAATGGAATTAAGGCTATTGCTGAGTGCATTGGGTTGTGCTCCCAAAAAAATTGTAAGCTGCCCTGAGTCTCTGGAGAAGGGCGGGATATAAATATGAATTTAAAAAAATAAAAATTGGACTTAAAGAATTTTTTTCTTCCTCCTGGAAAATTTGGACTGGATAATATTTATATATATATATATATATATATATATATATATATATATATATATATATATGAATAGAAGCAGAACAACAGTGACACCTGCTGGCAGAAGCTGAAAGGTGAAAGGAAATATAAATATATATATCCTAGAGAGAAGAAGATAAGGGTTGGCTGTCAACATCTACACTAGCAAGTTATTTATGTTAGATATCTGAGACAGAGAGCGAAACATGGAGACTGTTTAAAATAGTGTGGCTCTCAGAATTTATGCAGAAGTTAAACAGATAAAGTAAACAGCAAATACTTCGCTTCTTTTTTTAATTGTTGCTCTGTGAACCCTCCCTTTGAAGATAGAAGACAATTGACTGGTTGAACTCTGGGATTTGGTGGGCCTATGTGGATTACAATTTAGCAAGAGAATGGATACTTTTTGAAGAGTGAGGGGCTATCAATCTAATAACTCTTGGGTTATAATTTATACTTTTATTTTTACCTTTCCCTTGGATTACAAATAATAGTTTCATTATTTGGCTTTGTGGATAATCATGTGTCTCTGGGATTATAATTAAGCTACAATTACAATTAAAGCATCATAAAATGAAGAAAACTTCATCTGCGCCATCATCATCATCAGCTACTGCATCTAGCCCAGCAGGTCAAAGATCTCTGGATGTGATGCTTCAATTAAAAAAAAAATGAACATGATGCAGGCAGTGATGAAAGCCCTCCTCCAAGTTATGCATGAAGACCTCAAGGAAAAGATATGTAAAGTAGAGGATAAAATAAAAAAATTTCAACAAACAATGGCTAAAAATGAACAATGCATCCAGAAAGTGGAAGAAAAAGCTGAACAGAGAAAAGAATGGAAGAGGTTGATTATAGACTCACACTGGCAGATAAAAATCAGGAGAGAACAATAGTACTATTAGAGATGGATATGGCTGATTATTACTTATGTTTTCACAATGTCGAAGAAGAAAAAGGAGCAAATTTGGCGGAAATAATGGCAGAGCTGCTGGCAAATATTTTAGAGATATCCAAAGAAAAGGTGCTTGCCAAAATGGATGAAATATTTAGAATTCATACCAGACATGCAACAAGAAACAGACTTCCCAGAGAGGCACATGTGAGATTTACTAAAAAAAAAAAGCAATAAAAACAGAGATACTTCAAAGAGCAAGACATGAACCCATAAAATATAAGGAGAAAAAAAATAATGATTCTAAAACAGATTCTCAGAAAAGTAAGAGAGATAAGAAGGGAATATCCATTTTTGACAAAACAGCTTATGTAAGGATTGCCTCTCCTCTTTACTTAAGAAAGTGAAGACTCTTGAAATGAAGTATTTCAAAAGGAACCTTTTATTAAGCAGAAATAATAGCAATACATTCAAAGCAAAGTCTGAATACCCTTAGGCTACAAGTAGAATTAAAGCAGTAGAGACCCCTCCCTTTAGCTAGATACAGATTCAGCCAATCCACAGGTGTGAAGATGTTATTGTACTGACCACTCTGAGAACCAGATAAGCCAGCATTCCCATGGCCATCTTTCACTGACTTTCAAAGTGGAACTACCCACATGGCCCTCCCCCTGTTACATTCCCCAAGAGATGAGAAAATCTTAGGGCACTTCAGACCAGGATACAAGTTATAAAATAATGATTATCACAGGCAATAGTAATGAATCGAATTTTTAAGTCCCCCCCTTCTCCCACTTGAATGGCAGTATTACTGTAAGAGATCTGACAGCTTATTAAGAATGGGGTAAATTTTAGATGGCTGATACGAGAGGGAATATTGGTGACTTGGGTGGAGTAAAGACATAGATTAGAGTCCATAGAAAAAGCAGAACAATTTTATGACCACTATTTTGGACTACAAGAAGGAGTGATAATAAGAGGGGAAAGGAGGACAGACAACAAGAGGAAGCTACAGGAGAGAGATATATACAGCAAAAGATAGATGAAACAGAATAAGAGGAAATAGCAAAGAGAGAAGGGGCAAGAGCAAAAGAACAGAGAGAGAAAAGATTGTTTAGTACAACAAAACCTATTTACAAGTAAATTATGGAAGGAGAAATAAAATTATTGTCAATTAACATAAATGGATTGAATTCAGGTTTAAAAAGGAAAATTACTTTTAGTAAATTAGAAAAATTAAAGCTGGATATAATTTGCTTACAAGAGGTACATATTAAAAAAGCAACATAATAAATTATTGGAATACCCCAAAATTGGGAAACTATACACCTCTCTATCACAACATAAGAAGAGAGGAGTAGCTCTCTCTATAAAAGAAACAATAAATACTAAGCAAATATTTATGGATGAAGAAGGGAGGATTTTGATGGTGGAGATTTATTTATTTATTATTTATTATTTGAACTTATATGCCGCCCCATCTCCGAAGACGGCTTACAACTAAAACAAGAACAATAAATAGTTAAAAAACAATTAAATTAACTATAAGTTCAAACATTATACAACCCTAAAACCACCCCACACCCAAAGGGGTCACAGCCCGGGTTGGTCAAACAACCAGGTCTTTAACTCACGGCGAAAGGTGCGGAGATCGGGGGCCAGGCGGAGCCCCAGAGGCAGTTGGTTCCAGAGGTCAGGAGCCGCGACAGAAAAGGCTCGTCGTCGGGGAACCGCCAGGCGGCACTGACCCGCCGACGGGACCCCGAGGAGTCCTTGCCTATGAGCTCGCACAGGGCGACCGGCATTTGATATTGGAAGAAGACGCTCCCTTAAATATAGATAGATAACAATGAATCATAAACAGATACTCCTGATGGTAATTTATGCACCAAACAGTAAACAAGAGGACTTTTATAGCAAACTACATAAGAAAATAGTAGAATTGAAGTATGAAAATATTTGTGTAGTGGGAGACTTCAATGCAATTGTAGATGCTGAACTAAATTATAAAACCAAGAAAGTGAATAAAAAAGCAAGGAAAATGTTACCAAAGGCTTTTTTTAATGGCTGAAGAATTAGGCATCCAAGATGCATGGTGACAAATACATCCTAAGGAAAATCAATATTCATTTTATTCAAATAGGCATATGTCTTGGTCAAGGATAGATATGATATGGATTTCAGCTGAATTGAAAGCTAATGTACAAGAACTGAATATAGAAACAAGTAATTGGGCAGACTATAATCCAATAAAAGTTATATGCAAAGGACAAAAAAGAAAACTAAGATGGATGTTGAATCAATCAATATTAAAAGATAAGTAATTTATTCAATTCATGGAAAAAGAATTAGACTTTTTCTTCAAAGAGAATAGAAAAGAAGAGACCTCACTACAAAATGCATGGGATACAGCCAAGGCATATATTAGAAGTTTAGTCATAACTTATATGGGAAAGAAAAACAAGAGGAAGAAACAAAATCAAAAGACATTAGAAGAATATAAGAGATTAGAGATAGAACTATAAAAAGAACCACAAAAAAATTCTTAAAATGTCAAATGGAATTAATAAAACACAAATTAAATATAATAGATAAAGAAGAATTAGCACAAAAAATAAGAAACGCAAAACAAAATTTCTTTGAAAATGCAAATAAACCAGGAAGATGGCTGGCATACAAACTGAAAAAAGGAGAAAGAAAAAAATTGATACATCAGTTAATGGATGAGGAAGGAAATCTTTATCATCAAAATGAGGACAAAAAGAAAATGATTCAAAATTATTATGGAAAATTATATGATCAAGAGATAGTCTTAGACAAAATAAAACAATATTTAAAAAAAAGCAGAACTACCTAAAACATCTGAAACAGTAAAAGCCAGAGGTGGTATTCAGCAGGTTCTGTCCAGTTCTGGAGAACCGGTAGCAGAAATTTTGAGTAGTTCAGAGATATTGCAGAATTAATATTAATGTAACAAAGAATGTTGCAGTTTTGATTATTGTTTAACAAAGATATTTGTACCCAGACAACACACTCTTCAACTAAAGATGGAATGATTATATTTAAAATTATATCTATATCATATCTTGAACTTCCAGAGTCACTGGATTGAAAAACAAATAAATAAAAAATATGAAATTCATTTCAATATGTTTTCAAGTAAAATACAGCTGACAAAAATAGCTCAATTCTCAAACACATTATGCAAAATTCAAATGTAGAATTGCTCAGTTTTCATTTAGCACTTGTTGCTATTGTCCTCTTCCTCTAACAGATATGACTTGTTATATATGGTGGATATCATTATGATTAAATAGTGCATTTAGCAGGTGAACTTCCTGTGTAGGTCAAAAGATTGAGCTTGCCTAATCAGAAAGTATACATCACATTTATAGTCTACTGTCATACAGATTTCAAGGAAAGAAAAAGAGAAGGAAAGAACAGCATGAGATTTAAAGTCTAAATATCATTTTAATATAGCATCATGGTCCTTTTCATTTCTGTTTATAAAAATAATGAAGTAAACAATTAGTAAATCCCATTATATGTTTCAGATGAATTATAATTCATCTATATAATAATTTATTTTATCTATATAATCTATTCTATCTAAATATCCAATAAATGTTCATGTAGCAAAGAACTGAACCAGAGGTGGGTATTCAGCAGATTCTGACCAGTTCTGGAGAACCGGTAGCAGAAATTTTGAGTAGTTCAGAGATATTGCAGAATTAATATTAATGTAACAAAGAATGTTGCAGTTTTGATTATTGTTTAACAAAGATATTTGTACCCAGACAACACACTCTTCAACTAAAGATGGAATGATTATATTTAAAATTATATCTATATCATATCTTGAACTTCCAGAGTCACTGGATTGAAAAACAAATAAATAAAAAATATGAAATTCATTTCAATATGTTTTCAAGTAAAATACAGCTGACAAAAAATAGCTCAATTCTCAAACACATTATGCAAAATTCAAATGTAGAATTGCTCAGTTTTCATTTAGCACTTGTTGCTATTGTCCTCTTCCTCTAACAGATATGACTTGTTATATATGGTGGATATCATTATGATTAAATAGTGCATTTAGCAGGTGAACTTCCTGTGTAGGTCAAAAGATTGAGCTTGCCTAATCAGAAAGTATACATCACATTTATAGTCTACTGTCATACAGATTTCAAGGAAAGAAAAAGAGAAGGAAAGAACAGCATGAGATTTAAAGTCTAAATATCATTTTTAATATAGCATCATGGTCCTTTTCATTTCTGTTTATAAAAATAATGAAGTAAACAATTAGTAAATCCCATTATATGTTTCAGATGAATTATAATTCATCTATATAATAATTTATTTTATCTATATAATCTATTCTATCTAAATATCCAATAAATGTTCATGTAGCAAAGAACTGAACCAGAGGTGGGTATTCAGCAGATTCTGACCAGTTCTGGAGAACCTGTAGCAGAAATTTTGAGTAGTTCGGAGAATTGGCAAATATCACCTCTGACTGGAGATTTTACAGTATCCTTCCCCTGCCACACCCACCAAGCCATGCCCACAGAACCGATAGTAAAAAAAATTGAATCCCACCACTGAACTGAACATATCTTATGTATGTCAAGCATTTAGCTTTGTACATTTATTCAGATATCCTGAAATAAACGCTATTTTTTCTAGTTTACAATGGAAACATATTTGATTAGCAGTTGTGCAACATTTATTGTTGAAGAACTTGTGAATTGTATACTGTTTTTAAAACATGAGTTTGTCAATAAAATTATTAAAATAGGTGGGTATTATTTTTGTACAAAATTTACAATAAACATAATATTAAATAACAGTCACAAAAGGAACATGCCTTATATTCTTGGCATGCCTTTCATTTCTATTGAATTAATTAGTGCATTACAATAAAAAACCATACTTGTGTACTGGTGCATGAATAGAGCTCCCACAAAACAGGTTATTCTGATTGATCATACTTCTTGCTGTTTCCTAGCATGTAATTAGGGTGACGTGGAATGGATGGATATGACCACTAGGAGACCTGCTTTTTTCCCTTAGGTTTGAGTTCTTGTAACAACATTCCTCAAACTGATTAAATGAAACTGGAATTAAAAGTGGAATTTGTTATGAAGAAAGGAGGAAAAAAATGCATTTTTGAAATTTTGTATTTCAAATCTACATTTCTCAGCAAGGCTGGTATGACTTTTTTCTAGAATCCACAAAGACTGATATTAATAACTTTGAGCACAATTGGGATAGTTGTATGAACCAGTTTCATGATATTAGGTGGTTTTGGATATTTTTTTTAAGAAAGGTGAAGAATTCAAATGTTCTAAATTAAAATTCCCACCTTTTTTTCATGATGGAAATCACAATGTTATTTAATAGTGGGGTACATGTAGATTTTCTATTAAATTGGTACATTTAAATGTCAAATGAAATAATTTATTTTGTTTTTAAGACACAGCAAAGAAATTAACTACAAAAATGCAAAAACAAACTGTAAACAAAAGAGTCAGAAATAATTCATAATAACCAATGATAACAAAAACAGAAAAAAGAAACAAAGAATGAACCACCCGGACATGTTGCTTGTAATTTAAACATTAATCAATATATGAAAATTTCAGATGGTGGGGGGTTGATGCTATTCTTCAGTATCTTTAGATTTGAGCCGAAGGAGACATATGCACTAATTTTTGGTGGAAAAACTGCTTTTTCAAAAATGGATACATTATATATTTTGAATTTATTAATGTCTGGATTAATAATACTTGTCCAATTTTACAAAATAATATTATATATACATACACATGCATACATACATATATACATACATACATATACATATCTCCACAAAATTGTAAAGTTCTAAATTTTATGGCCATAATTCAGCATATGTTTACAAAGATAGCAATAATTTACAAGTGCAAATCATATGAGTTAATGATTATTCAATTACTCAACAAAAAATATCTGACATTTCTCCTTTCAAATGCATTCTTTGGAGCATTGAATAACTTAAAAATAAAATAAGGCTTCTTAGGTTTGTCTAAAGTAACTAAAACATCTGGTTTTAAGTACTGTCTCCACTTACTGACAACAGTTAGCACTGACAATTCTATCACTAATATATCACTGATATAGTTGTTAAGAGAATATCATTTAATTTTATTTTATTTATTTACTTTGTCAATTGCTTACAAGGATAAACATAGTTGTGAATACATGAAATGAATGCATATAAGAAAAATAAAAGAAACAATAGGATAGGGACGGTAGGCACGTTGGTGCACTTTTGCACACCCCCTACAGACCTCTTAGGAAAGGGGTGAGGTCAATAGTAGACAGTCTAAGGTTAAAGTTTTTGGGGTTTGGGGAAGAAACCACAGAATCAGGTAGAGTATTCCAGACATTGACCACTCTGTTGCTGAGGTCGTATTTCCTGCAATCAAATTTGGTGCAGTTAACCTTGAATTTGTATCTATTGTGTGCTCTTGTATTGTTATGGCTGAAGCTGAAGTATTGATCGACCGGAAGGACATTGCAGTGTATGATTTTATATACTATACTTAGATCAGACTGAAGGCGGCGTAGTTCTAGGTTTTCTAGGTCTAGAATTTCAAGTCTGGTGGCATAAGGTATTCTGCAATGAGTAGAGGAGTGTAGAACTCTTCTTGTGAAATATTTCTGGTCTTTCTCAACTGTGTTAATATCAGATACATGATGTGGGTTCCAGACTGATGAGCTGTATTCGAGTATTGGTCTAGCAAATGTTTTGTATGCCCTAGTTAGTAGTGTGATATTACCAGAGAAAAACTACGTAGGATTAGGTTAACAACTCTTAATGCCTTTTTGGCTATGTAGTTACAGTGGGCTCTAGCACTTAGATCATTAGAGATGAGTATTCCAAGGTCCTTGACGGAGTTTGGATCATCAACAAGGTCTTGACTATTCAGTTTGTATTTTATTTTCTGATTTTTTTTTTGCCAATATGTAAGACAGAGCATTTATTTGTTGAGATTTGAAGTTGCCATTTGTTTGACCATTCTGATACATAGTTGAGGTCTTTTTGAAGGGTAACAGTATTGTCTGTGGTGTTGAATAGCTTTACATCATCAGCGAAGCGAACACAGTTGCTCTTAATATGATCACAGAGGTCATTTATGTAGAGTATGAAGAGAGTTGGTCCTAGAACACTGCTTTGGGGGACACCACTGTTGTCAGGTACAGAATTTGATAAGACACTCCCAATTTTGACCATTTGTTGTCTGTTTGACAGGAATGCTTCTATCCAGTTATGCAGTTGTCCAGAAATACTATAAGATTTTAGTTTTAACAGTAGTTTGTCGTGTACCACTGAATCAAAGGCTTTACAGAAGTCTATGTAGATTGCGTCTATTGCTTTGCCCTGATTGAGTTGTGTAGTCCATATGTTTTTGCAGTGTAAGAGTTGCAGATTACAGGATAGTTTTTTTCTGAAACCACATTGTTTGTTAGAGAGTAGGTTGGTTGTCTCTAAGTGGAGGATAATGGATGGTTAATAATTGATTCCATGACTTTACAGGTGACGCAGCATAAATTGGTCTGTAATTTGAAGATGGGCATGACCATGGCTTGTGACCATAGGTTTGGCAAGGAGGTGATCCTGAAAGATTTTTCAAAGATTATGCTTAGATGTTCGGCTATGGCAGCGGATAGGTTTTCTAAGAAGTAGGCACATATTCCATCCGATCCAGTAGGTAGAGATGGTTTTAGATTGCGTACTGCTTTTTCAACATTGTCTTCTGTAAAATCAATATGTATTATATCATTGTAGTTGTCTGTGGTTTGACTAGGAAATATTGGGCATGATCCATTGCTGTTTACAAATACTGAGCCAAAGAATGTGTTAAAGAGGTTGGCTTTAATGGTGTCGTTGTTGCAGTCTGTACCATTAGGTCCTTTCGGGGGGTGGTGGAACTTGAGTCTTTTAGTTTGTTGTTAACAAAATTGTAGAAAGCGCAGGTGGAATTGGTGCGTAGAAGGTTTTCCTCTTGTTTAATGTGATAATTGGTGCATTCAGCCTTTATCTGGTGGCATAAATTTTTGTATTAGCTTTTGAAGTTGGCAGCGTGACCAGATTTGTTTTTCCGCCAAAGTGATCTTTTTTTGGATTGAAGCTTCCTTATTGTTATGGGTAATCTGTTTTTTCTGGTTTGGGGAGTTGGTATTGGTACATATAGTTTGATAACTCTTTGGATTTCAAGTAAAAATATGTTGTAATGGTCTTCAACAGTATTGCATCCAGTGAATAGAGATTGCCAATCAAGGGATGAGAGATCGTTGTCTATAAGATCATAGTTGCCTTTTTTGAAGTTATAATTGGGGATCACATTGATGTGATGATTTTTGTGCGGACGTATGTTGAGACAAAAGTCAATCATGTTGTGGTCGCTGTTGGAAGAGGGTTCTTTAATTTGTATTCCGTAAATTGAGTTCAAACTATTGCAGAAGATGAGACCGAGGCAGTTGTTAAGTCTAGTATTGTTGGTTATTTATTTATTTTTTATTTATTGGACTTATATGCCACCCCATCTTCAAAGACTCGGGGTGGCTCACAGCTAAAACATACAAATACAATAAATAATTAAAAAGAATTAAACAAATATAAAGTCCAATAAGCCAGATTAAAATAATTTAAAAATTATCCCATACCCCCCGTGAGGTAGTCACAGCCCGATTTGGTCAAATAGCCAGGTCTTCAATTCGCAGTGGAAGGTGCGGAGGTCAGGGGCCAGATGGAGGTCTAGAGGCAGCTGGTTCCATAAGTCGGGGACCGCCACAGAATAGGCTCACCACCGGGGGACCGCCAACCAACATTGGCTTGCCGATGGGACCCCAAGGAGCCCCTGCCTGTGTGCCCATACAGGGCAGTTGGCACTCGATATCAGCAGGAGACGCTCCCTTACATATTGTGGACCCATGTTGTGTAGGACTTCGAATGTTAAAGCCAAAACCTTGAATCTCACCCGGAGTGCAACCGGCAACCAATGCAGGTCGCGCAGGAGGGGGGTAATATGGGAGAATTGGGTAACTCCCATCACCACCCGCGCGGCCACATTCTGCACCAGCTGCAATCTCCGGATGGTATGCAAGGGCAGTCCTAAATAGAGAGCGTTGCAGTAGTCGAGTCGCGAAGTAACAAGGGCATGAGTGACTACGCAGGGCATCTCGGTCCAGAAACGGGTGAAGCTGGTGAACCAGCTGGACCTGGGCAAAAGCCCCCCTGGCAATGGCCCCCACCTGCTCCTCCAACTGGAGCCGCGTGTCCAGGAGGACCCCCAGGTTCCTCGCCCTATCCACAGGGGGCAACACCACTCCCCCTATGGTCAACGATGGACATTCCTGACTGGACCGAGATGCCGGTATGTACAGCCACTCAGTCTTGGCTGGGTTGAGCCGAAGCATGTTTCCGTCCATCCAGATCCGTACCACATCCAGACAGCGAGTCATCACGGAGAGGGCATCACTGATCTGGTTTGGGGTGGAGATGTATAACTGGGTATCATCAGCATATTGGTGATACCTCACCCCAAAACCATGAATTATCTCACTCAGCGGCTTCATGTAGATATTAAATAAAAGGGGGGAGAGGACTGACTCCTGAGGGACCCCACAAGTGAGCGCCCTCGGGGCCGACCTCTGTCCTCCTGTCAACACCGATTGCAACCGCCCCGAGAGGTAGGAGGAGAGCCACCGAAGAACAGTGCCCCCCACTCCCAGCCCCTCGAGGCATCGCAAAAGGATACCATGGTCAATGGTATCAAAAGCCACTGAGAGGTCTAATAGGACCAGGACAGAGGAAAAACCCCTGTCCCAGGTCCTCCAGAGATGATCCATCAGTGCGACCAATGCCATCTCCATGCTGAAACCAGGCCGGAAGCCCGATTGGTACAGATCTAGGTAGTCCGCTTCGGTTACTAGTTGTTCCAGTCCTAGATTTGTTACAGCATTGTAGAAGGTTGAATGTACGGGTTCAGTATTACATTCGTTTAGGGTCCAGTTAATATGAGATAGATTGAAGTCACCAAGAAAGATAAAACCATGTGGGCAGGATGATGCCCATGTTAGTAGTCATGTGTCATGTGAGTGTGCCTGAGTCACAACTTCAATTCTAATGGTGGAATGAGCTATCAAGATAAGATTGAGTTGATAACATTGTGATTATTATGAATTAGGCAAATGAAATTCAGTCTGAAATTGCAAGAAATCATTAACACAATCATTACAGAATAATTGATTTAAAAGTTATTATATCAGATCCTGCCCCTACAATAGGGGTGTCAAACTCAATTTCATTGAGGGCTGCATCAGATCTGTGGTTGACCTCAGGGGGGGCTGGGCAGGCATGGCCAACTGGGTGGGTGTGGCCAGCTTGATGCCACTTTCCAAACTGCTGGCAAGTTTTCTCTTTGCATTGGGTAGACCGGGCTGAAGCTATGCTGGCCTGATCTTTCCACTTCACACTGGGTAGACCAGACTGAAACATGTTGGCCTGTTCTTTCATCTTCACACTGGGTAGACCAGGCTGAAGCTACACTGGCCTGAACTTTCTTTGCACTGTGTAGATTGGGCCGATCTTTCTTCTTTGCATTGGGTAGATCAGGACAGCCCTGTCAACCAGATCCAACCACATACCGGACTGGATCCAGCATGTGGGCCTTGAGTTTGACACCCCTGCCCTACAAGTAGCAGTTAGCTAACAATAATAGTTCTGAAAAATTAGATTTATGATCAGTTCTTGAATTTATGGACTTCACAGCATCCCCACAATCACATGACTGCAATTCAGGTGATTAACAATTGGCATAGATATATGACAGTCACAGTGTCATGTAGTTTACCTGATCACTATTTGTGGCCTTCATAGCCAGCTTCCAACAAATAAAATCAATGTTATCATGTGTTATTGTACTTAACGATTATGGGTGATTTGTTTAATGACCATATCCAGAACTGACATAATTCTGATGTGGTCATGTGATGTTTCATTTAATGACCATACAATTTAGGGATAGAGTTCTGGTCCCAGCTGTAGCTGTTAACTGAAAAATAATCTGAAAATAATCTGTACTTTCCAATAGAATACCTTATCACCTATTTTTAAGGTTGAATTGTTCCATGGCTTACATATTTATGAACCTTGGCATTAAAATTCAGTCTATGACCCAAAGGTTTTACATATGGCTAGCTGTTCTCTCTCTTAGAAAGACAGGTCCTTTTTACTATATATCAGGGGTGTCAAACTCTATTTCATTGAGGGCCGCATCAGGGTTGTGTTTGACCTAGGAGGCCGGGATGGGCATAGCCAGGGTGGGTATGGTCAGTTTGACGTCACTCATGTTGGAGGTGCCAGAGAAAACAGGCTCCCGAGCTCCATGTTCAGCTGCGCCGACCTCCTACAACTCTCTGCCAACAAAAACGGAGGCTGACAGCATATTAATCTTCATCCCACATAAATGTGAACAAGTCCAGTTGTATTTTTGAAAATCTAGTTAATTAAAATCACCATCATCAAAAGATAATCTAAGTCTAGGTAATAAAATCCTTGATGGTCTCTTTTCCCTTATAAATTTACTCAATAAATGCTCTAATTAAAAATATATATTGATTTGGAATTAACACTGGAATATCTCTTAAATCAATCAAAAAGGAATATTCATTTCAACAGTATTAATCCTATCCCCAGAAATGCTATTAATATCTGTAATGTTTTGATACATGAGAAATCTTACTCTAAAGAGGCCGACCATAGGGAAGATCATTCTATCAATACCTGTGTTTTTGGGATAAAGATAGAAATTATGTTGCAAACTATTATATATATTTATCTAAAATATTTGACAGAGAAGGAGAAAGAGAGATGTGTAAAGATATACAGTAATTATTAAGGTGGTGCAGACGAGGTGAGGCTGGGTGTGACAAGGAATGGCTGGGAGGGGAGGTGGGAGGTGGGGCTGGGCATGGTGAGGAGAGGCATGGCAAGGTGAGGCATCCTTTGATGTGAGTTATGTTGAGTTGGCCATGCCCACCCAGTCACATGACCACCCAGCCATGCCTACCCAACTGGTCATTAGGGTAGAGAATGGGTTGTTCTAATTATTTGAATCCCACCACTGCTTCAGACTCAACCATAAGCCTAAAAAAGAAGCTTGCTGCGCAACAATACATCCATATACGAAGTCCAAAGAATATTAGTACCTCTTTATAAAGTCCTAGTAAGACCACACCTGGAGTACTGCAACCAATTTTGGTCACCACACTAAAAAAGATGTTGATACTTTGGAAAAAGTTCAGAGAAGAGCAACTAAGATGATCAAAGGCCTGGAGACTAAAACATATGAAGAATGGTTGCAGGATTTGGGTTTATAGTCTAGAAAAAAGAAGAATTAGAGGTGACATGATAGCATTATTCCAATATTTGACGGGCTGCCACAAAGAAGAGGGGATCAAATTGTTCTCCAAAGCACCAGAGGGCAGAACAAGAAACAAGGGTTGGAAACTAATCAAAGAGAGAAGCAACTTGGAATTAAGGAGAAACTTCCTAACAGTGAGAACAATTAACCAGTGGAACAGAAGTTGCCTTCAGAAATCATGGGCGCTCAATCACTGGATGTTTTTAAGAAGGGACTGGACAGCCACTTGTCTGAAATGGTATAGGGTCTCTTGCCAGAACAGGAGGCTGGACTAAAGACCTCCAAGGTCCCTTCCAACTCTATTCTATTCAACATCTTTCAAAATATTTTAAAAGTGTGCACAAATCAAATAATTACATCTATTACATTTGTATCAATGATTTAGAATCACAGTGAAAATGGCACATTGGTTGTTGTTGATAAGTGCATATAGATATTCCACTGTGCATAAGAAGTTGTGTTAAAGGAATAAGAGTTACATCTTTTTGTTTACTGAATTCCTGTTTGCATTGTATTGTTGATGTCTTTAGAAATCAGTGACTGGCCTCACTTCTTTGTAGCACAATTGATATGAGTATTGTGGTCATGAGGCAGTGTTTTTTGCTTGTTTATTTTTCCAGGCATCGGTTTAGTCTATAGCTACCAATTATCTGGGTTAGACATTTTCTTTTCAGTGTTAGAGAAGTTAATATTTCATTATGTGATTTAGCCATCATCATAGGTTGGTTTTTTTTTAGCTTTGATTCTAACCAGTTTTGGAAGATGTTGAAGCCACTGAGCAGTATCTATAGTATCGAGAAACAAATAGAAGCTGGGATGTTGAGCCCTTAAAGCAGGGGTGTCAAACTGGCGGCCCATGGTCTGGATGCATCACATGCATGCTACTTCCACCTGGCTCCATAAAGGCAAAAAACATCATGATACGTCACGTGACACGATTGAGTTTGACATCCTGCCTTAAAGGGATTCCTTTTAAGAAAGTTTTAATGGGGCTCTGAGGGACCAGTTCAATTCAATAATTGGCAAACCTGACATTTTTCCAGCTTGCTTGAAAAACTCCTGATGGGTCAACATTTTGTCATTCATAACCTCATACTTTTTATGAACTTTTAGTAAACTAATACCAGTAAGATCTAGGTCTTTGTTCCAATGCTACAGCAGATTCTGTATTCTCTATATCACAATACAATACCAAATTATTTATCATATAAGATAAATATATAAGATATCTTGTATCTTATATTATAATACAATACCAAATTATATATCTTATTTGTAATGTCTGTTGTTTGGCACAGTTACCTGTCCTATATGCAACATCTGTGGTCCAAAGTATTACAAAAACAGAATTATCCAATCATTTCATTGCTAAAGTATATATTTATCCACCCAGGATTGAATGAGAGTGCTCTGTCACCTGAAGAATGTTTCTGAATCCCTGCCTCATGACTGTCACATGGGCAATTTGAGCCCAATGCTTATATTTACAGTGCATGTGTTGAAAATACTGTACAACATATGTTACAAAACTACTCATTCAAAAGATTAATTAGCTTCACACAGTTCTGAAGTTCAGCTAGCACTGACTATTCAAGAAGCTGATAACATGCTCAACTCAAAATTGCTTGCATTGGAATTACTTGTGCGTGCATGACAAGAATGGGGTTGTATGTACATATGTTTTCGAAAGGTTTCCCTTTCACAAGGCATTTAGCTGTCTTGCAACTATTAATCATCCCGATCCTAAAGCAGCTGCTTTCAGATTAATTAGAGAGAATCCAGGAAATAATTCAACTGAATGTAACTCTTGTGTAAGTATATTGAAGGCAATTAAGAATAAGTACAGTCATTACTGAGACTGCCAGGAAATTTCCCAAAGGCAAGAAAGTTATAAAATATTCTCCTAACTCTCTTGTTATAACCATCTAACCTTAGTAGTGATCAGAAACACTGAGAATTGAAAACCTCAAAATTGGGTTAAAAATTAAGCTATAGAATGGTGATAGGAAACGAAAAATGAGTTTTCAAATGAGGAATGGGGGAAGAAGGGACAAGACGTTGTGTGATCTTTGAAGGCATGGCCCTCATGAGCTCCGTTTTTGGCTTGGTTGCCTCCTGCAACCCTCTGCCAGCAAAAACTGAGGTCAGGGGAGAGGCAAAAGACATTGTATCTTACCACTTTCTTAGCAACACCAATCTAGCAAGGATATCACTTTGGGAAATAGGAACAATAAGTAGTCCTACTCAGACTACTAAATACCATTAAACTGTTCCAAAATTTCCTTTGCAACCAACTGCATGCCAGTAAAGAATTTATTAACAACCAAGAAGGAAGAACTACTTTCTTTTTTGACCAAAATGATGAAAACAGAAGTATATGTATTTCACTATTATTAAAGCAGTACCTCAAGATGTAACAGCTAAGTGACATAAAAAGAAAAATACTTTTCTCATTTTACTGAATTTGATGGATTCCTTGAGATATGTTGGGGGACTATTATCTTAATGAGAAGAAGTCAGAAAAAGTTTAGTTCATTGGAAAATGATATTCAACATTTTCCTAGAATTTCATCTAATTCTCCTGAATGAGATGGATTTTGAAATGAAGCCATCAAGAAATATGTGATTGTGTATTAATTTCAAAATCAGCAACTAATATTGATACCCTAGAGAGCAGACAACCCCTCTCCCCAGCATCAAAAGCTCTAACCCTCCCCAGCAAACATCCCAATTCTACCCTAGAAGACAGTCCCCATGCACACCTTCCCAAGAGACCCCCCATTAACCAACCCTTTGGTACATTTTGGTCCCAGGGTGTCACCCTTTCCCAAGGAACTGAAAGGCACCCCATTGGGGGGGAGGGGCATATAAAACCATCCAAGGGTGCCTCTAATGAGAAAACCATTAGAAGAATGGAGGAAGAAAGCTCCTTTTGAGCAGGGTCTCCATGCCAGGCATAGGATGCTGCCCCCCCCCAATATTCTGACTCCCCATCCTCCCAGGAGGGAGTGATGGGAGTTGGAGTCCTACCCACTTACAACCTCTAATGAGAAAATTGAGGCTGGAGGAAAAAGGCTCCTTTCGGGCAGGATCTCCATGCCAGGCATAAGATGATCCCCACCCAATATCCTGACTCCCCATCCTCCCATGAGGGAGTAATGGGAGTTGGAGTCCCACCCCCTTATAAGGTGTCTGGCTATATAGGGAAACCCTTCTTCTATCTTTCCTTCTCATAGGGAGTGGGTGGGGGAATGGAACCGCCCCCTGAGAGAGAAGGGGGGAGAGCAACCCCCTCCCTCAACATGGGCGGTGACATCACAGAGGGGGCATGGTGTGATGTTAGGGATGCATCACGTGTGTGGAAAGGGGCCCTGGGGAGCCAAGTGGGGGCCCTCAGGCACATGGGGGAGGGAAAGGAGGGTGTGGCCCACACCTTGCCTGCCACATGGCCAAGCCTCATGATGCCCAGCTTGAAGTTGGTCATGGCCTCGGCCTGGGTGAGGAGAGGAGGAAAGAGGGGGGTGAACAGGGGAGAATAAAGAGGAGAAGCAGTTGTCCCACCTGGCTTCAACATGCAAAGTCTATGGGGGGACTACTTAAAAGGACCACATACTCCCAGAGAGGGGATGTCTCATTTAAAAGGCGGGCACAGCACCACGTGCATGTGCTGGTCGGGCCTCCACAGAAGTCTAATCACCCGGTGAAGCAGGAGAAGGAGGAGAAAAAGGAAGAAGCTACCTGGATGGGGCAGGAGGCATGGCCAAGGAAGAAGGGAGGTGGGAAAAGAGAGAGAGAGAGAGAGAGAGACAGACAGCCATGAGATCCTCTCTCTCCCTCCCTCCCTCCCTCTCTCTCTCTCACACACACACACACAAAGCAAGACAGACAGACAGATAGACACACATTACTGGCAAACTTAACTAAATAAAAAATATATGCTTCCTCTGCAGTATTCTTTACACAAATAATTAATTTCTGTATCAAGTTTACGCATTGACAGATTTATTATATACAAAGGATAAAAATTAATCGAAAAAGTCAGTGACATATGATGCAGTTAATTTCTGTTCCTAAAAATGCATATTTTTCTTGCATAAAGATGTACAGCAGAAAAACATAATGTGATGTTCAAAGAAAAAGTACATATTTTATACTTTTTAATACATGAAAGTTCTAATAAAATGCTGGAGGATACAGCTCTCAACCCATGAATGTTACGTTTTATCATAGTTAGAACACAATTTTCTCCCAAAATTGCTGACTAAAGTAATTTAAAGTGGTTGAAGTTCAAAGATAAAGTAAATTATATATGCTGCACATAAAGATAAACTACTCTGAAAGTCTAAACTGATTAATGCAAAGTACAGGTGTCTGTCACTTTGAAATACATTTAACAGCTTTTTGCATGTAGATTTAATTCGAATTGCATTAGAGCATTAAAATACACCCTGATAATTTTACATTACTATTATTGGAAGGAAAATCCATCTGGTTCAGTTCCAAGCTGGAAGAAAGCTAGAAATAAAATGGAGGCTAGAGGCTGATTGGAAAGAAGGTCCAGGATTTGTGGTTCTAGGTTAGCTGAATAACTAGCTAGATGAGTGTCAGAATTTTATACAGGTCCTGAAATGCTGCTGGGGTGGGGATCAGAGGTGGTATTCAACCGGTTCGCACCAGCTTAGGTGAACCAGTAGTGGTGATCTGGTGTGGGTTGCCAAACCAGTGGCGACCCCTGGCTGGCCACACCCCTGACCTGGTTGTCCGGTCTCCCGGTCGTCCACTTGTCCCGGTTGGTCTCCTAGCTTTCCCTACCACATGGTGGCATGGCGCAGCTCAGGCGGATGTCCCAGGGCTGCTGCACATGTGCACTGCATGTGCAGCCACTACACATGCAGTGCACATAATAATAATAATAATAATTTATTCGACTTGTATGCCACCCTTCTCCCTAAGGACTCAGGGCAGCTAACAATAACACAGCACACATTTACATATAATTTACATAAAAACAAATTAAACCTAACAAGTCAAAATAAATAATAAAACATTAAAACCTTAAAAACTAAAACAGTTAAAAAAAACCCCACCTGGGTCATTCCAGGCCAGCCTGTTGAAACAACCAGGTCTTCAGGTCCCGGCAGAAGGAGTGGAGATCAGGGGCTAAACGGAGATCCATGTGGAGCTGGTTCCAAAGGGTGGGCGCTCCCACGGAGAAGGCCCTAGCCTTGGGAACAGCCAGCCAACAATGCTTAACCAACAGTATCCCAAGGAGGCCCCTCCTGTGGGAGCGAACAGGGCGATCGGAATGTGATGCTGGCAGGAGGCGTTCCCACAAGTACCCTGGACCCAAGCCATTTAGGGCTTTATAAGTTATTACTAGCACCTTGAAACTAACCTGGGAGGCAACTGGCAACTCTCAAGCAAAGACAAATGAATTCTTTTATATACAGAACTTAACTGTTAAATTAACTGTTAAGCTAAGCCACTCCCAGGCTCCAAGCCGTCTCGCATGACTCACACAACAAATCCTGTGTCTCAGTCACCAAACAGTCCCCATTGGCTGACTTGTTGCTATGGCTATTCCAGTTCATGAATTCTTATACACTGACAAAATATATTTTCCTCTTTGAATAAAATAACCAATTCCTGGTTTATCTTTCTTGCAATGGAAATAGTATGTATTTCTGTTTGCACCTAATAATCTTTGTGAACTGTCACCATTTTTATTAATAAGATTCATTGTATTCTTTCAAATTCTTTGACCTTACTGAAAAAAACTCCGCTCTTTTTTCCAACCCTTTTTTTGAAGTGCTAAACTTTCTTTAAGTGCTAACTCTGTTTTAAGAATTATTTAAGCATCTCACACACACACATACACACACATTTTCAAATTTTGGATTAAAACATTCAGTTACAAATATCAAACAAAGTAAGATCCATCCTAATTCCAGTTAACTCATTGAGTTTAAGTCATTTTTTCCAGCTTGTCTTCATGGAGTAAAATCTTGTTCTTCTCTGGAAGTTTTATCAAATAATTATAAGTACCCCTTTTTATCATGGAATCCTTAACCTTGTCAATATCCTTAGAGAAAAAGTTCCAAATTTGTCTTTTTTCTTGACACTCTTCTTTCGGTTGTGTTAAGAGGTTTATATTTAAACTATAATAGTGAAAGTTAATATCAGGTTTTTCCAAAATTGCAATGAACTCTGCATTTTCAGCTACTTGTGAAATTGCTTCAAAAGTTTGGTACCATTCTCTACATATTTGCATCTCAAAAGCAATTTGAGAGGATTTTTTAATCATCGTTGGAACCCTTATTTTCCCATTAGCGTCTCTGGGGCACCATGCTTAACATGATATTGCATAATGTCCTTTCATGGAACAACTTTCTGCCCATCATGCAGACCCAAACTGGACAAATATATTGCCCTGTTTGAAAGAATTGATACCATAGAAACACAAATAACATCCTTGACACCATAGTAGCATCCCTGGACACTTCAAAAGAAAGATTAACTAACCTTGAAAAAGAAGACACAACACAAAAACCTGGACATCCAATAGCTAAAAACCACATCTCTACCCAACAACCACAACCCAATCCACAAAAAACCACAAATCCAACTAATAATGATATCCCAATCCTCATCAGAGAAGCTGTCAAGTGCAAACGGAAGCGTCCAAATGCCATCTTATTTGGTCTAGAGGACAACAATGATAATGATGACATCACAATTGTCCGCAACATCATCAGTGACTATCAAGCATCAACCATCTCCCCTGATGAAATACTTGACATTTCCTGCATCGGCCCAGAGTTCAAAAAAGAAGCGTGGCCCCACGCTTCTGCAGGGTCATTTGCAAAAATGAATCAAGCAAATGTAAATTCATTTATACTATAAATTCACTCGCCAAAAGCAACACCAACCATAAGAAGCTCCGTTCTTGCCCTGACAGCAATGTGTACGATCCCGTGAACTACGTTCTGAGCTCAAAAGACTCCATGAACAAGGAAATACTAACCTATACATTGACTACCACACAGAACATATCAAAAGCAAGACCTTTAACTTACATCCCAATGACCATCACCTCAACATCCAACATTAGGCATGCATGCCCCTTACTTCCTCCAGACCCACTACTACATATCTAAAATGCAAACTACTCAATGCAAGAAACCTCGCAAACAAAATGCATGAATTCCTCATCTTACTAGGCATGCCCACATTTGACATTATATTTGTCTGTGAGACATGTTTAAATGCATCTTTTCCAGACTCCATTACCACAATCAGAGAATATCACGTTTATTGGTCAGATCGCGAAATCCGTAGAGGAAGTGGAGTTGCTATCTTCTACAAAAAATCCCTAAATCTAAAAAAGATTCAAATTACACAGGAACTTGCTCTCCCAGAGACCATCGTCTGTGAACTGTCCTCAAATGCCACAATCCGCTTCTTACTATGCTACAGAGCCCCAGATTATGACATGGTTCATGCAAACAAGCTAACTTCACTGTTAATGTGGGCTGCCTCTTGCCCTCACCTTCTTATTTTCCTTGGTGACTTCAATCTACCTCTTATAAATTGGACACTAAATGAATGTACATCCAAACCCATACATGCAACCCTATACAATGCTGTTACTACACTGGGACACAGTGCACCCCTCCCATGCTCTGTTTTTTTCTTCCTGAGCCTTAGAGGAGCTTTAGGGGAGCAAAAGCGCCCCCAACAGAGGCTCCTCTGAGGCTAGGAAGCTCCCAAAAATGGGTGAGGGTGGCAAAAAAGCAAAAAAAGCCACACCCACCCAGTCACATGGCCACGCCCACCAAGCCATGCCCACAGAACCAGTAGTAAAAAATTTTTTGAATCCAACCACTGAGAAAAGGCACTACGAAACTTAAAACCATCCCTATCTATTGGCCCCGATGGATTATGTGCATACGTCTTAAAAAAAGCTCTCCTCTGTCATAGCAGAACCCCTAAGCATTATATATGAGATATCATTCAGAACCAGCTCCTTACCAAACCTATGGTCCTTAGCTACGGTCATCCCTATCTTCAAAAATGGTGACCCCAGCCTGGTTGAAAACTACAGACCAATCTCACTATGTTGTGTCACGTGCAAAGTCATGGAATCAATCATTAACCAATTCATCACTCTCCACTTAGAGTCAAACAACCTACTCTCCAAAAAACAATTTGGTTTCAGGAAAAAATTGTCCTGCAATCTACAACTCCTACAGTGCAAAAACATATGGACTACTCTACTTGACCAGGGTAAAGCTATAGACACAATTTACATAGACTTCTGCAAAGCATTTGATTCAGTGGTACACGACAAACTGCTGTTAAAACCAAACTCTTATGGCATTTCTGGATCCCTCCATAGGTGGATTACTGCGTTCCTGTCAAACAGGCAACAAATAGTAAAAATAGGGAGCGCTATATCAAACCCTGCTCCAGTTAACAGCGGTGTCCCCCAAGGCAGCGTTCTAGGACCCACACTTTTTATACTCTATATAAATGACCTTTGCGATCACCTTATAAGCAACTGTGTCCTCTTTGCAGATGATGTAAAACTATTCAACACCACTGACAATGCTTCTATCCTTCAAAGTGACCTTGATTATGTGTCTGAATGGTCAAACATCTGGCAACTCTGAATCTCGAGCAACAAATGCTCTGTCCTACACATTGGTAAAAAAAAATCAGTACACCAAATACAAACTAGGCGGATATGACCTCGTTGATGATCCTCACTCTGTCAAGGATCTTGGAGTTCTCATATCAAATGACCTAAGTGCCAGAGCTCACTGTAACAGCATTGCCAAAAAGGCATTAAAAGTTGTAAATCTAATCTTATGAAGCTTCTCCTCTGGAAATATTGGATTGCTAATGAGAGCATACAAAAGTTTTGCTAGACCAATACTCGAATACAGCTCATCAGTCTGGAATCTGCACAGTATATCAGACATTAATATAATTGAGCGAGTCCAGAAGTATTTCACGAGAAGTGTACTATACTCCTCTGCTCACAACAGAATACCCTATATCACCAGGCTTGAGATTGTGGGCTTGGACTACGCTGCCTATGGTTGGACTTAAGTGTAGTACACAAAAGCATATGCTACAATGTCCTATCAGTCAATGACTATTTCAGCTTCAACCACAATAATACAAGAGCACGTAACAGATATAAACTCAATGTAAACCACTCCAAACTTGATTGCAGAAAGTACAACTTCAGCAACAGAGTGGTCAATGCCTGGAATGCACTACCTGACTCTGTTGTTACATCCTCTAACCCCCACTCTTTTAACCTCAAACTATCCATTATTGACCTTACCCCATTCCTAAGAGGTCTGTAAGGGATGTGCATAAGTGCACCATCGTGCCTACCATCCCCGTCCTATTGTCCCCATTTATTCGTACCTATTTCCTGTATTCTTACTCATGTTTATAGTTATATCTATTACCTTGTAAGTGATTGACAAATCAAGTAAATAAATACAATAAAATAAATCTTCAAAGGTTCTTTTAATCAAGGCTTTAATCATACCTTTTTAAGGCTTTATAGAATTCATGAGCACTTAAGTATATATTTTCTTCTAAAAAAAATAGAGGTACAAAATCCAATTAAATTTGAGTTCACATATTGGTCCTGAAAGTATGTGTTAGGTAATTTGGTATATAGATTCAGATACATACCAAGCCATGGTGTAAAAATGAGTTCTGAAAACAGAAAGTGGGTTACTAGTACAATTAAGAAGTGAGCCTCAGATAATGTAGAAAACTTTTCCTTGGTGCTTACTATTTTTTATAAGCATAACTTAGATTTTATGCTGATTTTATAAATATACTGTATGTGTGTGTGTGTGTGTGTGTGTATGTATACATGTGTGTGCTTACATTTGCAAAAGTTGGCCCTTAAAAAAACAAGACAGGAAGAAAATTGACTCACTTGAGCTGTGGCGATAGAGAAAAGTCTTGTGTATTCCTTGGGCAGCAAAGCTGATTAACAAGCAAGTACTGTAGCACTTAACAATCAACATGTCACTGGAAAATCACAAAGATGCGTTTCACTTATTTTGGCCATGTCATGCAAGGGAATTCACTAGAGAAAAAATTAAGTTTGGAAAACATAGTGGTAACCAAGCTGCCAAAGAAGTTGGTAGCTGGACACCATCGAAGATGACACCAGCCAGTGCATCGAACAATTCAACTCTCTCTCTCTCTCCCTCCCTCCCTCCCTCCCTCGATATGTGCGTGTGTGTATATGCGCACACACACACGGAGGGAGAAGGAGAGAGGGAGGGAGGGGGAGAGAGAGAGAACAGAATTCTGTCAAGCATCATTTGTTCCTAGTTTTTTCTTTCTTTCTTTCAAGAGAAGTAATTGCCAGAAACAAAAACAAAATGATAAAGTGAAGGATCCTAAAGAAACAGTTACAATACTTCAGTGTCACAAGAAGGTGATTGCAATTTTTAGTTTAACTAGAGATTTGCTTCCTTGTGTATTTGCTTTTGCTATAACTGCTTTGGGTGTAGAAAATATACAAAACCATCTTCACCAGCTGCTGAATTTTTGAATTTACAGCTTGAATCGTGAGCTTAACTGTAGCATAAAGGGGAGTTACTTGAAATCAGCATCTAAGTGAATGTGTCCTTCAGAGCCACTTTTCTCATGTTGACCATGTTGAAGAGGATTAAAACAAATAGTTGAGGAAATAAAAATGAATCAATATCCAAGGAAAACTTATCTAATGTCTAGCCAGCCAGCCTTCCCTCCCTCCCTCCCTCCCTCCTGCCAAAACCAAATTTTTCAGGTAATTATCAAGGACTTTCATTACAAATCAGTTAACTGACTTGAGTGGAACTTGAAGAAATAAGGTTGTTCAAACTGTCCCAAGGTGTATGCTCAAAATAAACCTAAGCATAATAATAAAATGCCTTTACCAAGCTGCAATAATATCAGAAAAATAATGCTCCATGTAATAAAATTCACAACAACCAAACCACTGTCTAAATATTCTCATCTAAGCAATTCGATATAACATCCATGCATATTTAAAATATCCAGTGATATGATCAAGTATGTATACATGTAATTAAAGTAAAACAAGGATTAATTCATCAGGTGTCACAATTAATGAGACTAGGATGGAATATGCCAAAAATTGAACCACCTATGAAACACAAATGTTATATAAACCTTTTAAAAGTTGTCACATTTTCAAATGATGCAGGAAAGAGGAATGATTCCAGATGTGTAGTGCCATGTTTCTAAAAGAAAAAAGGTAGTGCTGTATCAAAGCCAGAGAAATAGGAAAAAAATAAGGACAAAAAATAACCTCTGCTACCCCCCGCAAAAAATCAAATGAACAGCTAATGATGCCCAGAAACTATAACATAGACAACAGCATTCAATGGACAAGTGTACCGAATACTTGTCAGGTTCAAAAACAGCATCTTTAGTATTTGTTGTGACTTGGTCACTTCAGAATTTACAGAAGTGCTATATTAGTTGAATTTTTTGTTTTATATTAGTGAAGAAAGCCAAGTGACAGGACAACTCTTTCTAGGGCAGGGGTGTCAAGCTCAAGGCCCATGGGCAGATCTGGCCCATGGGGTGCTTAAATCTGGCCTGTGGGGCCAGCCTGGAAGTATCAAAGGACCAAAATGGGCCGTGCAGAGGCTCCGTGAGGTTCCCATTTTCTAGAGGCTCCGTGAGGTTTCCACATGGCCCATTTTTAGCCTCCTCAGCCTCCAGCAGCCTTCCGGCTGAAAACGTGCTGCACGGAGGCCCTGTAAGGTCCTTACATAGAGGCCCTGCAAGTCTCCATAGCCTTCAGCAGCACACTTCCGGCTGAAAACAGGCTGTACGGAGACCCCATGAGGCTCCCACACCAGGGGTGGGATTCAACCGATGTTACTACTGGTTCAGTGAGAGTGCGAACTGGTTCGGTATCTGCTGCTCTTCAGACTGTGTGAGTTCAAGTTCCACCTTAGCCAATGGTGGGATCCAGTTAGTTTACACCAGTTCAAGCAAATTGGTAGCTAATTTTCTGAGCAGTTCGGAGAACTGGCTGTTAGAAGAAATTTCCTTCCAATAGCCTTTTCTTTTCCCTACCACGGTTAATCCTGTCAGATAGGCAGGAAGGAGGCATTCTGGTGTGCCTGTGTGTGTTGTTTCTAGCCTAATCCTTATCTTTATTATTGCCCTGCTTAAGTGTTTTCAGAAACTGTCTCTGGGTTAAGCTTTGTTCTTATGTAACAGCATTGTAACAGTTAATAGTTTTTGGCAGTATGCCCAGACTTTCTGTAGCCTGAGTGGCTTCTTTGGAGTCGTCCCCCCTCCCGCTTTGCTGGTACTTTTATTCCAGGGCTTGGAAGAAGGGACTGGTTGGATTAAGAGCTATTTACATAAGGGTTGGCATAGCCATAGAAGAAATGGCTGAGAGTCAGGGTGCAAGCTTGGCACTCTGTCTGATTTTTTTACTAACTTTCTGTGAGCATGTGATCTTACCTTAAATCTGGATGATTTGCTTAGGATATCTTGTCAGGTGAGTGACACTAGCTGGTATCTTTAAGTGGTTCAAATGGATCTAAGCATTGCTTCTCCTGGGTAAGAAAGGGTGCTTTCTCAATTCACTGAGCACAGGAGTCTCTCCTCTAGGAGGATTCTTCAGTCATCCAGATCATTGTTGTCCCAAAGGTGCTTTTTTCAAGATTCAACTGGACTTTGGTGGAAACTAATCAAGGAGAGAAGCAACTTAGAAGTAAGGAGAAATTTTCTAAGAGTTAGAACAATTAATCAGTGGAACAACTTGCCTCAAGAGGTTTTGAATAGAAGTTTTTAAGAAGAGATTGGATAACCATTTGTCTGAAATGGTGTAGTGTTTCCTGCTTAAGCAGGGGGTTGGGCTAGAAAACCAGCAAGGTCCCTTCCAACTGTGTTGTTCTATTTATTCTTTCTTGGTTTCCAGAAAGTCCAGTTGCCTCTTGAAAAAGCACCTTTGGGACAGGAGTCTCTTGCATTGCTTTATGTGGCCAAGGCATATGATTGCTCACTGATAGTACGTGGATCCTCCTTCCAATTCCCTTTAGTTTTCTCTCATAATAATAAGGCTTAGTAACATGGCAGCAATTGTAGAAAGTTAACACCAGCCTCTCTCCTAGAAGAATGAAATATTTTGAGAAATATTAAAAAGGAAGAATATATTTCCCTGGAAATAAAGAAACATGTTTTCTTAGAGGGAAAAAGCCCCCCCTACCTTCCTTATTAGCCCACAGCAGATGTTAGCACTTAAGAGATAAAGAGATAGATAGCTCTGTTCATAGGCAAAAATTCCCTGCAGCAAGGTCTGAACAAAAGCAGAATGGGATTAGCCCTCACTCAAGATCCAAAACAGGAGGAAAGACATTAAGTCACAATAGGAATTGCCCAAACCTTTTCAGGACACAAGCCTCTTCATTACATCATCTCAAAGAGTCCAAACTTCAACCAAACTTCTCAGACAACCTACAGAGCCAGCTACATGGCCCCATGGGAGTCTGACAACAGTCAATAGAATACATGTCCTTGCACAGGAAGCTCAAGTTCAAAGTCCAAGAGAAGGTATAAAAACCCTTCACTCTCAACTCCGTGTGGTTCTGCTTCAACATTAAACGATCTTTCCAATCAGCCTCCATGTTTCCAGTGTCTTTCTCCCAGCTTGGAATTAAACCAGATGGATATTTCTTCCAACACAGGCTTGAAGTTTATTTAGATATCTGTGGCATGTACTAATTTTATTGCAATCAAGACAAGCTTGGGAGGGCGGAGATTTGAACCTGGGTCCCCTATATCCTTTTTAAAAAATAAATTTTATTAAGTTTTCAAATTTTAAATATATAAAATAAAACTTTATACATTGTTATCAACATCAAGACATCTTTTGCATCTCCTTACATTTTTCAGTATATGTATTTACTTATTCCTTTACCATTACATCTTACTCTTGCTATAAATCAATATCTTTTATCCTTACACATCAATCTTCTCCATGGTATATTTACATATTTACATATTCCCTCATTCTTTTCCTAATTGGCATTTTATTTTCTTTTTATTTCTAAACCACTCATACCAGACATCCCAGGCCCTATAGTAAATTGAATCTTCTCTGTCTTTTATTTTCATCGTTAGCCTGTCCATCTCTATACAATCTATTATTTTTTTTATAACCATGTAAGTAAATTTGTTTGGGATGGGAAAAAAGCTAGGATAAAAATGAACTTATTACAGGATAAAAGAGAAAGGGGTGGCTTTGGACTCCCCGACTGGGAAATGTATTACCAGGCTGAGGCTATGGTATGGATTAAAGATTGGATCAACCTGGAAAATAGAAGAGTATTGTCGATAGAGGGTCACGACTTGCAGACAGGGTGGCATAGTTTCCTATGGGATGGGAAATGTAAACAGCATGCATATTTTCAGAGACACATGATTAGAGATTCATTAATTCAGACATGGAACAAGATTAAAAAGAATCATACTAAAATACCAAACTGGTTGTCAACTATGGAAGCACAAATCTACCCAAATGCAATGGATCTGGGGAAAAAGAGGAATTATAAAGACTTATTAGACACACAGGGAAGAACTACAGCAACAAAATATAAAGATAGATTGGTGGCCATACATGCAAATTGAGGTGAGATACAAAAAGGACAAAGAACAATTTGGTTTCTGCATGGAAAAGCATCAATTAGATAAAATTCTACAAGAGATAGAAAAGAAAATGATCTCAAGAATATATAATTTTCTACTAGATTTTAAAATGGAAGAGGAGGTGGTCAAAGAGACGGTGATGGTATGGGTGAAAAATGTTGGTCATAATATAGACCTGGAAAATTGGGAGAGAATGTAGGGATTAAATTACAAACTAATTATATCAACAGCATACAGGGAAAATCAATACAAAATGTTTTACAGATGGCACCTTCCTCCCGCTAGACTGGCAAAAATGTTTAACTCAGACCCAAATTGTTGGAAATGTGGAAAAGAAAAAGGCACTTATTTCCATACCTGGTGGACATGCCAGGAAGTGAAAAAATATTGGAATACAATTAGACAATGGATAGAAGAAATCACGAATCAGAAAATTGAACTTAATCCAAAAACCTTTTTATTAGGTATAATAACACAAAAATGCAATAAAACAGATAGATATATCATGTTACACATATTAACAGCTGCAAGGATTTTGCATGCACAACTCTGGAAAGAAAAAAGGGTTCCCTATATACTTTTTAAATATGTTTCTTTAGCTTGGCGTTTTGTCACCCAATTATGTCCATCCAGTTTCTGGAAGCTTAAATTACCTCTCTGCTAAAGGGTTTTACTTTATGAGCAAGAGTTGGCTGCTGATAGTTATCATTGCATTTTGATTATTTTAATTCCTCAAGATGCTCTGGCACCCTGCCTGATTTCTAACTCCAGGTTGCAGGTATTGCTGATGAAAAGGAAGGTATTCAGACAGACTGGTTTAGGTTTCCATGATGGCTGTTACTGACATTGATCTTTAGTGTATATTCCCCATTTCTAATCTAATGATTGATATTTAGGGAAGTGTGTTTAGATTCAAATTGCCAAGCTTAGATTTATGGCATTAAAATGATTTTATAATCATCATAACCTCTTCTTTCATCTCTAAATACACTAAATAATCAACTGTTATATTTCAAATCATTCCAATATATCAATAGCTTGGATTTTCTAATAAGTGAGGGTCATCTGGATGATAGCAAGCTATGTTATTTAAAATGAAGAACTGAAAACCAATTTATTTATCTATTTATTTTCCTACAAAAAAGGATAAGAACAGAAACAATAATTTCAATAGTTGAAAATGTTCTTAGACGTAAGGAAGTATTATTTTAAAAATTTCAGTTAATTTTTAAAATTCTTTTAAATTTGTATATTTGTCAAAGTTCATAACCTGTGAAATACAAGATCCAAAATTACAGCCCCATTTACAACTAATGCTCTTTATCAATCTTTTCAGAAAGGCTTTTTGAACATGAACTTTAGCAAGTGGTTGCATCTTGCTGACCTCATCCAGACTTCAAAGCTAAGCATCATCAGTCTAAGATAGTTGGATATGAAAGTAACAGGTGTACAAGCTAGACTGGAAGATTGAAATGTTTTTTTAGAAAAAAAATAATGATATATCACTTTCATAAATTTGCCAAAAACACTGTAGTGAAGTTGAGCTTGATTCAAAATAGACTACTTTTGACAATAAAAATGGGAATTTCTTCTTGCTCCCCAGTTTTCTTCTTTGACTGTCTCTTTTCCCAAGAATTTAAAGCAGGAAAAAAGTTTTCCGGAAAGTATACTATCCAAGCATAATTTAGAAAATTGTCTTTATCCTTTATTTTCATTTACCTTCTTTTATGCATTAGTGCAGAAGCAGTTTGCAGTTAAAATCTGTGAAAATCCTTTGTCGTGCACTATTAAAAAAATCAGAATTAAGTAAATGATCAGTGAATACTAATACAAAAAAACCCTTCAGTTTCCTAATCAAGGGTCTGATTACTAATCAAATTTGGGTGGTTTTATATTAACACTTACTGAAACTTTGATATATAAAATGTTTGATTGCAGGATTAATGGTGTCATCCATCACTCCTCCTTCCCAGAGAGAAGGAAATCAACAATTAGCAGATGACCTGAATGTGTTTTACTGCAGGTTTGAAAGGAAACTACAGCCACCTATCTCCATAACCCACATCTCAAACACACCAACAACAGCCAAGCCTCCTACAACTGGCCCCAATCCATTGGGTTCACAACCTCTGGTGATCACAGAAAAAGAAGTGCAAAATCTATCACACAGACAAAAGCCAGGAAAAGCACCAGGACCAGACAAGGTGCTTTTCCTTTTTGCTTAAAAGTCTGTGCTGACCAATTGGCTCCCATCTTCACCCGAATCTTCAATAGATTACTAGAGATGTGCTATGTTCCTTCCTGCTTCAAACACTCTACTATTATCCCAGTGCCAAAGAAGCCCTCCATCAAGGAACTGAATGACTACAGACCAGTTGCTCTAACATCTGTAGTTATGAAAATCTTTGAAAGACTTGTGCTGTCCCACCTGAAAACCATCATGGATCCGCTGTTAGATCCCATGCAGTTTGCATACCGAGCAAATAGATCGACAGATGATGCTGTTAACATGGCTCTGCATTACATCGTACAACACCTTGAATCTCCAAATACCTATGCAAGGGTCCTCTTTGTAGACTTCAGTTCAGCTTTCAATACCATCATTCCAGACACTCTTCTAAGTAAATTAAACCAACTAGCGGTACCTGAACACACTTGTAAGTGGACCATAAGCTTCCTAACAGACAGGAAGCAGCAGGTGAAGCTAGGCAGAATCACATCTGATACCTGCAAAATCAGCACAGGGGCCTGTGTGCTTTCTCCACTTCTTTTCTCCCTATATACCAATGACTGCATCTCAAACGATCCATCTGCTAAAATACTGAAGTTTGCTGATGACACAACAGTGATTGGTCTCATTCGAGACAACAACGAATCCGCATACAGACAGAAGGTTATACAGCTTGCCTCATGGTGTAACTGGAACAATCTGGAACTGAACACACTCAAAACCATAGAAATGGTGGTAGACTTTAGGAGAAACCCTCCCATACTACCACCTCTTACAATACTAGACACCACAGTATCAACAGTAGAGACCTTCAAATTTCTAGGTTCTACTATATCACATGACCTAAAATGGACACCTAACATCAAAAACATCATCAAAAAAGCACAACAAAGAATGTTCATTCTGCGCCAACTCACAAAGCTCAAACTGCCCAAGGAGCTGCTGAGACAGTTCTACAGAGGAATCATTGAGTCTATCATCTGCACCTCTATAACTCTCTGGTTTGGTTCTGCAGCCCAAGAGGACAGACACAGACTTCAGAGGATAATTAGGACTGCAGAAAAAACAATTACTGCCAACCTGCCTTCAACCGAGGACCTGTATGCTGCATGAGTCAAAAAGAGGACTGTGAAAATATTTACAGACCCCTCACATCCCAGACATAAACTGTTTCAACCCCTTCCCTCAAAACAAAGCTATAGAGCATTGCACACCAGAACAACTAGACACAGGAACAGTTTTTCCCCGAAAGCCATCACTCTGCTAAACAAATAATCCCCTCAACCCTGTTCAACTATTACGAAGTCTGCACTACTATTACTGTTAATGTTGTCATCACTCCTTATCACCCATCCCCTCCCACTTGTGACTGTATGACTGTAACCTTGCCACTTGTATACTTATGATTTATATTGACTGTTTCCTAGTATGATTTGATTGCTTACTGTACCCTATGACTATCATTAAATGTTGTACCTTATGATTCTTGACTCTTGACGAATGTATCTTTTCTTTTATGTACATTGAGAGTATTTACACCAAGACAAATTCCTTGTGTGTCCAGTCACACTTGGCCAATAAAGTATTCTATTCTATTCTATTCTATTCTATTCTATTCTAGTCTAGTCTAGTCTAGTCTAGTCTAGTCTATTCTCATTCTGAAACTCCTTCTGAACATTAAACATTGGGACTCCATCTGGACTTTCGTCACCTTCAGAAACAAGGACCATGAACACCACAGCCTCATTCCGAGCTCACCTCATTGGAGGGCCCCAATCATGGCCATAACCACCCAGGAGGGGTGGTGAAGAAAAGGGCGACCATCTGGCAGATAGAGGAGAGCCGCATCTCTCCTTCCTGACATGGAAAGCCCCTTCATCCGAAGATGAGCTGTAGCTGGCTGCCATGAAGACAGAGACAGTCTGAATATCTAAGACTGTGCAGGAGTGAAGAGATGTGAATGGTGTGTGATCTGGGTGAGAATACTTTTGAATTGCTAAACGTAACCCCAATAAAGATACCAGAAAAGAGGACTCAAGGATTTTTGAACTAGCAGCAACCTAATACAAGAGAAGAATCTGTAAAATACTAAATAACTTAATCTTAAAAACTGAAAGATGGAAGGAAAGTAAAACGAAGGAAGAAAAAAGCAAATTTTTAAAAGAATAAATAGAAAATTGGATTTTGTGATTGGATAGGATTTGACTTTGGATAGGCATTATTTAAAATGCTGTAATCGATTTACAAAAAGGAATATATATCATAACTTTTTGAAATATTGGCAAATATGATAAAAAAGACTAAAGAGCCCGGGGGCGGGGGGAGGTGGAAAGTGGAAACTGATTTAAGAGCACCACCTGCTGTCAAAAGAAAATACTGGAGATCCCTAAAGTTTTTAAAGGACCTGATTTAAGAAGAAATGAAAGAAAGAATTAAAGGAATTGTATTACTAAAAGATCCCAGAAAGCCAAAATACAAAATCTAATTGGTGGAGAAATTGATGAAGGTATCACCCTTGGATTATTTAAAATTGATTAACTTCAGGACATAAAGACTCTTGGACTTTGGATTTATAGCTTGAATGCGATGCTGGTTTGAATAAAAGATTGTTGGACAATGGCCAGAAGAAATAGACTAAACAAACGAAAGATGAGCGGAATGTGCAAAGAAATTGTGTTGGAACTACAGGCTATAAAAGACACTATGAATAGAAGATTTGAGGACATTTTGAACAAAATACAGAGTGTAGCAGGAGAGCTGGGAATGGAGATGCAAATAACAGAAAGAAACAAGAGATCCAGGAAGAGGAGAAGCTAACTGGAAGAACAACCAGAAAAATGGAACAACAAATAAAAAGAAAGAATAAAAAGGGAATAAAACTTAAAATGATAATGATTGATACAATAAATCAAGGGAAGAATATTTTTAGGGAAATGCAATGGGGAATTAAATTACAGAAGAATTTTTGAGAGGATATGGGGTAAAATTAGATAACTGGAAAAAGAGACAATGGAATATAATTGAGAAGGGAGGAACGATTAAGAGGAAGAGAAAAAAATGATAGAAAATGGGAGTCAAGCTAGGAATCGATCAATTAATGCTTTAATGAGAGTAAGAAGGGCCAGTCATAGAGGGAAACAGTGAGTGCACCTAACCCTAACCCTCCCTGCAGCTCTAATTCTTTAAAATTTTGGAGAGTTTTGTACATGGAAGGCTGGGAGAATCGGTGCCTGGAGAGATTTGCTATCATGCTGGTGAGTACCTAGGGACCGAGTAGGCTTTTTGCTTCCCCCCCATCCTGATCCCGCATGGCACAGACAGCACAATGGAGGCAGGAAATGGGGCGTTTCCATCGGCCCTTCTCTGGGCCTCAGGGACCATGGAAAATGTAGCGGGGAAGGCAGGGAAGCCAGCTGGGCCTTGGGAACTGCAGGGCACTTGCAGACATTCACCTAGGCAGATCAGGGCAGCTTAGCTGGGCCACGTGGGAGGCAGCTAGGCCAGGATTCAGGTCATGCTGCTTGCAGGCTCACCCAGGGTGCCAGGCAGCTCAGGGCAGCTCAGCTGGGCCATGCGGAGAGCGCCGTGTGGGATGCAAGCCAGGGAGCCAGACGGAGCAGCAGCAGCTATGGCGGGTGAGTAAACAAGATGAGGAGTAACAAGGTGGGGCGGGGGTGGAGTGGGCAGGGGCAGCCAGAATTACAGTATCAGGAGAACCGGCAGAATCCCACCACTGCTCATAAGGCTATATTAACAGAATCTTTCAACTCTGAAAGTACAATTCTCCCCGTGTCCTTTATTCTGAACAAATTAGGACTGGTTTCATCTGAGCCCCTGCCCAATATCAACTGTAGACTAAGCTGTCTCTTATGTGACCATTCCTTGGACAGTGTTTTTGGTAGCAGTCCCCAAAGTCATTCCCACATATAATTACAGAAGTCTATATGTTTATATCACATTTTGCACGGGAAGCTGGTGCAGTCCTGGATGTTTCTAGTAACCATTACTAGTGATTAGTGTTTGTAAAATGCTTTATTACTATTAGTCAGTTTAAGTATATCAGTAGAAATGACTCTTTCAAGACCTTTCAGCTGATGAGCATATTTGTGACATAAGAATTGGATTAAATCCCTTCCCTTTCTTTGCAATCCATTCTTGATCAGTCTTCCCTGCAAATGTTACATTCAATCTATCTGCACCTATTTTGATAATGTTATATAATAACATCACAAAAAGATACAGTTCTGAAAAAAGTGATATTCCAAGAAATGTACCTTTTTTGAAAAATAGCATTTTTGAAAAAAAAATGAAACCTGTTAACTTCTGTTTAGCAATTTATTCCCTCTCCTGTCTTCATACCTTCAGGCATAGGCAACAGAGATTCTGCATTGCTTCATCTGTCTTTCAAGACACCTTTATTTTTCATCCATACTTTGGGAGGCAGCCATATTTCTGTCTGATATTTCCCCTAACATACATTTGACTTTGTAGTAAAAAAGGAATCATCAGGGGCTGTGATAAAAAGCATGACAACCTGCATTACAAAGATTGAACAACTGGCAGCAGAATAACCCAAGAGTGAACACTTAATAGTTTAATATAAAGAATTAGTGCCTTGGTACTAGTGAATATGATGAAAATCTCTAAAGAATAATATTTTATTAGGCTTCTCTTAGTTGTTGAAATTTTGTACAATATTTTGAATATGGTTTCAATTTTTTGTCAGGCATAAAGGCTCACCAATGTAACCATAAAGACTATTGTGCTTTCATTTGGGGTAATAATTCAGTTTTTCATTGTATTCTGATTTGGCACATTGCCATTCACACAGTGTTCTGAAATATGGAGGTCTTAGCATTTAGGAATGAACGTGAGGTCTTTATCTTTTTTTCCTAACCTTTTTTTTCCCTTTTCCTTTTTTCCTGTGAATTTAGGTGGTTTAAAGTTTGTGAACAGAGATAATTGCATGGGACATTGGTTTTCTGAATACAGGTTACATTGTCTTACAAGAGCCACCCCCCAATATGAATCAGCTGAGACCCTGGGCATGAGTGAAAGTGTAGTGATTATTATCCACCATGATGGCCAAGGACCTATTCCAGGTCATCCAGAGCTTACCATGACACAATAGTCAGACACTGGATTTAGTGTTGCTAGCAGAGTGGTGGCTGTGCAATCTAAAACTGGGGAAAGTTTTGATGTCACCTTTGTCGTGGTCAGATCATTCCCTATTTATTATGGGATTCTCTGGTGCTGACATCCACTGCAGCAAGGTCAGCCTCATTAGACAGGACTGCTCTCAGTGTCTGATGGACCCTGATAGATTTCAGAGGAAGGTGGAGTTGTTCCTGCTGATATGCTGCACAGTACATCTGACACCTTGGCCACTGCTTGGAATAAGTGGGCATTTGAGGCTATGCAATCTTTCCCTTTTTGTGGATACCAGCACTCCCCATGGTTCATGGAAGAGTTAAGACAGATGAAACAAAGATACATCTAGAGTAGGGGGTGTCAAACTCAAGGCTCGGGGGCCAGATCCGGCCTGCGGAGTACTTAGATCTGGCCCATGAGGACATTTGGAAACAGTGAAGGACTGGTGTGTGATGCCTTTCCCGGTGAAAACGGAGCTTGGGAGGGCCATTTTCACTGGCAAAGGACTGCAGGAGGTGGTTACAGCCAAAAACTGAGACCAGGAGCCCATTTTTGCTGGCAGAGTGCTCAGGTCACGACCACAGGTGCCTCTGACACAAGTGACATCAAGCTGGCCATGCCCTGGCCACACCCACCCTGGTCCCCGAGGTCAAACACAACCCTGATGTAGCCCTGAAATTGAGTTTGACACTCCTGATCTAGAGAATAATTGATTTTATGCTTTTAACATAGGTTAGTATCACTATCAAGGCCTACCTTGTGGTAAGGGTGATGAAGCATCAGTACTTCTCTGTCTTTATTGCATCAGAGGATAGCCAGAGGATAGCCATCCTGTAGCCCTCTTTTGATGACACGTGCCCTCTTAGGCAGAGGGAGCTCAGAGAATCACTGCAGGGATGCACAGAAGTTATCTGTCATATAAAGTTGCTTGAATTGGTTCTTAGATGGTCTTGTTGCAGTTCCAAAGAAAATCCTTATTCAGTTATTTGGAAAAGATTTGAACCTGTTTGGTCTGATGAAGTGGATAGGGTCCTTAGGAGTAACAGCTCAGCAACTTGTTCTTTAAATCCATGCCCTCCTTGCTGTTATGGCAGCTTGGAGGATATCACATGGGTGGGTTCTAGTGGTAGTATTATTCCTTGAATGAGGAGTTCTTTAACAGATTAACAGAGTTGGAAGGAACCTTGTAGGTCATCTAGTCCAACCTCCCCCACCCAAGCAGGAGAACCTACAACATTTCTGACAAATGGCACTTCAATCTTCAATTCTTGAAAGCCTCCAGTGATGAAACTCCCACAACTTCCAAAGGCAAACAATTCCATTGGTTGATTGTTCTCACTGTAAGAAAATTTATCCTTATTTCTAGGTTGAATCTCTCCTTGATCAGTTTCCATCCATTATTCCTTGTCTGGCCTACAGATGCTTTAGAAAATAGCTTGACCCCCTCCTCTCTGTGGCAGCCCCTCAAATATTGGAAGACTGCTATCATCTCTCCCCTGGTCCTTCTCTTCACTAGACTAGCCATGCCCAGTTCCTGTAACCATTCTTCATATATTTTAGTCTCCAGTCCACTAATCATCCTGGTTGCTCTTCTATTACTTCTTAAAGACACCTTGCTTCGCTTCCTTGTTTGATCATACTATACTGGACAATTTTTGGAAAAGCATTCAGTATATCCAATTGTAGAATTTGATGAAGTTACTTACGTTTGTTTATTGAATAGGTTATTATGCTTAGACAAACATACATAATTAGTAGAAAATACATTTTGGTAAATTCTAATAAATTTTAAAATTATTTAATTTGTAGGTGCTCAAATTTGCAATTCTTCTGGCATGAATTAAAAAAAATCTTGCAATGAAAAATGCTTAGTGTAGTAGTTTGCTAGAAAATTTGTAATAGCTACCATAATTAACAAGTCTAAAAAGAAAAGAAAAATTGAGATAAGAATATCTGTAGGGTTCCATCATCCTTCATTTAATCATATTGTAATAATGGTTGTAAATTATTCATTCTAATTATATAATATTATTTTCCTGGCTGCATCCACAATTAATATATCATCCAGAGAAGGTTGATTTATTTATGCTACTGTTTATTCATTGGATATTCAATCAAATAAACTACAGATATTATTGATTTTATTTATTTATTTTCAGACAGAAACTTTCAGGCTCGTAGATTGTGAATAAGACTCCTGTCATCTATAATGAAAAGTTTTAAATGTGAGGGTATCCAAAGAATTGGTGAGGATTCAGAAATGTCATGTGCCATCATAATTTGAAGCTGACCTTTGGGGAGCATAATAAAATAACAGAAAGTACCATATTTTTACACTATAAGACACCATAAGACACACTCCCCTCCCCAAAGTGGATAGAAATGCCTGTGCATCTTATAGTGTGAAGCCCCGCCCACCCGCCAGCTTCAGCACAGCCTGATTTAGCACAAGTAGCTGATTGGCAGTTGGATTGGCCTACCAGAATACTGCTGATCAGCTGTTCCAGGCTGCAGGGATCGCCACCGCCCATTGCCGCCACCTATTGCTGCTGCCTATTGCTGCCTCTGCATGCCCCATTTTTGCCTCTGCACATCCTGTTTTTGGCCCATTCCAGGCAGCAGGGATTGCTGCCATGCTGTTCGCCACTGCCATTCACCACCACCAAATGGCAGTGCCAGGAATCAGTGGTGATAGGCGGTGGTGGCAATCCCCTCCACCTAGAACAGGCTGAATATGGGACAAGCAGAGGCCAAAAATGGAGCACGCGGAGGCCGAAACAGGACATGGCTGAAAACAGGCTGAAAACAGGGTGTGCAGAGGCGGCGATGGGTGGCAACAGCGGCAATGGGCAGCAACCATCCCCCCAGTTTGGAATAGCTGATTGGTGGTATTCTGGGAGGCCGATCCAACCACCCATCAGCTGCTTGTGCTAAATGAGACTGTGCTGAAGCTGTTTACTGCAAGGAGACAAATTGCTGGGAAGCAGAGGCAGATTTTTTTTCTTGTTTTCCTCCTCAAATGCTAGGTGCATCTTATGGTCTGGAGCATCTTATAGTGCAAAAAATACAGTATATATATATATATATATATATATATATATATATATATATATATAGGTCTTGGTGTATTCGGGTCTTGTCCCGTGTAAGATTGAGAATACCTTGGCAACGTTTCGACGAAATCTCATCCGTCATCTTCAGGCTGGTGTCTTCAGCTTCGTTCTCCTGGGAGAAGTGTGTGATTGTGGCTGTTTTCCCCTTTTAAACTCTAGAGTTGGCTGTGTTGTTACTTCTTGATTGGTTTGTGGAGTTGATGTATGCAGATTGGATGGCTTTTTCCTGAGACCCTGTGTGGCTGAGGTGCTGGCTGTGTGTCTCTCAGCCTTTTGTGTTGTAACGACCTGGGTAATGGGCTGTGTGATGACCTTCTGAGTTCTATTGTTGTGATGTCCTGGGTGTGGTGCTGTAATCTCCTGGGTCGTTGTCTGTGCTGCAACCTCCTGATGTTTTGTGTTGTGATCTCCTGAGTTCTGTGATGTAGTATCCTGGGTGGAAGGCTGCGATGTGGCATTCTGGGCCTTGAAGATGACGGATGAGATTTCGTCGAAACGTTGCCAAGGTATTCTCAATCTTACACGGGACAAGACCCGAATACACCAAGACCTACATACCTTTACCCGTGAAAATCTACGAAAACAAATATATATATATATATATATATATATATATATATATATATATCAGAATAAAACAAAATATACAACTAGCCTTTATAAGTTAGAAAATAATTAGCATTAATGTGGGTATGGCATGCATACATATATAAAATTTGGTAATAGAGTACAAATGTACATGCAACACATGAATATGTATGAGACAAGAGAACCATGATGAAATTATACGTCTGGTCTGTATCTTATAGGTGTAGGCTGTGTGTATCTATTTTTAACCTTCCTTTTTCACATAATGTGATTTTCCAATTGTTAAACATTATGCAAGGCTATTCCGAAATATATACTGCACCATTAGCATTTTAGATACATACTTTACCCCCTGAGCATCCAGTCAGAATCATTTATAACAAAAACAATTTAATATGATTTAAGCAGAAGAGCCCTGTTCATTTCAAGAGCCCTGTTCAATGTGATTTAAGCAAGAAAATACATGCTTAGAAGAGCCCTGTTCAATTTCCCTAAGATTCAGAAATTGTATCTTAGTTTTCAATATAAATTGGAGGAAAAACAGAAGATGCTGCACTAAGACACTAATGTTGGTCAATTTTATTGTAACTGATTAATTTTGAATTCACTGTTTTAATAGGCTATAGCTTCATCCAATACTCTTTAAAGTATGTGGTGCAGTAATTTTACATTAGAATTTAATTGTATTAGTGGTTTGCCTGTAGAAACTTCAAAAAGGGTTTACACTTTCATTAGTTATTATAATTTGCTAATATTCTTCTCTGTCTATATGCAAATGAGTTCCCCATTTTGAAGCATTCACAGCCTATAAAATGCAATCACCATCTTGAAATAAAAGCAGAATTATACTCTAATTTAACAGGTTTTCAGAGACAGTAAAAATAAAGTACCTTATTATTACTTAGAATTATTTATTATATTTAATAACAACTTTTATTAAGATAGCCTGTGGATCAAATAATTATATGTTTACATCATGACTAGGTACATAGATTTAGATATCCTGAAGTTAAAGTTTTCCCGTTAGCAGTTTATCACTTATTAGTTGTATGATAACCAATAAAATAAAAAATGTGGGATAATTGTTTCTAAATTATGTATGTCAAAGTCCTTGGGTCAGATTTCAGATTATCCCACTTTTGGCTACCTTTACTTCAGTTTTCTCAATTTTCAGATTTAGGTGGGCTTCAAATGCTTTGATACTTTTTCAATTTGGTACTGTGGGAAGCCCCCTCCCAAAAGGAATAAAATATTTTGAGAAATATTTTTAAAAAGGCAGAATATTACATTTCCCTAAATGAGAAATGAAGAAACATGTTTTTTTTTAGAGGGCAGACTCACTCTTTCTTAATAGCCCCAGCAGATATTTTGTGCCCATTAAGAAAGATTGGGCCAGCCTATCTGCAAAACAAAAGACCTCCAGCTTCAGGGTAATAGGATTAAGAACAGGACATGACCCTTCAGGACGTAACAGGATTAACCCATTGGCAGAAGGCACAGAATTCATTACATTGCACAATCTCCTAGGGCAGTGTTGGTAAACCTTTTTGGCACCAAGCAGATGATCTGCCGGTTTCCAGTGTGCCTGGTCTTCCGGTTTCTGGCGCGCATGTATACGCAAAGACCAACTGGCCAGTGTGCATGCCTGAAGATCAACATTATCATATCTGTTTATTTTATGTTTTTCTACGAAAGCATAAAAATGGAGATGAATGGCCAGCCATATGTAGATTCCTTATCTAATGCATAATTTTTGAACACTTAAGCTCTTCAATTTACCTATAATGTATTAATCTGCTCCAACATTTTAGATAATGAAAAAATCCACTACTATCACATACAACTTGAACTAAAATTTTCTTATCAGAATAATATTCATATTTTTATAAAAATAGATTTAAAATCTAAGTCTATAATGCTAATGATGATCTTGCACAATTAGATGCAAACCATTAAGTTTCATTCGAAATTATTATACAAGTAGTAGTTGTTCAAAACTATGCAAATATCATGATCAGTAGAAAATGAAACTAATATAATGGTTAAGACTTCTTTTTAGAAACCATTCATATATATTGCTCTTCCCATTGTTTCCAGATGTTGCTAGTGCTGTTGGTCTTTCCTGTCTTGCCATAAATAATGATGAGCAAGAAGATGTCTTTCTTCTTGATGGTATTTTCCCATTGTAGAGTTCCATTCTTAGCAGGCAAGATAATAATTTCTGTATGAGGTAACAATTTAAGGGTTTTAGTTGTTATGCTTCCTTAGAAAATTCTACCCAACTCTGATTTATTGGATGCTGTTAAGGCTTGTATTGGTTCATTCTGCTGTATTTCTGTTAATTATTTTATAATATTTTACACTGTGGATGCTTTTATTTGACCAGATGTTCCATTTTGGAAAAGAGTACCAATTAGGTACAAATTCTTTATAAATAATAGAGCTCTGTATTTAGAATAAGTGCTTAGTTAAGTAAGCTATACAAAGTATAAATGTGGTTTACTTTTTTGTGGTGTCATAATTCAGTATTTTTAAAAGTAGTTCCACTCAAGGTTTTTTACTGTGAGAACTTATGTGCTTTTATTCTGTCCAATTAGGGACACTCTTTTACTGGTTTATCTCTACCTACTGACATATACAAATAATTCCTTATTGGTCCGTATTGGAATTTTCTCAGGTCTCCTAATACCATGAAAAGCTAATCACTAATTCTCTTCTTATCCATAGATGTTTTACTTACAATTACATAGCTATGTATATATGTTTACTTCCCTTCTGTCATGTTTTCATCATACAATTAATAATAATAATCATCATCATCATCATCATCATCATCATCATCATCATCATCATCATAATTACACCCTACCTGTATCTGAAAAGTCATGGGAACATAAAATGTAAAAAGTTGTTGAAAATGAGACAGTGAAGATCTCTTATTGTCAAATACAGATGGATCATCATTTGGAACACAGCATACCAGATATTACGGTTGTCAAGGGCCAAAGCATGCAATTTATTGATATCGCTGTAGCAGGAGACACCAGAGTCAAAGAAAAAGACTTGGAAAAAATCATGAAATATCGCGACCTGGCCATCGAAACTGAATTTTATAAACTACATCAAGAAATTGCAGCTTCCTGCAATAACACCAACCGAACTACAAAAACTGCATTACTCTAAATAATAATAATAGTTTGTTGGCAAACTAAGAAGTGATAATAATTCCAATAGCAAAAATACCATTTGAAGCTTGTTTGCTCATTTTTTGGAAGAGAAGGCTTCAAATCATTGTAATTGCTTGAGCAAACAGATTTTGATTGAGAGAATATTATTTTGGAAATAATTTTATAAAGCATGAACCAGACAATAATATTAAAAAAGCAATTTAGAAAATACTACAATACATAATGTAATCATTATGTAATCACATAGCATTTTTTCAGCGAAATATGCTCATATTTTTAAAGCTGGTATAACGTTTTTATCATAAGTTTACCTGGATTTATTTCATATGGTTAAAAATAATCCTTTTTGGGGGGAAAGCCATGACATACAGGTCCCAGGAGCTGTCAATTATAAAAAGCTTCACCTAATAAATTTATATCATAATATGTGATGAAGGATTTCAATGAAAAAGTGTAATGATTCTGAAATGTTGGAACTTTGTATTGATTATTTTGTAGGACTTTTATAGGCATTGGACTACTGATCGTTTCTTAATCTATGTCCATAATTTTGAACCTAATGAACTTTTGGACCTACATAAAATCATTGTTGTACAATTGTAGAAATTAGAAATAATTTTAGATGGGATTTGATTATAATGAACCAAGAAAACAATTTGTTCAAAGTCAGATATGTTGTGGTAAACAAGTATATGTTTATCTAATTATTTGAAATTGATAAAGCAATATCAAATGGCATTTATATTCCAAGCACATATTAATTTTATTTCTCTTGGATTTGGCAATATAATTTACATATCTCAGTTCTGTCAAAAGATATGTTAATCTTATTGAGATATTTATTCTATCCAATAATTGTATCCATTAAAATCCTAATATCTGCTATATTTTGCTTCCTTTTTTATTTCTTTTTCATTAGTGATATATTTTGAATACATCTTTGATTGTGTAGGTTTCAAATATTATTTTGTAATAGCATTTGTTATTTTGTGAAATTACATGATGGAGAACATTAAGGGATCCAATGAAATGCATTTTTTTTAAAAAAATAGTATCTAAAGCAAATTGCAGTGATTTCAAATGTAGGACACTGCACAGTGGTACATCATTCAAGGACTACCATTATATCTTTGCATGCTGAAACAAATATGTAAATTATACCACATATCTTTTTTTCTTTTCTCCGCCCTTTTGAATATATACAATGAGTTAACATTTTTTTTTGAGTCATAGAGTAATATAAAATACAAAATACAAAGTAAATAGGAAAGCGGTGGGGGGGGGAAAGGGGAAAGAGGAGTGAGGAAAGATAAGAAAGCAAGAAACAGAAGCATTGACTTTCAAATCTCTCTGTTACAATAAAATAAGGCATTAACATCAAATCACAACTTTGCTTTTTCCTGATATTATAAACAAGCCATTTCTATAAAGATCTATCAATCTGATCAGTAAATCCCAAAGTCAAAGTTTCATTCTTCTCCACATCAATAGAATAGAATAGAATTCTTTATTAGCCAAGTGTGATTGGACACACAAGGAATTTGTCTTGGTGCAAATGCTTTCAGTGTACATAAAAGAAAAGATACATTCGTCAAGAGTCAAGAATCATCAGGTACAACACTTAATAATAGTCACAGGGTACAATAAGCAATCAAATCATACTAGGAAACAGTCAATATAAACCTTAAGGATACAAGCGACAAAGTTACAGTCATACAGTCACAACTGGGAGGGGATGGGTGATAAGGAGTGATGAGAAGATTAATAGTAATAGTAAATGCAGACTTTGTAAATAGTTGGACAGTGTTGAGGGAATTATTTGTTTAGCAGAGTGATGGCGTTCGGAAAAAAAACTGTCAGCTTTGGAAACCTTATTCAACGCTGCCACATAGCTTGAGAAAGTGGGAGGGGGTGATTTTAATTGAGTAGCTCTAAGTAGACAAAATAGTATTCTTTTGTTAGTTCAAGGTCATGGACTGTGGCGCAGGAACAAAAAGGAACTTATTTTGGGATTGGTTCATGTGATGTGATGATGAGGGAAAAGGGGATCGTTTGTAGTTTGGGACATTGTGGGAAGTTCGGGAAACTTTTAGTTTCGAGATTCCACAGATGTGCCAGGTGCTATTCTAATAAAGGTACTTTTGAGATGACGTCTGTCTCGAAGTTACTGATTGGAATGGAGGTTTGCTGGAATGCTGACACTGTCCTTGTGTCTAGTTGTTCTGGTGTGCAATGCTCTATAGCTTTGTTTTGAGGGAAGGGGTTGAAACAGTTTATGTCCGGGATGTGAGGGGTCTGTAAATATTTTCACAGTCCTCTTTTTGACTCATGCAGCATACAGGTCCTCGGTTGAAGGCAGGTTGGCAGTAATTGTTTTTTCTGCAGTCCTAATTATCCTCTGAAGTCTGTGTCTGTCCTCTTGGGCTGCAGAACCAAACCAGAGGGTTATAGAGGTGCAGATGATAGACTCAATGATTCCTCTGTAGAACTGTCTCAGCAGCTCCTTGGGCAGTTTGAGCTTTGTGAGTTGGCGCAGAAAGAACATTCTTTGTTGTGCTTTTTTGATGATGTTTTTGATGTTAGGTGTCCATTTTAGGTCATGTGATATAGTAGAACCTAGAAATTTGAAGGTCTCTACTGTTGATACTGTGTTGTCTAGTATTGTAAGAGGTGGTAGTATGGGAGGGTTTCTCCTAAAGTCTACCACCATTTCTACGGTTTTGAGTGTGTTCAGTTCCAGATTGTTCCAGTTACACCACGAGGCAAGTTGTACAACCTCCCGTCTGTATGCGGATTCGTCATTGTCTCGAATGAGACCAATCACTGTTGTATCATCTGCAAACTTCAGTATTTCAAGCATGAAGTTCAGAAGTGGTTTCCATGTGGAAACAGAAGTACATAAAAAAGTACATAAAAATAACATAATTCTTTTATTTAATCAAAGTGGTCAGTTTTGCTATTTCAGCCAACTCCATCAATTTTTGTCCATACTAGGAATCGAAGTATCCTTCCATTTTTGTGCCTAAAATAGACTTGCTGCTGTCAACATATATAATATCGACATTCCAACTTTTTTCTCTGGTTCTTTTTCCATTAAACCCAAAAGGAAAGCTCTGGGTTCATTTTTATCTCCATTTTCATTTTTTTTCTATTAAAATATGAATCATACTCTAATTTTTTTTTGCTTTATCACATGTCCACCATAGATGATAAAAGGTCCCCTCTTTACTTTTACACTTCCAGCATTCATTTGACCTGCCTTTGTACATCTTAGATAATTTATCTGGTGTTAAATACCAATGGTACAATATCTTATTTCTCTTAGATTGTAATGTGTGTGTGTGTGTTCACAGAGAGAGGGGGGAGGGAGGGAGAGAGGGAGCCGATAGAAAACAGAAAAAAAGAACTAGACCATGACAGAACAAAGAGCCAGCTATAATCAGCTCTTCAGGACTTGGGATTGCTCACGAGTGTCTCAATTCAGTGGGTTAAAAATTTTGAAAGATGAAGAAATGTTGTTTTAGCCCTACCTATGATCAGCATCTTTATGAACACCAGGTTCATATATTTCCTTTCTTAATCAATTTTAGTAACTTGTTAACTGTTTTTCAAGTATTAAGAATCTTCAAAGCAGCAAGTTTGTTACACTGAGTAAATTTCATTCAGGTCTTAGTGAAAGAAGTTTTAAATACTAATTTAAGGACTTAAAATACTTTTGGAACAAACAGCAACATAATGATTAGAACATCGATTTTGAAAAGAATGCACTTTGTTATTCATTTAAAATGTTTGTTGTTTATATGTTTTTGTGAGCTGGAGTTTTTGTTGATTATAATTTTGCTTATTCTTTATTCTTAGAAGATAATAGCAATGCCACAAATTTTACCTTATATTTTACGTACAAAATTCTGTGGAAATATGATAACAATCTTCTGTGCAAGAAATAAAACATCAAATTGAGCAACCTAAGCTTAGTAAAGCCCCTCATAATGATCTTACTACTATTGATGTCTTTAAAAAATATCACTCATAGGTTGGTCCCAGTCCTCCTGGCATTTTTCTTATTTATTGGCACATAGCCTTCTAAAAAAGGGGCCGAGCCTTCCTTATTCCAATTTATAAAAAAGGACAAAAGGAAAAGTAATTCAATTATCATCCGATCAGACATTTGGATATAATCTGCAAAATCTGCTAAACATCTATTTGAGAAGGCTTTTGACTGAATTCAGATAACAATATCCTACCTAAAGACAGGCTGGATTTAGGTTGGTATACAATAGACCAAATGGTAATATTACTGTACCAAGTAGAGAAATACACCTATGTATCCAAAAGTTCACACAGTTTTTCTAGATCTTAAATATATTAAGAAAACTATTGTGGAAGAAGCAGCTGCTATCTACCAACAGAGGCAAATAATTACTTTGATTAATATATAAACATTATAGCAATACCAACCTGAGTATTAAATATGATCCCCAAGACTAACTCATTAATTACCATAACTGGAACAAAACAAGAATGTATCCTTGTTCTATTACTTTACTTCACATAAATATAGTTACAGAATATATCAATAAAGGCAACTTTCACTCTCCCAAACTAGCTGATATATAATTTTCAGTTCTCCTGCATGTTGATGATATGATTATTTTATCATAAAATGATTATTCTATGATGTGGATTTGAAGTGCACTTAGATTCCCTTCTCAATATTGAGAAAAAATTGTTGATAAATTACAAAGAAACAAAAATTGTGATTTTTAACAAAAGATCTAAAATCCATAACTAAGCAGTAAAAAAAGAATAAATTAAATAATTTAATTACTAGAGTTGCCTTTATCCATCATACCTAGTCCACATTTTGCAGGTGACTGAGAAATAATGTAGTCATATTGTTATTTTATTTCTCTAAAAGTGGACACTAATTCCAACTGCCATAAAACAATTTGAGCTAAAAAGATAAAACTGGAACATTAGGCGAACATAACTGCAACAGAGAAAAACTCCTGGTCTAGGACTATGAAACTGTTTCCCTACCTATTGAGACTGAGTTAATTTAAAAGAGAGTGTATTCTGCTCTTAATGACTTTGGGTGACAGATAGATATTAGATTTATAACTTTCCACAAAAATAACAATACAATCATAAGATCAAACTCAAATATCTCACCTGGAGATATTTCCCAAAGGGGAATATAGAATTCTTTATTGGCCAAGTGTGATTGGACACACAAGGTATTTCTTGTGTGCAAATGCTCTCCGTGTACATAAAACAAAAGATACATTCATCAAGAGTCAAGTATCATAAGGTTAATAATAATAATAGTCACTTAATAATAGTCATAAGGTACAATAAACAATCAAATCATACTAGGAAACAGTCAATATAAATCATAAGGATGCAAGCGACAAAGTTACAGTCATACAATCATAAGTGGGAGGGGATGGGTGATAAGGAGTAATGAGAAAAATAATAGTAATAGTAGTGCAGACTTTGTAAATAGTTGGACAGTGTTGAGGGAATTATTTGTTTAGCAGAGTGATGGTGTTGAGGAAAAAACTGTCCTTGTGTCTAGTTGTTCTGGTGTGCAGTGTTCCATAGCATCGTTTTGAGGGTAGGGATTGAAACAATTTATGTCCGGGATGTGAAGGATCTGTAAATATTATCCCAGCCCTCTTTTTGACTCTCCACAGAAACTACCCCCAAAGCATTGGGCTCAATATTTCAAATATTTCAACCTCACACTCAAATACATACTCCCATATGTCCAGTCTGTCCAGCCAATCCACAGGTGTGAAGTTGTTTTGAGAACTCAAGCAGAGAAAGGTGATAAGAAGTTCTTCTCAAGTATTGCTCTGGCCACTAATTCAGAACTGAGACAAAACAGATGGCCCCAGGCAGTTCCCTCCCCCTCCCTTTCCCAAGCAGTACATCAAAGCAACAGGAAATCCAGAAACAGAAAAGGGGTTGTAAATGAAGCATCCAAACCACCTCCCCAACAGAATGGCAGTGTCCTGATAGGGATCTATGGCAGTGGTTCTTAACCTGGGCGATATTGCCCCCCAAGGGGCAATTTTGCTTTTCAGGGAGGCGATGGAATGAAAAGGGGTGACGTGGGGGTGAAGGAACGGAAGGGGGGCGATATGGGGGCAATAGAGCGAGATATATTGGAGAGAGAGAGAGAGAGAGATCTATATTGGTAGGTAGGTAGGTAGGTACACAAAAAGACAGACAGGTAGGTAGATAGATAGGCAGGAAGGCAGGCAGGCAAACAGACAGACCTTTTGGATGGATGGATGGATGGACAGACGGATGGACAGACAGAAAGAATGCGAGAGCGGCAGCACTTGCAGCGTGGCGGCTTTTCCCAACATGCTGCCGCATTTGAGGCGCTGGTTCAGGTGCGGTACAACAGTCAATGGGGTGAGCCTGCAGGGCTGGTGCCTCGAATGCCCCCCTGCCACCTCTTAACGTCCCCAAGGGGGCCGGCAGAGGGGCACTAAGAGGCAACAGGGGGGCGTTCAAAGTGCCGGCCGGCCAGCCCTGCAGGTTCATCCATTGACTAGCACTGCTCCGGAGCCGGCGCCTCCAATGCGGAAGCAGTGGCACGTTACGTGCTGCCGCAGCTATGTTCAACACACCGCCCCCCTGCTGCCTCTTAGCGCCCCTCTGCTGACCTCCTTGGGGATGCTAAGAGGCAGCAGGGGGGTGTTCAAGGTGCCGGCCCTGCAGGCTCACCCGTTGACTGTAGCACTGCTCCGGAGCCAGCACCAAAATGGGTGAAACTGCAGTGCCGGCCGGTGCCTCGAATGCCCCCCTGCCACCTCTTAGCAGCCCTCTGCTGGCCCCCTTGGCCTTGGGGATGCTAAGAGGTGGCAGGGGGCAGCGCCTTGAATGCTGCCGTGGTCGCACATAACGTGCCACCACTTCCACATTGGAGGCGCCGGCTCTGGAGCATTACTACAGTCAGTGGGTGAACCTGCAGGACCGGCACCTCAAATGCCCCCCTGCCGCCTCTTAGTGCTCCTCTGCTGGCCCCCTTGGGGACGCTAAGAGGTGGCAGGGGGGCGGTTATGTTGGGAGAGGGGGGCGATGACAACTTCCTCAATGGCTCAAGGGGGCAATTTTTTCAAAAAGGTTAAGAACCACTGATCTATGGGACCTGACATTGTCATCTGTCAAAAATGGTGTAGGGTTCTCCTGCTTGGGTGGGGGGATTGGAGTAGATGACCTACAAGGTCCCTTCCAACTCTGTTCATCTGTTAGATCTATTTTATTGTAAACAGCATTTAAATTACAGTGACGATATTGAATATTGGTAAGTTTTTTTTCTTTGAATTATTAGAAGCAGAGTTTTAAATTTAGCTGCGATCAGTTTGTACCAATTCCTCTGTGTGTAAGATGCAATTTTTTTTTTAATTTGGAGTATGTGTTTCTCATGAAACTAAAGGAAAAGATAAATATCTCCAGCAAATGCAAAGAAAATTATAGTCAGATAAACAGTTATTAAACCTTCCTATTTTGGAACAAAATGAAAATAAACATTCATGGATTGGTTTTCAATGAGTAATTTTCATAAAAGTAAAATGAAAAACAAGAAATTATAGGAAAATGTAGCAATAGAACAAAGAAAGCTTATGCTTAGCAGAAAGAAAAACAATGGAGAGAGTGTGATTTTCTCAAATTTCTGTCTTCATTTACATGGATTTGCTATTTTCGTGTATAAAAATAAGTGCACTTCAAATAAGATCAAAAATTAAATAGATGCATTGTACATATTTAATTATTTTAAAATGGTCTTGATTACCAGGACATCTTAGAACTTTATTTATGTCTCCAAATGAATGTTGGAACCCAAGTATGTTACTGACAGCAGCAGCATAAATTTGTGGCTCAGTTGTGGTCATAAATTGAAGAAGACTACCTGTATGTGAGTTTAGCTTTGTCCATTAAAATGATTGTTTCTTTTATGTGCTTCTGATTGACACAAACAATGAGAGGGCAGACATTACTCTGTTTTTGGAAGTAGGGAGCAAGTTACTTTTTTTTTTTAATTACATTTATATGCCGACCTTCTCCGGAGACTCAGGGCGGCTTACAATTTTTGGGATGCAACCCAGTGTGCTCAGCAATAGCCTTCCTTCCACTGTATATGCCTGCTTATTACTAAGCGGCATTTTTTACAAAGTCAGCTAATTGCCCCCAACAATCTTGGGTCCTCAGTTTACCTACCCCGAGAGGATGGAAGGCTGAGTCAACCTTGAGCCTGGTGGGATTCGAGCCTGCAGCAGTTGTAGACAGCTGGAACTTAAGTGCAGGCAATTAACAGCCTGAGCCACCAAGGCCCCATCCCCACTTCCATCCCCACACTTGAAAAAAAAATGCTGTTGAACTTCAGTTATTTAACCTAAAAGATATGATACCAGGAAAGATTATAAGGCATGAATATAGGAGGAGGGAAGTGAGGAGAATGGTTATAAAGGATATGATTTGTGGATGTCCCCTCCCAGGCATAGAAGAAGAAATTACATATTGAAATGTAAATATATTTGATAAATTAATGCCGTGCTAGGGATTACATCTTGTATTTTATATAAAAGTTATTTATATTTATGCAGGTTTATATGATTATAGAATTATAATACCTGGGCTCAAATATTATTTGCACTTTGACACTATTAAATGTCAAATTAAATAGGCATTTTCATTATCATGTTTATTTAAGGAACTGAAACATATACTGCGGATTATCATAAATACATCTTTTAGGATTATTTATTTATTATATTTATACGGCTATTCATTTCAAGGAAAATGACTGGCCATAACCTGGTCCCGTACCACGATGTAGGGATTTAGAAGTCAATAGAAGGTTGAAAAGAGGTATATAACATGCACTCTACCAGAAATACATAATTCTTTTTAAAGTTTTCTTCTAATCTCTTTCATTTCTAATGCTATTTACTGATGCCCAAAGTAGAATTACAGAATTGAGGTCATGTTGTTCCCAACTATTGATTATGCTCTGAAAATGTGATAAAAGATGGTTATGTTAAATTGTCTAGGTTTGCAGTTTATAACTGCTGGAGTTTTATATATAAACCATTGTACCAAGTTATTTTAATATGAATTGTACAACTCACTCATTATACTGCTTTGAACACAAAAAAAAGATAGACCAAAAAGAGCAAGCTACACTATTTAATATTAAAATTAACCCTTATTGAATTAATTTCTGTTTTCCAGGCCATGACAGTAAATTGGCTTAAATTTCATTTATTGAAATTAGGTCATGTGTGTGAGTGTAAGCACTGGACTTTCCCCCTTCAACTGAAAAGAGTGAACTTCTGAAAGCTAGGTACTTCAAAAGGAAAGGAAGTGGTCCCGGTACTAGTCAAAGCAGAATCTAAGATGCTTCCAGGCAAACAGTAATAGATAAAGGGAGTTAGAACCCCTCCCCTTATTCTGATGTGGATTTAGTCAAAGAACCAACATGTTAATTCCCCCCCCCCTTTTCCTGGAATGTATCTTAGAAAAGTTTCCCAGGAAGTATCTTTCAGAGCTGGAATTTTTATAGTCCCTTCTCCTCTTGCTATCTCTCCAAGAGGTGACAAGCTTCTAGACATCTGGCTCCAGTCCTCCAGTTGCATATCATGTGTAAGTTATACAGATTCAATATAAGATTTAAGATATTCAGGTTACATCAAAAAGGATTACTTGTACCAACTCCCCCCCCCTTCTTCTTCCATTGAAGAATGGGAGATACACAGATCTGACAGTGAGTCTGTAAGTTCTATATATGTGGTTTAAATTCAGATTTGGGACTATGGTAAAACTTTTGCAAACATCTTTACTCTCTCTAGATAAAATTATATACATAAAAATATTCATTTCAGAAAGTGGGTTACCTTATATCAGGGGTGTCAAACTGGATTTCTTGGAGGGCCAGATCAGCATTGTAGTTGTCCTCCATGGGCTGGCTGGGTGGGGGGAAAGATGGGACTGACACCTCCTGCAGCACCCTCCCAGCCAAAATGGGACAAGGGGGGCCATGGGTGGCCCCTGTGCCCCATTTTCAGCCTGGACATCCTCCTCTAATACCTTGCCGGCCAAAATGCAGTGCAGGGGGCCACCTGTGTTGCCCCACATGCCCCATTTTTGGCCTGGATGGCCTCCGTCCAGGCCAAGAATGGGGCACAGGGCTCTGCCTGCAGTCCCCTGCACCCTGTTTTCGCTAGGAGAGACCCTACAGGCCAGTTCTTTGCTATTTCCAGGCCGGCCCTACAGGACAGGTATAAGCACCTGTGGGCTGGATCCCTCACATTCAGTGTTATCTTTTTTCCAAAAATCTGAATGTCTGATGACTTTCCGTCATATTTTGGGATATTCAATGATCAAACCTATGGAGGATCTTGTGTATGAAACAACTTACTATATGTGGGCTGGTGGTTATATCCATTTCTTCAAAATTGGTGGTGGTGCAGTCGTTAAAATGCAGTACTGCAGGCTAACTCACTCTCACTCCAGGAATTCAATCCTGACTGGCTCAAGGTTGAGTAAGCCTTCATTCCTTCTGAGGTCAGTAAAATGAGGACCCAGATTGTTGAGGGCAATATGTTGACTCTGTAAATTGCTTAGAGAGGGCTGTAAAGCACTGTGAAATAGTATATAAATCTTAAGTGTTATTGCTATTGCTATTACTGCATTGTCTATCTTTTGCCTTTCTAAATAGTGATTAAAAATGATAATGGGAAAAACTTCAAAAATAAATTGTACTTCATTACAATTGCATTACAGAAGAAATTAAAGCTATTTCAATCTGGGCGTACAAGGCAGCAAATGGAATTGCTTTGGGCTTAAATCATACTTTTCATCTCATTACTCTGGAAATGGATTTTGCTTATCCCAATCAAGGCCATCTTCTTTACTCACTACATGCAGTAAAAGAAACCAGATTACAATTCAAAGTTCTGCTTGCTAACTAATCTGGTGAACATTGCTTATTTCATCATGACTTAGTCTCATTGAAGTCATTGTAAACTTTTCTAATAGGCATATTGTTATTTTAGTTTGAATACTGACATATTTATAACTATTCCTTCTAGCTTCATTTATTAATATCTCTGCAAAGGACAATTTCTTATTTATTTCATTTTAACAGTATTAGAGCTTTTTTGTTGTTGAAAAACAGTATTAAATGATCTTGTATCTTTAGTCTAAGAGTTTGACTAAACCAGGGGGTCTGCAACCTTAAACACTCAAAAAGCCATTTGGAGCCATTTCCCACAGGGGAAAAAGAACACCAGAAGCCACAAAACCTGGGTGGGCATGTCCCACCCAATCACATGACTAGTCTCACTCCCTCTCCCTCTCTCTCTTCCCCTCTATCCCCCTCTCTGTGTCTCTCTATCTCTCTCTATGTCTCTCTCTCCTCCACTCCCCCTTCTCTCTGTATTTCTCTGTATCTCTGTTTCTCTCTCTCTGTCTCTGATCTCTCAGCCAGAGAGCTGTCCTTTGCTCTCGGAAATCTGGTCTGGCTGAGGAAAGAGCATGAGCAGCAGTGGAGGCTTCCCAACTCCTCCTCCCCCTCCTTCTCCTCTAGTGACCTCCCTGGCCAACTGGTGGGAGGGTGCGCATGAGTTGGGAAACCCTCTTCAAGCGAGTGGCTGGACTCGGTCAAATCACAGTGAAGGTGCGCATGGGGCAGCTGGCTGCTGACTTAAGGAGTGTTTCCCTGCTTGGGTGCACCCTCCTGGTCCCACCACAGCTGGCCAGGGGGTTGCAAGACAAGGGGGAGAAGCAGGAGGAAGGAAGCCTTCACCGTGGCTTATGCTTGTTCTTCAGCCAGCCCGGATTTCCAAAAAGAAGAAAGAAAAGGAGTAGCAAAGCGCCCCAAGGACAGCTCTCCGGCTTGGACTAGCCTTGGCTTTCTGAGACAGAGAGAAGAGATACACACACACACACAAACACACACACACACACACACACAGAGACAGAGAGAAAGAGAGAGATACAGAGGGGGGGAGACTGGCTGATGGATGAGCATCTTTGGCAAGGGCACTCCCACTTTCTCTGAGCCTGACCCCAGGGGTGGACATGTGAAATTCAGTGGGGCCAGCCCCCTTTTCCCACTGCCCTGAGCTTCTTAATGCCATGGCTGGGCATTGCGGGCCCATCCCCCTTCCTGTTGTCCCATCCTCCTAGATGCGATTTCCACCCCTCTAGCCCTCATATTAGCAAGGCCAACATTGATCACGGCTGGGTCGGGCCAGTGTCTCAGGGTAGAGAGCAGGTTGCATGTCTCCCCAAGCGACCGAGGCACGCCCAGCACCAACAAGGGCTGGGAGAAGCTTCAGCAAGAGTGAGGCCCTGGAGAATCAGCCCTGGCCACTTCTCCATCCACCGCTGTCACCCTTACCTACACAGGCCACATGAGGGGAGGGTGAGGATGAGGGGCAGGGGTAGCCAGTGATGGCAGCAGAGGGCCCAAAGAGCTTCATGTGGTTCTGGAGCTGCGGATTGCTGACACCCGGACTAAACCTACCATGTCTACTGTGGGCTGCAAAGGTCTCTAGATGATCATCAAATGACAGTAAAGAGATGCAGGAAATCTTAAATATGATTGTCACAGTGATCGTACAGAATTTTGCAGCTTTGATATATGGTGTCTTTAGAGTAAAAGAATGAAGATGATGAATATATTTTCCAGATTAGATCAGGTTTTTTTAATCAACCTTAAATGGAAAAGGGTTCTTTAAACTTAGGACCTAATTTTCTACTTGCCAGCTTTAATTTCAGGTATTTGGTGGAGAGATAAATTTTATCTCCTAGGTGAAAGGGAGTGTGTGTGTGCGTGTGTGTGTAAGTGTGTGCATGGCTTTCAAAACTCCAAAAGCAGATCAAGTAGCTCTGGGGAGGTCAGTCATAAACAACCGACCATTAAGTGAGGACCACTTGTATTTGGTTTGCCAATCACGTGACCACCAAACCACACCCACCCAGTCATGTGACCACCAAGCCACCCCGACAAATTAGGCCACGCCCTCAGAACTGGATTTTTAAATTGGTTTTTCAAAGATTTTTAATTTGGATTTTGAATAAAGGTGCAATTAGTTGTTACAGTTTTGAATCTTACTATCTTCCTTAGTGGGTCATGCAAACCGCTATTCCGAATAATGCTATTTATAGGGGTAGGGGTGGGGGCCACTGAGGATGAGTTTGTAGCACCAAGGGGGCAGTGGACTGAAAAAGTTTGGGAACCACTGTGTTAGTCCATTCCACTGCCCTATTAGTACTCAGATAAAATGCTGAGCTAAGCCCCTGGGAAGACCCAATTGACTTTACAAACTCCCTCCAAAATGTAGCTGTGAACTGGACCCCCCCCCAATCAAATATGATCCTCTTTGGGACTCCATGCAGTCGGTAAATGTGCTTCAGGAACAGCTTAGCCAGTTTATGGACTGAAGAGAGGCCGGAGCAGGTGATGAAATGAGTCTGTTTGAAAAAAAGATCCGTCACTGTCCAAATTACAGTGTTTCCTTCACTTTCTGGGAACTCCACAATAAAGTACATTGCTATTTCCGCCCAGGGGCATGAAGGTTCAGCCACTCATTGTAACAATCCTGGGGATTTCCCAGGTCTTTTTTCATCGCTGCACATGTTGCACAGCTTTTTACATAGCTCTCATAGCTCTTTTTCATTGCTGGCCACCAAAATTGTCTTCAAACTAGATGCCATGTCTTTAGGAATCCAAAGTGGCCAGCTTGCTTGGAGTGATTTCCTTTCAGGACCTGAACCTGAAGGGTGCTGGGGGCATACAATTTTGGACCTTTTCATGCCAATCCATCTCAGGAAGTCAGGAGTTGTTGGTTGTCTCTGAAACAGGGGTTGGTTTGCAGCTTGACTCTGAGTTTATGAGTTAGTTCTTCCCTGGGCTGGCTCGATCACCTCCAAGTCTGTTGCCTCATAGTGACTTGTGCTGTCTTCTGAGGGATGGGAATGATGTCATTGACTACCTTTTCACGCTTACTCTTGTATTGGGGCATTCAGGACAAGGCATCCACTAGGAGTTTTTTCCTCCTGGGATGTATGTTCGCATGAAGTTGAATCGGTTAAAATACTGCACCCACTGACCTTGTCTGGGAGAAAGCTTCTGAGGGGTCCTAAGGGCCTCCAGATTTTTATGATCAGTCCAGACTTCAAACAGCTCTTGGCTCCCTCCTAGGAAATGCCACCAGGTCAATAGTACCCAACAAACCATGAAATCCTCTTTCTCCCACATTGCTCACCTTTGTTTAGTGTCAGTGAGTTTTCTGGAGGTGTTAGCACATGATTGAAGGTTCCCCTCCTTGTTCTTCTGAAGGAGGACTGCCCTTATGGCTACATTGCTGGCATCTGCCTGAATGATGAATGGCTCCTTGGGGTTTGGGTGCTTTAAGACGGGTTCCTCTGTGAATAGCCGTTTGAGTTTCTCAAATGCTCCCTGGCACTCCATGGTCCACTTTAGTGGCTGGCTGCATTGCAGTTTGCCCCCTCTCCTCTGTTTTTAGCAGTTCAGTGAGCATCAGGGCTGTTTTGGCTTGCAGGTCAAGGTGGTTGCCACTCCAGGATGGCTTTGACTTTTCCTGGGTCCATTTCTACCCACTTGCTCGACACTCGATAGCCTAGGTCTTATGGCAGGTCTTATGGAACTTGCATTTGGATAGTTTAACATATAGGTTTCAGCCTGGAGTTTCTTTAGTACAGGAGTGTCAAATTTGATCGTGTTGCAGGCTGGATTGTGGTGTAGCATGACTTTTTTTGCCTTTGCTGAGCCGGGGTGGGCATAGCCACCAGTTTGACAAGCCTGCTTTAGTACCTGGCTGACCAGTTTGATGTAGTCCTCCATCATTTTGATGAAGATGAGAATGTCATCTAAGTACACTAGGACCCCCTTGTATAAGTGCTCATGCAACACTTTGTCTATGAGTTGCGTGAAGAGGGGGAGAGGGTACATGTTTTCCACACACACACCATTTATCCCCCTAAAGTCCAAACACAGTCTCATCTACCCATCTTTTTTCTCTTTTAATAGCACGGGAGCGGCCACCTGGGATTTTGCTGACTGGAGGAAGCCTCTGGCTAGGTTTTTATTGATGTAGTCCCTTAGTTCCTTCATTTCCTTTGGGGTCATGGAGTACATTTTGGGTTTAGGGAGCTTCATGCATGGTAGAATCTCAATGGCACAGTTGGTGGGAGGATGTGGGGGTAGCCAGTCACATTCTTTCTCACTGACCACCACTGCTAGGTCTCAGTATTCTTTGGGGATTAGCTGGGTCCCTGGCAGTTGCTCTGAAACTGCTTTAAGGAGTTGTCTCCTTCAGTTTCCATCCAGTACTTGCCTTGGGCAGGGAGAGGACCTATTTCTAGCCTCATTTTTCTATCTCCCCCTTTACACCATATCATTGGGCCCCACTTATCTAACCAGGACAGTCCCAGAATCATTGCCTCTGTCATCTTTGGGACTATTACAAACTGGATGGTCTCCCAATGCCAGCCCATCTCTAGCCTTACCAGTTTAGCAAGGTCCATTGCAGGGGAGCCTCCTATCAGTGATCCATTGACTTGCTCGAACCTAATGGCTTGGGACAGTCTTTTTGCTCTGATCCCTAGTTTCAGCACAGTTGGTAGGCTAACCTGGTGCAGCCTGAATCTATTAGGACTTCCACCTTTCCCTTGATTCCTGACTTTGGCACCATGATTCTTGCGGGGATGGCCAAGGGGCAGATGGCTTCACTCACCCTTTTATTGTTTTCATCATCACTATCATAGTGGCAGGCTGCTGGTCCCCCTGGGCCTGAGTTCCCTCTCCCTCACTTGAAGTGGGGGACACCTCAACAGCCTAGCATGCCAAGCTTGACTTCTCCACTCCAATGTCCCCTTAGTCTTTTCCACCCCTCCAGTATTGTTGGAAAGGTGGCCAGAGCTCAGGACCTCAGGGTAGGTTTATGAGATTTGGCTTAATGTCAAGGCTCCAATGAACGCAAGCAAATCAGAACCCTAAGACTTGGCTCCTTCTCAAAGATCTTCTTTAATGAGTACATCTTATCAGCACAGCTTCAATGGAAAGCCAAATCTAAATCTTTCCCACGGTTTCAGTATAATTAAACTAGCCCCCGTTCCCAAGTGTCACAGATTACATTGGCCAATTAAGTTAATTGGTGGGCTCTTCAGGCACTCCTTTCCCAAATTTATCTGTTGCCAGTGGGGATAATCTTGGTTCTCATGAGAAAGCTCTTTGTTGTGTCTAGTAATGCATTCCAACCTCCTTCCCTTCTTCCTCCCTTTGTGACAACTGAGGAACAGAGAGATGGCTGCAGCCAGGTTCAGTTTGAAGTCAACAGTCTTATGGTGAGATCCAAGCATAGCTTCAGTATTTTGTTTTCTTTCTTAGGAAAATTTCTGAGAAACCAATCATCAATCTACTTAAATATCTTCTTTGAAAATGGAAATAGCTGGAGGGCTCATGGCTTTCTTTGTTTTAGAACAGGGATGTCAAACTCAAGGTGGTCAGACCTAGCCTGTGGGGCTTTCGTCAGTGGTAGGATTTTACCAGTTTGGCCCAGTTCAGGTGAACCGGTAGTAAAAAATGCTACAGTTCAGCTGAACCAGTAGTAAAAAATGCTACAGTTCGGCTGAACCAGTAGTAAAAAAGCTACCGGTTCAGCTGAACTGGCATTTTTTTCCTTCTTTTTTTCCTCCCAACCATCAGCTGTTCTGATGATCAGCTGTGCTGGGATCCCCCTCACTGTCTTACTGTTTTGCCCAGGAGGCTTCTCTGAGGCCCAGGAGGCAAAAAAAACAGAGCACAGGGGGTTCTGCATGGCCCCCCCCATGCACCGTTTTTGGGCTTCTGGACCTCAGGGAAGCCTCCTGGGAGCAAAAATACCCCCCCAGGAGGCAAAAAAATGGAGCATGGGGGGTACATAAAAAAGAAGCCACGCCGATCCAGTCACATGGCCATGCCCACCTAGCCATTCCCATGGAGCCAGTAGTAAAAATATTTGCACCCACCCCGCTGGTCTACCCAATGCAAAGAGGAAAGATCAGCCCAGTATGGGTTCATCCCTTTCTATCCAGTGTGAAGAGGAAAGACCAGGCCAGCATACCTTCGGCCCAGTCTACCCAGTGTGAAGAGAAAACTTCAGGCCAGTGTAGCTTCGGCCCTATCTACCCAGTGCAAAAACGAAAGATCGGGCCAGCCTGGCTTCAGCCCAGTCTACCCAATGTAAAGAGGAAAGATCAGCCCAGAATGGCTTTGGGCCTGTCTACCCAGTGCGAAGAGGAAAAATCTGGCTAGCATGGCTTTGCCCCAGTCTACCCAGTGCGAAAAAGAAAGATCAGGCTTCGGCCTGGTCTACCCAATGGGAAGAAGAAACATGCCAGCAGTTTGGGGAGTGGTGTCAAGCTGGCCACATCCACCCAGTTGACCACACACCTTGCTCTCCCTCAAGGTCAACCACAGTCCTGATGCAACTCTCAATGAAATTGAGTTTGACACCCTCCAGGCCTTTATAAAAGTTTTTAGATATCCAGAAGCTAAGTTTCATTCAAATTGCCTTTTCCTTCTGTGCTGGAATTTTCCCATTCATGTCTATTCCTATATCACATTTATAAGCTTTGGTAACATTTCAATTTTAATGTTTCTTAACAGAGAATAAAGCCTTTGACTTTTTTAACTTCCTCATTACTGACACATGATAATTTTTTCAGATATTGCAATGAATCATTTTGGCTGATAATTTTTAGAGATTTTCCAGTGAGCCATTTTGGCAAGTTATTATATTCACAAAAATGCGAAATCACAACTGCCAGTTCATTATATTTTTACCTTGCCTTTTTATATGCAATTCAAGTTGGTGAGCATACCTAATATTCATATCTCTTATTTTCACCATAGCAACAACTCTATGAGGTACATTTGTCTGAGAGAAAATGAGTGGACTTAGGCTTTCATGCCTAAGGTGGGAATATACTTTACAGTCTCTTGATTTATAGCCCAAGCGCTTTAACCATACTCCCCCAAATAAAAACAGAATGCCTAGGGGAGGTTCAGGGGTACGATGTGCTCTTTGATATTAGCATTAACTGGTCAATGCTTGTTATCTGTTCATTACATTCTGTATTTCTTTTGAATGGCAAAGCTAATTTTTCTTTGGTTTCATTCATTTTTTAAGCTCACCACTTTAATGTCATTAGCCACAAGTTTTGTTCTCTCTTGTGCTGATGGAAAGTCACTCTTCCATGCTAGCTCAGTCCACACATCTGGGACTTCAGTGCAGCTACCTGCAATCTGAATATGGGTTTAAACCTAAATGTTTGGGTACACATTCCTCGATCAACCTTTAGCTCTAAACTCTGCATGATTGGAACAAGTCTGAATGAATCGTATAGGCAGGGGTGGGCTTGAAAAAATTTAGCAACTGGTTCTCTGCCCGGTTGTTGGGTGGGTGTGGCCATGGTGGGCATGGCCTAGTTGATCTCCTGCACCAGAGTGGGGAGGGCATTTTCACCCTCCCCAGGCTCCGGAGGCTTTCTTCGAGCCTCTGGGTTGGGGGAAAACGGCCTCCCCGGGCTCTTTGGAGGCTGGAAACGTGCCTGTTTCTGGTCTGCCAGAACTTCTGGGTGGCTTCAGAGGCTTTCCTCAAGCCCCCAGGAAGGCAAAAATGCCCCCCCCCAGGCTCCAAAGGTTCTCTGGAGGCCGGAAACAGGCCCATTTCCGGCCTTCCAGAGCCTCTGGGAGGCCTGTTTTTTGCCCTCTGTGCAGACCCTGCACTTACCTGGGATCCAAAACAGGCCGTGTAGGAGGGGTGGGTGTGGGGTGGGTGGGACCAGTCAGAAATGTGATTTGCTGGTTCACCAAACTGGCCATAAAATTAACTGCCCATTTTGCCTGAACCGGGGTGAACAGGTAGCAGCCCACCCCTGCCTATAAACAATGGCCCATAAGCAATTTTAGAAAGGGGGAAGATGAAGGCTAGAATTCACATCCTCTGTGGCTTGTTTATCTCTATAGCATTGAACTTTTCTATCCCAGCCTGCTTCTTCTGCCTAAATAAAACAATGTGTTATCAACAAACCATTATCCAAACTCATGCTGAGAAGAAACCAAGCTTTGCCATATTGTTCTGATGAAATTTGAATTTATTAAGCCAATGATTAGCAATGGTTTTTCTCAAAGCTTGACAATCAGCTTTGCAGCTTTTCATGGTATGCCATAAAATCAGGGATTAAAGTTGGCAGCATTATATTACTCCAAAAGTCAGTAGTCATTTTTCAATATCATATCAAACCAAGTATCTGAGAAAACCAGGAAGGAAAACAAGATTTTTTAAAATTCATCTTTTATAGTGAAGTAGGCTGGTTTCTGTATTGCTTCAATCATCACAATTTAGGTTTTTGCTAGATAATTTGGAAGTTGCTGTGCTATCCTTTTCACAATAGCATTACAGATGCCTGAAGAGCTGTAGCGAGAATATTTCAACCATTACTGCAAAAAAATATTTGAAAATGTCTATCTGAAACTCAGATCCTAGCAGGATTCATGTAGTCTTATATTCATAGGCTACAATGGGGAAAATACTCTTTCATGCTATTTTCATCACATTTTGCCAGAAATGGACCAACTGCAACATTTTGATAGTTCCCCATGCACCTTATTAATTAAACTTTTTAAAACTCTAATTGTTTTATTCTTAAAGCAGATTCTTAAATCAAATAATTTCTTGCTTGAATCCAATCTGATTCAAATAACCCATAACAAACTTTGCTCATGACCAGACTTGTCCATACTGCAAAGAATCTGCTCCCGTGAACTCTGCACAGCTGAAAAAACGTCTAGACAATGAGAGAAGGACCTATACATTGACTACCGTGCTGATTGTATCAAAAGTAAGTCACACAACCCACAACTCAGCATCCGACCCTACTTCAACCAATCCACCATCACCCAAAACTAGGCACGCATGCCCCTAACTACCTCAATTCCAACTACAACTAGCCTTAAATTCAAGCTACTCAATGCAAGAAGCCTTGTAAATAAAATACCTGAATTTCTTCTCTTACTAAATACAACTAAATTGGACATCATATTTGTCTGTGAAACATGGCTCAATGCATCCCTCCCTGACTCCATTACCACAGTAAGAGACTATCATATTTACAATCAGATCGTGAAATCCATAGAGGAGGTGGTGTTGCTATCTTCTATAAAAAGTCACTACATCTAAAAAAACATCCAAGTTATCCAGGAACTTGCTGTTCCTGAGACCATTGTCTGTGAACTGTCCTTAAATATCACATTTCGATTCTTACTATGTTACAGAGCCCCTGATTATGACATCGAACATGCAAACAAGTTAAATTCACTACTAACATGGGCAACCTCCTGCCCACATGCTTTTATCTTTCTTGGTGACTTCAATCTACCTTGTATTAACTGGACCCTAAATGAATGTACAACCGAACCCATACATGCAACCTTCTACAATGCTGTAACAAATCTGGGACTGGAACAAATAGTAGCCAACAACACTAGACTTAACAACTGTCTCGATCTCATTTTCTGCAATAGTTTGAATTCAATTTATGGACTACAAATTAATGAACCCTTTTCCAACAGTGACCACAACATGATTGACTTTTGTCTCAATATACATCCTCACAAAAATCACCATAATGACAGGATCCCCAATTAACTTCAAATTTCAAAAAAGGCAACTATGATCTTATAGACAATGATCTCTCATCTCTTGATTGGCAAATTCTATTCACTGGATGCAATACTGTTGAAGACCATTACAACATATTTTTACTTGAAGTCAAAAGAGTCATCAAACTATATGTACCAATAACAACTCCCCAAACCAGGAAAAACAAACTACCCATAACAATAAGGAAGCTCCAATCCAAAAAGAAATCACTTTGGTGGAAAACAAATCTGGTCACATTGCCAACTTTAAAAGCCGATACAAAAATTTATGCCACCAGATAAAGACTGAATGCACCAATTACCACATTAAAGTCAATGTTGGCTGGCGGTCCCCTGGCGGCGAGCCTATTCTGTAGCGGTCCCCGACTTATGGAATGAACTGCCTCTGGACCTCCGTCTGGCCCCTGACCTCCGCACCTTCCGCCGCGACTTAAAGACCTGGTTGTTTGACCAAATCGGGCTGTGATTACCTCACCTGGGCCATGGGATAATTTTAAGTATTTTAATTTGGTTTTATTGGGCTTAAATTGTTTAATTCTTTTTTAAATAATTATTGTATTGTATGTTTTAATTGTGAGCCACCCCGAGTCTTCGGAGATGGGGTGGCATATAAGTCCAATAAAATAAAATAAATAAATAAATAAACAAGAGGAAAACCTTCTCTTCCACCCGCGCTTTCTACAATTTTGTAAACAACAAACTAAAAGACTCAAGGTTTATCCCACCTCTGAAAGGACCTAATAGTAAAGACTGAAATGATGACACCATTAAAGCCAACCTCTTTAACACACTCTTTGGCTCGGTATTTGTAAACAGCAATGGATCATGCCCAGTATTTCATAGTGGAACCACTGACAACTACAATGATCTAATACATATCAATTTTACAGAAGACAATGTTGAAAAAGCACTACACAATCTAAAACCATCTCTATCAATTGGACCAGATGGAATATGTGCCTACTTCTTAAAAAAGCTATCCACTGCCATAGCCAAACCTCTAAGCATAACCTTTGAAAAATCTTTCAGGACCAGCTCCTTGCCAAACCTATGGTCACTAGCCATGGTCATCCCCATCTTCAAAAAGGGAGACCCCAGCCTAGTTTATAAAGTGCCAGGATTTAAAACTGGCATCTTCTTTTCCTGCCCTCAAATGCTAATTGACTATTAGTTAAGCTGGTTTATTAAGCTTTGATGTGGACATGTCTAGATTCAGGCTTTTTACATGGAACCTTGCCAGCTGATTGCACTTCCTCTGTTTTCTCCTCCTCTTACTATGAATATGCCACAAACACTACCTGAATAGATTTGACATTCCACATCTTTGTACTGTTCCTTCCCCCTGATCAGGAATAACAAGAAGAGGATATTCCATTTCTTCTTCAACTAAAAGCTGATTTAGAGTTGCCTACAAGTGCTTGTAGCCATTGCCACATACCTATGCTGTGAAGGGGTTGATGGGTAAAGCATAGGTTGCAGATGACTGATGATGGACTAATGCACACACCTCCCAAAGCCCAACTGTATATGGTGTGCAGAAATGCACATCAAACCTAATTGATTGATCTGTCTTCCTGTTCTCTGCTTTGTTGTTTGAGCGTCACCTATAGCCAGAACATTAAAATTTGCAGACATATGAATGCAACAGCTGTGGCACCCATCATCTACGAAAGACATTCATACTGTTCTTGATGTGTAGTGCTGGAGAAGTCTGCTCGACCCTTAAGTCAGACAGACTTTTCCAAAGAATTTATTCACCGTTCTTCCTTAATCGCAGACTGCAGGAAGGAACCAGGAATGTCCACATGTTCAAATCCATAAGCAGTTCTTCCTTGTACAGAACTTGTTCTCTTCCATTTTGTTTCCAAGCACCAAAATGTTTGATAATACTTTGTCGAGTATTGGCCAAATAGAAGATTTGGAGATTTATGAGTTTATTATTTATGAGTTATTGGAAAAGGAAGGCATGGACATCATTTACTTTCCATTTTGTCTCCTTGTCTAAGTTGCCCTTCTAATTAATGACATATTCAAGGGTTGCCCAATAGATGGTCATGCAGACAGATAATTCTTGTAAAGGTCAAATGGGTCAAACATGGCAATGTATTCCAACTTTCTGGCAATGATAGTGAGCAAAGAATTTGTAAAAGGACTTACCAGGATCCATTTGTTTCTCAAGGACTCTCTGCTGAAAGATATGAACTAGTTGTTCACATTTACTAGAAAAAGATAATTGAATTTTTCTGATATATGAGGGATTCAAGAAGTATTTGGCAACATATACAGACAATACCTGTAATTAGCTAGAAATGGAAACATTTGAATGGAAATATGAAAATAATTAATAAAATTAACCAGAAGTAAAAGTTGTCTTGCTAATCGTTTACATAGCAATAATGATATTGTTCTAAGAAACCATATTTACACTTTTGATATAAGCAACTATCTAGCCTTAAGATGCCATTCTGTTCATTCTGCAATTTTGGTATATAGCAGGTTAAAAAGATAGAAAAGCAGTATCTAATGGAGTCCAAAGATCACAAAAAAGAACTGTTTCTATAATTAAAAGGCTGAGAAAATATTTATACCAGGTATTCTTCAAAATGCTATTTTTGGCTAAAAGAAAAATGCTTATTCATTTTGCAAATATATTTGGACAGACTACAAGGATTGGTTGGTATGTTACAGGTTTTTGTGCACTAAGTCCCCCCCCCCATACTTGTACATCTGCTATGAAAGTTAAAGTTTAATTTTTTAAGTGTCTTTTTGTAACACCAATAGCATGAAAAAAGCAGAAACACAGTACTGCTTGTGAACCTAATATGGATTACAAAAAACAGAACCATTAGTATCCAATTACTTCCAACTCTTCATTTATAGGTAACTCTAGTATTATGTTCTCAAGAGTTCACATTCTGGTGAATAAGGCTTCTTTAGTTAGATGCCCTTTAAAAAACCTAACATTTTTAGCTTCAGCTTTAAAAAATCAAAGCAACTGGAAATTCTGCCAATACAGTACTTTTTTTTATAATAGGTGACAAAGATTTGTGTATTTTTTGCATAGAGTTAACTTGAATGAGAAATCAAAATAAAGGAGTTTGTTATTACCTCACAGAAAGAGAGTCTTTCATAGTCCTTAATTTGTTTTCTTTGAGATTTTCCCATTGATTTTAATTAAGCTATCCCCTTAGCTTGCAAAACTACAGAATTTAAAAACAAGGAGAAAAACAACAGGGGTTCTTCTTCTTTTTCACCCAAGAATTCAGCAGTGTATTTAAATATCTTTATGCGTGATATGTACTCATTTTGAAAGTTAGCAATACAATAAATATGGTAATGCAATAAACATTAACTGACATTATTCTAAAATTAAACTTTTCACTGTTGCAATACCCAATTATTATACTGTTGTCCCAATTCGGGTCTGAGCCTAGTGCCAAGGCCAATGAAGGACACCAGACATGAGGTGCTGGTTTTAATTTCCTTTTTATTGAGGTACTCCAAGAAAGAGGGGCCCTAGCCAAAATGCCAAGGACTAAGAACAAAGGATTAAGAAAGCTTTATACATTTTCACTAAAGCAGAAAGCAGGACAAGGCAAGATAATAAGAAATATCATCTAATAACCATTTTAGTAATAATTCTACAATATGTTCTATTGGTCTCTAGCTGTCCCTATTCCTAAGCCTTGGCTAATGAATGCTCCAGTTATCTAATACACATTCTATTTGCTATAGGCCATCTCTATTCCTATTTAGCTGAGCTATGCAGAATGTTTAACTCTTTGTTATTGTTATAAGTTATCTAACCACCTAGAATTGCTACAAGTGTTACATGTGCATAATCTCTATAAATAAGTATTCTTTGTTCTTGACAGATGACTCCACAATTACACACTTCCCAGTCTTCTCTCAAGTGTCCATCCTGTGAAGGTGCACAGTAGTACGAAAACATACTTAAAACCTTACTTTCTAGGTTATTCAGTTAAGTCTATTACCAAATGGCCCCTGGGTAGTTGCCTTTAAGTTGGACTCCTGGGGAGGGTGCCTGGCCACTTCTGGATTATTCTGGATTATTTCTGGCACAGATCAGGCAAACTGCTACAGCTTGGCAGGCAGAGGAATAGAGACTCTTGCCTGCTACACAGCATATCACAAAGTCTACCAGGGAGATTTGCCAGCTTTTCTAGTGATTGATATATATTTAGGGGGAAAAATCACACAAGTGCATTTCTCAGTAGGATACAGGTATCCAACTATAGTTTAGAAGAAAATGTGTGTCCATTATAATTCAAAATTAGCTGTTGTTCTGGTGCTCTCATTATTCTACACTAGGAATGGAAATAGTAGTGCGTGTCCTTTGGAGAGACAAAATTAACTGCCAACAAAATGCTGTATGGCGGGGTGGCGAACACGCGGCTCTCGAGCCGCATGCGGCTTCTGGCCAAAATGAATGCGGCTCTTTGCCTCTTATATTATTATTATATTATTATTATATTATATTATTTTGTATACTGTGGCTCTTTGCCAAGTTTGGATTTTGTTATGCTGCTTCTGAGGAGGGATCTCTGAGGAGAGATTTCGAGTAGTCCCCCCCGCCATCCCGTCTCCCATCCCTCGGAAACAACTGCACGGGCCAGCGAGCGTCGTGTGGCTCTCTGACTCTCACAGTTTAAAATTGTGGCTCTTTGTGTCAAACTTGTTCGCCACCCCTGCTGTATGGATTATTCTTTGTTCAAGATTCTTGTCCATTCTCCCTTCTGATTTTCTTTTACTCTCTTCCAAATATTAATGTAAGTCCTCAACTAATTCCTTTTTAGGGGTGGGTCTGGAGAAGTGTCAGCAGTGATGCTACATGAAAGACAAAAAGATATTATTTATCTATATGCAAACGATATAGATCATTTTGCCCAACCTGCTAAGTAAAACTGAGAAACAAATTATTTTTAGTATATCTTGTGAATGCAATACATAAATACTATTTTCATTGCATGTTTTATTCACATGTAGGGGACATAAAGATGTATTAAAAATTGACAGCATATTTAGAATATATATTGATGGCAGGGGAGAAGATAACAGAAAACCAATACTATAAAAGGTTTTTTTCAATTGATATATTATATTGATTTACAGGGAGTTCATTCTAGTTTCTTGACCTCATTGTTGAAATTTCAATGCCTCCCTCTCCTCAGTGATAATGTAAATGTGCTGTTGAAAGAAATGTCCATCTGGGTTCAGTTCCAAGTGGGAAGAAAGACACTGGAACCATGGAGGCTGATTGGAAAGATGGTTTAATGGTGAAGCAGAACCACCAAGCACGTGTGATTCTGGGTAGCTGACCACATGGAGTGGAGAGTGAGGTAAATTTATACCCTCTGTTGGGCTTTGAACTTGCTTCCTGTTCCTGTGGCAAGAAATGTATCCAGATTGGTTGCCAGACTCCCATGGAGCCATACAGGGTAACTTTGTAGGCTGTCTTTGTGCTAAGTTTGGCTGAAACTTGCTGCGTGATGCAATGAAGGGCAATTAAATGGCTCTGCCTGAAAGAGGTAGATCTTTGTTATGTAGAATAACTGGGCTAGGCCTTAAAGGCCCATTAACAAAGGTGTGGGGGGGTGAGTTTCTGCCTCTCTGAGTTTCTACTTCTCTTTAGGGGAAATATTCTGCCTTTTTAATATATCCTAAAATATTTCATTTTTCTAGGAGAGGGGTGAGTTTTAACTTCCAACAGTGTCAAAGCATGGCCTCAGAATGCAAGAGCAAATAACATGACCCTTTCAGTCAACAATAAAATTTGAAACTCGCAAACACAGAAACACATGGACACTATAGGGAAGGAACATATAACAGCCAAAATACAGATTCCCAAATAAATCAGCTGCATATATTGCAATACTGTGGTAGTAATTTGACATTACATTGCTTCTGGCTGTGTCAGCTTCTGTGACTGTCACTTTTATTTATTACTTTGGAATAGAATTGTTCTAATACCTCACTGTCATTAAATTTCACACAGAAAGAGAACACTATCTTAAATCATGGGAAACCAAAAGAGCCGATGACCATAAAATCATATTTTAGGCAAAGTAATGTCATGGTATATTTAAAAGCAGTATTTTAAAATAGAAAATCTAAAAGCCTGTATTGTTGGGGAAGAAAAAAATAGGTGTATAGTGAATGTTTAAAAGCTATAAAAGTCAGTGAGAAGAGACAAGCATTCTGAGAAAGAATTTGAAGGAACTCCTTTACTTAAAAAGTCTTAGCCCATGTACCCATCCATTATTTCCTTTCTGCAGGAGAACAGAGATGTTCCAACTGCATAATATGTAAACATAGAAACATTTAAAGGCATAAATATATAGCTTTATATATTTATATATAGATCAAATTATACTATAGGTCAAACCTATAGCATTTTGAACTTTTGTCCAGAAATAGGTGACAGAATACTAAAAAAGTTTACAACCCGGAGAGTTATGTTCCATGCATCCAATTGGAATAGAATAGAATAACAGAGTTGGAGGGGACCTTGGAGGTCTTCTAGTCCAACCCCCTGCCTAGGCAGAAAACCCTGCACCACTTCAGACAAATGATTATCCAACATCTTTTTAAATACTTCCAGTGTTGGAGCATCCACAACCTCTGGAGGCAAGTTGTTCCACTGATTAGTTGTTCTAACTGTCAGGAAATTTCTCCTTAGTTCTAAGTTGCTTCTCTCCTTGATTAGTTTCTACCCATTGTTTCTTGTCCTGCCCTCAGGTGCTTTGGAGAACAGCTTGACTCCCTCTTCTTTGTGGCAGCCCCTGAGATATTGGAAGACTGCTATCATGTCTCCCCTAGTCCTTCTTTTCACTAGACTAGACATACCCAGTTCCTGCAACCGTTCTTCATATGTTTTAGCCTCCAGTCCCCTAATCATCTTTGTTGCTCTTCTCTGCACTCTTTCTAGAGTCTCAACATCTTTTTTACATCATGGCGACCAAACTGAATGCAGTATTCCAAGTGTGGTCTTATCAAGGCATTATAAAGTGGTATTAACACTTCACGTGATCTTGAGTCTATCCCTCTGTTTATGCAGCCTAGAACTGTGTTGGCTTTTTTGGCAGCTGCTGCACACTGCTGGCTCTCTGAGATCCCTCTCACAGTTACTACTATTGAGCAAGGTACCACATATACTGTACTGTGCATTTGATTTTTCTTGCCTAAATGTAGAACCTTACTTTTTTCACCATGAATTTCATTTTGTTAGATAACGCCCAATGTTCAAGTCTGTCAAGATCCTTCTGTATTTTAAAGCTTATCTTCTGGAGTGTTGGCTATTCCTGCCAGCTTGGTGTTATCTGCAAATTTGATGATTTCTCCATCTATCCCCTTGTCCAAGTCATTGGTGAAGATGTTGAAGAGTACTGGGCCTAAAACAGAGCCTTGGAGTACTGCACTGCATATTTCCCTCCATGTAGGTGCACTTCCATGGAGGACTACATGTTGAGTGAGGTTGATCAGCCAGTTATGTATCCATCTGGTGGTGATGCTGTCTAACCAACAGCATAATATTCAGCTCAGATTTTTATTTTTAGTGATAACTATATATTTTTTTGTTTTTGTTCATAGTCAGTTAATGTAGTTAAAGAAAACTTGTGAATGCTATTCGCATTTGCTAATTGCAAAATGTTATCTTCATAACACACATTGTATATTGTTATGCAGTTTATTTTTATATCTTTTTGATATTTCTCAAAAGTTACTTTTATACAAGCTTCAGACTACATTAATATAATTATATATATTTATATTATATAATTAATTATATTAATAGTAAGGCTGATAATGCACCCTTATCATATTCCATATAATATCAAACTTATTTTTCCCAACATAATAATTGCGTGGCCAATGCAGTCCCAGATGAGCGTTGAATAGAATGTGGTGATCAATATCTGTCACACAGTAAAATCATACTTTTGAGAATTATATTTGTTGTCCAATCTGCTGTATCTACTTCTTAACATGGAGCTATGTTAGCAATATATGGACTTGACTCCCTGATAATCTCTATTCTATACAATGCTTAAAATGGAGACATGTTAGCTATGAGTAGACCAATTCAGCAGGCTCTGACCAGTTTTGGAGAACCGGTAGCAGAAAATTTTAGTAGTTCGGAGAAATGGTAGCGGAAATTTTGAGTGGTTCAGAATATCACCTCTGACTGGCCCCACCCCCATCTATTCTCAGCCTCCCAAGTCCCAGCTGATTGGCTGGGTCTTCTTTTGTTGCCCTGCACAGGATAATGGAGCTGGAAAGAAGGTTAGTGGGGTGGGGAAAGAATGGTGGGGAGTATCCTTCCCCTGGAGTGGGGTGGGAATGGAGATTTTACAATATCCTTCCCCTGCCATATCCACCAAGCCACACCACGCCCACCAAGCCATGCCCACAGAACCTATAGTAAAAAATTTTGAATCCCACCACTGCTCATATATTAATATATGTATTGTCATTCCATCAAGTCGTAGGAGAATGTATGAAAAGGTCTGTTGAAAGGAAAAGGGAGCCTTGCCCTTTAAGAAAAAGGTAGCGCTCTCTCTCCTTTGTGAATTCAAATTTTCCTGGCTGGGAAATTTACTACAAAATGATTGGTCAGCTGCATTGGAAGCCAGAATCAGTTTACTAATAGGAAGGCATTAAGAACAGCATTCCTGAGACTAATCTAATTTTGTAAGTAGAAAAACCCCTTTCTTATACCCTTCAGGTCCTTCAATTTGAATGTGAAGTCTTTGATTTGGTAAAGTCTTTGATTTGTGTGTGAACCTTTAAAGTCTTTGATTTGTGTGTGAACCCTTAAAGTCTTTGATTTGTGTGTGTGTGATGAGTTCCTGTCTCTTGAGATTGGTATCTTTTCCTGGGATCTTGGTAGGAGTAATTGTTTTATAGTCCAATCTCTGTTTTTCCCTGATCCTTTGTAGCTATCAGTTTGCATCTGGTTGCAATATCCTGAGTTTTCTGTTATGCCTTTTGGTAAATCTTTTCCTTCCTGCCGTGCTTTTTATGATTGTATTTTGGTATCTCCTTTTCTCATGTGTCTTGATCCTTTTCCTTTTGGAGTTTGCTTTTCACAAGTTTTTTTATAGCTTGCCATCTATTTTATTTCTATGGGAAAGGATCTTAGCTAATTTGTAGACTTTTTCTCTGTATCCCATGGTGTAATTGTAGCCTTTCTTTGTTGTGAAAAAATAGGCTAGCTCCAATTATTTCAATGGCCCTATTTGACAAAGGTGGGGGCCAAAGGGTGGGGGCCAAAGGGTGGGGGCCAAAGGGTGGGGGCCAAAGGGTGGGGGCCAAAGGGTGGGGGCTGGGAGCTTGTGTTTTCCACTTCTCCTTTCTTTTAGGTGAGGTTTCCTTCCCGTTTTGATATTTTAAAATTTCTTTTCTTTTCCTAGGAGTGGGGTGAATCGTAACTTCCAACAGGTCTATGAAAATTAAATGGTTTATGTGTGTTTTTATCATTTGTGCAAGGAAATAATGATACCACTGTCTACCTGTCATTTTTGTTAATGCATATTAAGATCATACCAGTATTAAAAAGTAAGCATCATCAGAAAAGTACAAATGACTAAAGAAAGGAACATTTAAGAAGTTTTCTTGGTTTTATTATTCAGTTTGTGAAAGAAGTAATGATAATATTAAGATGGTCGATTGAATGATATATATTCTAGTAGGGTTTTGTCTTTTTTGTTGTTGTTGTTAAGTGGTGCAAAATTTGCTGAAGTTGCTGAACAGTAGTCTAGATGATTTTGTTTTGCTGAGCTAGCACAGATTAGGCTAAATAAGAACACAAGAGCTATAAATTTAATGAAGTGTTCATTTTCTAAAGTGACTGCTTTATGCAGCTGCAAATGGAAGAAAATAGCATCTAACTCTCTGGCACGTGCTCTCTCTTTTTATCCTGAACAAATAAAAACTTTAGCAGTTGTGAGCTTCGATGTCATATCCCTCTTCACTCAAGTACCTATTAAAGAAGCCTTGACAGCTATCCAAAACAAATACAACCCCCCTAAGCACATCCTAGATCTGACCAACCATTGCCTTTCCAACATGTACTTCATCCACAATGGACAAAGATATAAACAGATAGAAGGAGCACCTATGGGATCACCCCCTCACCCGTCATCGCTAACCTATACATGGAACATTTTGAAACCAATGCTCTAGACAAATCCGAATACAAACCCAAACTCTGGCTTAGATATGTAGATGACACTTTCGTAATTTGGCAGCACGGGAAAGAAAAACTGGACAACTTCCTCACACATCTCAACAGCCTACACCCCAAAATACAATTTACCATGGAAACAGAAACCAACAATCAACTTCCGTTCCTGGACGTCCTAATTTACAAAAACCCAACGGCTCCCTAGGACACACCATCTACCAGAAAAAGACACACACTAACCGCTACTTAAATGCACAATCCCATCACCACCCTGCACAGATCAACTCCGTAGCCAAGACCCTCATCTCCAGAACCAAACGCCTAGCTGACAAAGACCACTTGGGAACAGAATTACACACCCTCACTAACGTATTAATGTCCAATGGATTCCAAAGAAGCACAATCACCAACCTAATCCTAAGGAGATCCCCAAAACCAAGACACAGAACAGGACAATGGCATCGCCCTCCTCCCTTACATCAAAGGCACCACAGATAAAATCAGCAAAATTCTCCACAAACACAATATCAGGACAACCTTTGGCACTGACCAAAAAATAGCCAACATCTTAAGAAACCCCAAAGACAAGATCCCACTAGAAAACCAAGGAGTTTATAAAATACCATGCAAAATTTGCCCAGCCACATACATTGGACAAACCAACAGGAGAATAAATGCATGCAGAACACAAGAACACAGTCAGAAAAGAAGAAAAACTTCCTCCCTTTTCCAGCACCTTAAAGCCACAGGACATGAAATTGATTTTGAGGGATCCAAACTTATCTCCAATACTGAACACTTCAACAAGAGAATAATTAGGAAGCCATCGAAATAGAGAAACACCCCCATAACATGAATAAACGGGATGATACTTCCCGCCTACCAGACATCTAGAAACTAGCCCTAATCAACAAACGAGTCCCAGCCACGAAAACCAACACGGACCCAAAATAACACATGATGCCACCACCAATCTCCTTCACCAGACTCAAACCCAAGCCCACGCCACAGATGAAAGGCAACCACCATCCAGAAACCAGACCATGGCTGCAACACCAGCTGCTACACCCTCCTCCAACCCCCAAACTAAGCAAACTGACACACGCTATAAACACATAGCCAGACCTCAAACTCGGAGCCAAACCAAGGCCCAGAATGCCACATCACAGCCTTCCACCCAGGATACTACATCACAGAACTCAGGAGATCACAACACAAAACATCAGGAGGTTGCAGCACAGACAACGACCCAGGAGATTACAGCACAAGACCCAGGACATCACAACAATAGAACTCAGAAGGTCATCACACAGCCCATTACCCAGGTCGTTACAGCACAAAGGCTGAGAGACACACAGCCAGCACCTCAGCCACACAGGGTCTCAGGAAAAAGCCATCCAATCTGCATACATCAACTCCACAAACCAATCAAGAAGTAACAACACAGCCAACTCTAGAGTTTAAAAGGGAAAAACAGCCACGATCACACACTTCTCCCAGGAGAACGAAGCTGAAGACACCAGCCTGAAGATGACGGATGAGATTCGTCAAAGCGTTGCCAAGGTATTCTCAATCTTACACGGGACAAGACCCGAATACACCAAGACCTACATATATATATATGCTGGATTTTTACATAGTCAAAGGCTAAAGACAATGATACTGCATGCTAGAAGAGAGCCTATATGGCTTTTATGTATTGCAAACTATTTATCAAAATAAATTTCACCAAAGCAATAGCTGAGATAAAAAGTAATTATCTAATATGAAATAAAAAGAGGAAAACATCCTCAAAATTTTTCTGTATTATATATTTAAATAACCACCAAGTGATAAAAAAGATAGTTCCTGATAATTATTTTTGATTTGTATTCCTTTCAAACAAAGACAATTCCATGGGGTTTTATTAAATTGTTCAACAATTCTTGCTTACTCTTTGTGAGACCTATATGAAGCTAAGGAAATATGATTAATTGTTGCTTATCACTTCTGCTAAGTAAGCTGAATCTGTTTCACATGAATGAAATCTATGCAGCTACTATTGAAAAAAAACCCCATATATTATTTTCTTTTACTTTATTCATTCATCAAAGAAACTGTTAAGTCATCTCCAAATATACAAGAATATTGATTTCTGTGACATAATAAATTTAAAAAGCATTGTTCCATTCAATTCAAGGGAGTTGTACTATGTTGTACTTATAATTAATAAAACATTTACTACAGCCTCAGTACACTGCAGGAAAACAGTAGTGGTAAATATTATTTCCAGTTCATCCCTCAGAATATAATGTCTGGAATAAATGTACTGATTTCTAAGGAATATATTCATAAGAAGACTTCAGCTACAAATCAGTGGTGGGATTCAAATTTTTTTACTACCGGTTCTGTGGGCGTGGCTTGGTGGGCGTGGCAGGGGAAGGATACTGCAAAATCTCCTGTCAGAGGTGGGATTTGCCGGTTCTCCGAACTACTCAAAATTTCCGCTACCGGTTCTCCAGAACTGATCAGAACCTGCTGAATACCACCTCTCTACAAATATTAACTCCCTTTTGGTTAGATTTATATCTGTTGCTTGGGTAAATGAGAAATAATTTTTCCATTAATTTGTACAGGTATCTGCTTTAATCATCAGTTTTATTTGAATTATCAAATATCATTAATTATTTGTGTGTGTGTGTATCAATTTTACCAATTTTATTACTGGTAGATATTCAGAATTCAACAAAGAATTAACTTGCATGAAACCTATTAAAGGTGTGATCAGGGTGGGCTAATAAAAGAACCATTTTTAATTTCTATCATTTGCTTGTATATTTTGATATGCCCCTCTTTTGTCATTCTCAAAATGAAACATTTTCTAAATAGAATAGAATAAAGCTGGAGGGGACCTTGGAGGTCTTCTAGTCCAGCCCCCTGCTTAAGCAGGAGAACCAGTGGTGGTTTTCTACCGGTTTGGCCTGGTTCTGCAGAGCTGGTAGCACCAATGAGCAGCAGAGACCAAACTGGTTCTCTCCGCCACTCTCCTGTTGGGCCCTCCCGCCTGCCCAGGCTCCCATACTCACCTTTATTCCCTGCTTTTGAAGCGCAGCTGCTTTGTGTGGCACAACAGTTGCTGAAGTGACAGGGAGAGTGCAGGCTTGCAGGAGGTGAGTTGGAACACCTCTGCACCTGCGCAAATGCCTCTGTGCAAAGTGTGTGTTTGGTGCGTGCACACATGGAAAGTGTGTGCATGTGCGCAAAGCGCGCCCACCAAGCCACACCCACTGAACCGGTGGTAAAAATCTTTAAATCCCACCACTGAGGAGAACCTATAACAATTTCAGACAAGTGACTGTCTAGTCATTTATAAAGATATTGAAGAGTACTTGTCTCCATGTGAATGTAGTACCATTAAGGACTACTCGTTGAGTACGGTTTGTCAGCCAGCTATAAATCCATCTGGTGGTGATGTTGCCTATTCCATGTTTTTCTAGCTTACCAAGAAGTAGGTTGTGGTCTTCGTTGAATGCCTTACTGAAATCTAAATATACTATGTCCACAGCATTTCTCTGGCCTACTAATTTAGTCACTTTATCGAAGAATGAAATAAGTTTGGTTTGGCATGATCTGTTTTTAACAAACCCATGCTGGCTACTACTTATAACTTTATTTGCTTCTAGTTGTTTGCAGATCTTGGTTCTTGATTATCTTTCCAGGATCTTCCCAAAGACTTAGAATTATGGACGAAAATGCAATTATCTCTACTAGGTAGAATAGCAGCTATAAAAATGTCCATATTACCAAAATTCCTTTATTTATTTCAAACTATTCCAGTTAAGTTAGAAAAAACCTTCTTTGATAGTCTTAATAAAATGACAACAAAATTTATTTGGCAGGGTAAAAAACCCAGAATAAAAATGAAATCACTACAGGATATGAAGAGCAGAGGAGGATTTGGACTGCCAAAGTGAGAATTGTATTATAGTGCAGCAACATTAGTTTGGCTAAAAGATTGGATTAATTTAAAGAATAAAAGAATATTAGCTATAGAAGGCCATGACTTTCAGAGAGGATGGCATGCTTTTCTTTGGGATACAGGATCCACTAAACAAAAATATTTTCATAGACATCTGATCAGAGACTCATTGATATATAATTGGATTAAGGTTAAAAAGAAACACTATGTGAAAATCCCAATTTGGCTATCTACTATGGAAGCGATGATTCATCCAAATAATTTAGATCTGAATAAAATGCTGAAATATAAAGATTTATTGGATACAAATGGAAATTTAAAAACAATACAAGAGCTACAAGAACAAGGGCTATGAGTAGACTGGTGGGCTTACCTCCAAATACAAAGTCGATATAAAAAAGATGTAAAGGAACATGGAATATATTTAAAACCTCAACATTTGGACAAAATTTTAGTAGGCCCAGACCAAAAAAAAATATTACTAAAATTTACAAGTATCTCTTAGAAATAGATTTAGAGGAGGAGGTAGTGAAATGTTGTATGATTGCATGGGGCCAAAATATTGGGCATAGCATAAACCTAGCTGATTGGGAGACTATATGGAATAGAAACCACAAACTAACAAAATCAGTAACATACAAAGAAAATGCATATAAAATGTTTTATAGGTGGCACTTACCCCCTTTAAGATTAGCAAAAATGTATTCTAAAATGAGTCCCATGTGTTGGAAGTGCAAAAAAAAAAAGAGGGAACATATTATCACATGTGGTGGTCTTGCCCAGAAGCTCGAAAATATTGGCTCAAAATTCACAATTGGCTTCAGGAAATTACTAATGAACAATTAGACCTAGAACCAGAACTCTTCCTATTGGGAATTCTTTAAAAAATTATGTAAAAATCACAAAATATTTACTAATACATATATTGACTGCTGCTAGGATTGCTTTTGCCCAATGCTGGAAACAGCCACACATACCTGTAGACGAAATGGTCATACAAAAAATTATGAGCTGTGCCGAAATAGACAAACTATTGTTGAGTTTAAAAGACAAAGAAGACTCGATATTTTACAAAGTATGGGAACAATGGTACAGTTGGGTAGATCGGAGACAGGGTAAAGATAGGTAATTATTAAATATAGAATATAGATAGAATAAAAATATATTTATGCACAAGCTAATATCTGTCATTATTGCACATATGATTGCTATATAATTATCACCACAAGTAGTTGTCATTGAGTGATATACATTTAATGGTTTTTCAATGTTTTTATGTCTTATGTTTTTCTGTTTTTTTTGTTATTATGGTTTATGTTTTTCCTTTTTTTAATGTAATAAAATTTAATAAAGTTTATTTTAAAAAAGATAACAGGTATAAGTATAAACATAGTTATGAATACATGAAATGGATACATATAAGAAAAATAAAAAGAAACTATAGCACAGGGACGGTAGGCATGTTGGTGTGCTTATGCACACCCCCTACAGACCTCTTAGGAAAAGGGTGATGGCAATAGTAGACAGTCTAAGGTTAAAGTTTTTGGGGTTTGGAGAAGAAACCACAGAATCAGGTAGAGTATTCCAGACATTGACCACTCTGTTGCTGAAGTCGTATTTCCTGCAATCAGGTTTGGTGTGGTTTACCTTGAGTTTGTATCTATTGTGTGCTCTTGTATTGTTATGGTTGAAGCTGAAGTATTCATTGACAGGTAGGACATTGCAATATATAATTTGATGTACTATACTTAGATCAGACAGAAGGCGGCATAGTTCTAGGTTTTCTAGGTCTAGAAAATCAAGTCTGGTGGCATAAGGTATTCTGCAACAAGTAGAGGAGTGTAGAACTCTTCTTGTGAAATATTTCTGGACTTTCTCAACTCTATTAATATCAGATACGTAATGTGGGTTCCAGACTGATGAGCTGTATTCATTTGCTCTAGCAAATGTTTCATATGCTCTAGTTCAGGGATGGGCAAACTTTTTGACTCGATGGCCACAATGGGTTCTTAAACTGGACCGGAGGGCTGGAACAAAAGCATGGATGGAATGTTTGTGTGAACTAATATAAATTCAAAGTTAGATTACTTCACGTAGCCTTCTGGGAGAGCAAGAGAACCCTCCGCTCTTTCAGCTCCGTGGGCTGTTCTAGTTAGTAGTGTGATATTACCAGAGAAAAAGCTATGCAGGATTAGGTTAACAACTCTTAATGCCTTTTTGGCTATGTAGTTACAGTAGGTTCTAGCACTTAGATCATTAGAGATGAGTACTCCAAGGTCCTTGACAGAGTTTGGATCATCAACAAGGTCTTGACTATTCAGCTTGTATTTTATTTTCTGATTTTTTCTGCCAATATGTAAGACAGAGCATTTATTTGTTGAGATTTGAAGCTGCCATTTGTTTGACCATTCTGATACATAGTTGAGGTCTTTTTAAAGGGTAGCAGTATGGTCCGTGGTGTTGAATAGCTTTACATCATCGGTGAAGAGAACTCAGTTGCTCTTAATATGATCACAGAGGTCATTTATGTAGAATATGGAGAGAGTTGGTCCTAGAATACTGCCTTGGGGGTACACCACTGTTGACAGGTATGGGATTCGATAGGATGCTCCCAATTTTGACCATTTGTTGCTTGTTTGACAGGAATGCCTCTATCCAGTTATACAGTTGTCCAGAGATACCATAAGATTTTAGTTTTAGGAGTAGTTTGTCGTGTACCACCAAATCAAAGGCTTTACAGAACTCTATGTAAATTGAGTCTATTGCTTTGCCCTGATCGAGTTGTGTAGTCCATATGTTTTTGCAGTGTAAGAGTTGCAGATTACAGGATAGTTTTTCTGAAACCAAATTGTTTGTAGGTTGTTCGTCTCTAAGTGGAGGATAATGGATTGGTTAATAATTGATTCCATGACTTTACAGGTGACGCAGCATAAAGAGATTGGTGTGTAATTTTCAATTAGGCTGGAGTCTCCCTTTTTGAAGATGGGGATGACCGTGGCTAGTGACCATAGGTTTGGCAAGGAGCTGGTCCTGAAAGATTTTTCAAAGATTATGCTTAGAGGTTCAGCTATGGAAGCAGATAGCTTTTTAAAGAAGTAGGCACATATTTCATCCAGTCCAATAGATAGAGACGGTTTTAGATTGCATAGTGCTTTGTCAACATTGTCTTCTCTAAAATCAATATGTATTAAATCATTGCAGTTGTCAGTGGTTTGACTAGGAAATACTGGGCATGATCCATTACTGTTTACAAATACTGAGCCAAAGAATGTGTTAAAGAGGTTGGCTTTAATGGTGTCTTCATTGCAGTCTTTACCATTAAGTCCTTTCAGGGGTGGGATGGACCTTGAGTCTTTTAGTTTGTTGTTTACAAAATTGTAGTAAGTGTGGGTGGAATTGGTGCATATGTATTATATATTATATATTATAATGTATTATATTTTGTATTATATTTTGTAGCAGTATACATAGTAATGTTTTCCCAATTTCTACTTTGTCCCTCTTATTTCTAACCCCTAATACAACAATTCCCGTATTAAAAAGTATTATGTATCTGTCCATCATCTCTTATTCTTTACTATTTAGGCATACGTGATAGTAGTTTTTCAGCTTCTAACATTTACTTATACATAATAATTATAGTAATTTATATTCTGTGGTAGGATTTAAATAATTTAACAATCAGTTCTCTGCCCTAAAGACTGACTGGGTAAGCATGACTGGGTGGTTGTGTGACTAGGTGAGTTTGGCCAACTTGACATCACTCACCATGCCTGGCCCCACCTCCTGGCTGCTCACCTCAAAGGCCTCAACAAGATACATTCTCTATTTATTTACTACTACTGGATATCACTTAACGATGGCAAGGAAAATCACAAAACGGAGTAAAACTCACTTAAATCTTGCTTAGCAATGGAAATTTTGGCACAGTTCTGGCCGTAAGTTGAGGACTACCCCTAATGAGAACGTGCAAGAACTCTACTTGCAGAAAAATGCCCAGCCTCTCTGCACACAGAGAAAAAGCTCCTTTTGGTGTGAAGGGAGAAGGTGAAGGCTAGGCACACCGAGGACTTTCAGGGCATAGAAGTACCTGACTCTGCGCTCCCTAAGAAAGTGGTGCAAAGACACAGGGAAAGGAACTGTTCACATGGGAGCTGCATCTTCCAAAATGTTGTGAGTGAAGCTTTCCAGAATATTCACATCTTTGGAGAGCAACGCTTCTATTCTGCGCATTTTTATCTAAAAAAATAAATATAACTTTTCAAAAAGAAGTAGGCCCTCAGAGGCTCACAATGTGGTCAGATGCTAAATGGGATGGGCACATTTGGGGGTCCCCTGGGTCCCAGAAGTTGCAAGGTGAGGCTGGTCTCTTCTGGCCTCTGACAAAGGTTACTAAGAGCCTTGGTGATACAAGCTGTTAAATGCCTAGCACTTAGTTCCAGCTGCCTGCAATTAGTGCAGGATCAAATCCCACCAGGCTCAAGGTTGACTCAGCTTCCATCCTCTCGGGGTAGGTAAATTGAGGACCCAAGATTGTTGAGGGCAATAAGCTGACTTTGTAAAAATGCCACTTAGTAATAAGCAGGCATATACAATGGAATGAAGGCTACTGCTGAGCGCATTGGGTTGTGCTCCAAAAAATCGTAAGCCGCCCTGAGTTTCCAGAGAAGGGTGGCATATAAATGCGAATTATAAAAAAAAAGGTGCAAGTGGAGGAGACGCAGGATGTCCCAACAAGGCCCACCCTGGGGCTGCAGAGCTGCAAGTTTTCTTCCTACACTGAGCACCCTCACCCTGGCCAAGTCCATCTTTTTTCACGCCTTTTATTGGCAAACAGGTCAGCTAAATGGGGAGCTTTGGGGGGATTGAATAAGCAAGGGCCCTGAAAATTAAAAGAGTTACAGGGCAACCTGAAGACTGCTGAGTGGCAAGCCTCAGTGTCTACAGAACCTGTAGGGGGGGAGTGGGGCAGGGGGGACATGGCAAGTGCGGACACAAATGAAAGTGGCTCTTTCACCTCTCAGAGATTGGCCCCACACCTCGTTTCAGTGCCTGGTGACCAGATTCACTCACTTCGCCAAGCATTTTTTTGCCTGCCTGATTTCCAGCTCTGTCACGTTTCTCCATCACATTTCTTGTCATTGTGTGTAGAGAAACAAGTTTGTGGGACTAAAAAAAAAGTTCATTTAATCAAGGGGAAGTGAGGGCATTCTGGGTGATGGTGGGTGAGACAAGATCCATGATGTTGCGCTGCAATGGAGAAACAGGCAATGGAGGTCCGCGGCCTCCTCCTCGATTACCTCATGGAGGAAGGTTGCCTTATTAGCCACGGACCTGGCATTAAAGTACACCAGCCAGAGTCCAGGGGCCCTAGATCCCGGGTCCCCAGGGCATTGGGAGGAGGCATCGGGGTTGGAGCGCGCCACCGCATTAAGACATCAGGGGCGTGCTCCCTTAACTTCATCTGGCCCCACACCTCGTCATCCCCTGCCAAACCCAACCACCCTGGAGATCGTCGCTCCCACCCTGCCCTCTTCTTCAGTTGCCCCAGCTTCATTCTGGCCATCAGTTGGGAGAGCACCTCAGATCAAATGGGAGAGCTGCCACTTTCCTGCAATCAACAGTGGGTGGGAGTGAATCACATCAAGTTGGCCACATCCACCCAGGTTTTGTGTCTCCCAGTGGGTTTTTTTCTGTGGGAAATGGGCCCAAGTGGCTCTTTGAGTGTTTAAGGTTGCAGACCCCTGGTTTAGATAAATGGGTTTGGAGAAATAGAGTTTATGAGGAGTTTATTTTTTTTTGGGTCTGCGCATGCCCGAGATGGCGGTCCGCGCAGAGTAGGCTCTTTGGGGGGATTGGAGAACATTCGGTGGTTACGGAGGGGAATTTCCCCACTGCTAGACCCCCCAGGTTCTTCTCCAGAGGGTCGGAAGCGTAGTGCTGAGCCATTTCGGCTCGATTTAGCCGGCAGCATGATGCGGCCAGAGAGGTTTTTCTGCGGGTGGCAGGGAGATGGCGGCGGCGTCGGATGCGGTGCAGACGATGTCGAGGCCGGCTGTTATGGTGGCGGCCAGCCTCGGGAAGGGCGGCTGCAGTGCCAACAATCTGTGGGAGCCATGGGGGCTTGCATGGGGATCTCCGAGTGGCTGGTCAACCTCCCGGATGGTCGTGGCGGCAGTTCTTTCTGGCGGCCCCGCCTGGGGGCGGGGTTCAAAGGCCTCGGCGGCCCCAGCAGCCTCTGCAGCTCCAGCGGGAGCCCGGATTGCATCAGTGGGGCCTGCGGCATCATTGGGGTATTTCCCCCTCAGGATCATCTTCGAAGTCGCTGCCCCCTCCTGAAGGTGAGAGCTTTGGAGATGAGAGCTTCGGAGGTGAGAGCTCCGGGGAAGAAGGACTCCGTGGAGATAGCTGCTATGTTGGTCATCAACTGGGACGAACGAGCGGCGCCGCCTAGCGGGGGTGTTGGAATTTGCTGTGTCATCGGAGGAGTGACCCCCCATGGAAAGCTGGCTTTTGGGACTTTGGATCCTGGACTCTGGACTTTTATCACGAGGGTCCTGGCATTAACAATCATGCCTTATTTGGATCCTTCTTTTGGGCTCTTGCTTGCCCCTATGCCATCATTGTCCCTATGTCATCTCGGATCTGTGTTATTCTTGACTCTCTTCTGCCCTACCCCCCTATTATGTCTGTGACTTGCTCTATTTGCCTGGACTATTTCATCGTGTCCTGGATATTTAACGGCGGTCCTGGAATTGTTCAGGACTTTTCCCTCATCAGGGTCTGGCCCCGGCCCCATTGTCATGATGTCAATGGACCCGACTCCACTTCTGTGAGAGGGCAGTGGGGTTGATTTTCTGTTCAGTGTCAAGACCCCAACCCACTGCGGTGGGAGTGCAGTGGGCTGGCCAATTCGGTTCTGGTCCCTCAACAGCTGTGAGAGCTGGGGGTGCAGGATTTGTGGACATTTTGCCTGGACCTCTCCCTTTATGCACTTTACATCTATGCACTTTACATCTTTTTTACCATCTTTCACTGAATGTTCCTCCTTTTTTTTCCCATCAATTTCCACCTTTGTAACATGCTCACTTACTCGCTGCTGGAACTACGGGCCTTCCAGACTGTTCCCTTGTCTTTGGGATGGCCCAAGGGGTTACCAAAGCCTACCTTAAGGACGGATCCTGGGATCCCGAGAGGTGGCATGGCACCAAAGGGCCAAATTTTAAATCTGGTTTTAAGGGATGTCTTTTAAATTTTTTAATTCGATGTTTTAATGGGATAGGGAGGGGTTTCAAGGGGTTAGGAGGGGAGGAGGGTCTTCTTGCAGCCCGGTGCATGGTGGGGGGGGGTTGGGGGCAGGGCCCTGGGGTGTGAGGTGGGGACCGCGATTCCCAGGGTGGTTGGGATTGGCAGGAGACGTCGAGGCATAGGGCCATATCATGTTTTGGGAGCTGCACCGCCATCTTTGTGCGGTGGCATGCTCCGACCCTATGGCCTCCTCCCTAGGGGGCACGGGAACTGGGACCCCTGGGCTTAGGTTGGTGTATTTTAATGCCAGGTCCGTGGCTAATAAGTCCTCCCTCCTCTGTGAGATCATTGAGGAGGAGGCTGCAGACCTGACCTGTATCACCAAAACCTGGTTGGGCCCGGAGGGAGGTGTCCCTCTGGTTGATCTGTGCCCTCCAGGTTTCCGGGTTCTGCACCGGCCACAGGCCCAGGGAAGGGGTGGCGGGGTGGCCGTGGTTATTCGGGAGACCCTGTTTCCAAGGGAGGTCGCAGTTCCAGAGATAGGCAGGAGTGAGACCCTCCTCTTGAGGTGGGGGCCTAACGGTCAGGTGGGCTTGCTGCTTGCATACCTTTCCCCCAGCTGTGTGACAGTGGCCCTGCCTGGGCTTCTCGATCTCCTCGGCGGTGGAGTTCCCGGCCTTATAGTCCTGGGGGACTTCAATCTGCCCTCCCTGGGGGGGGCGTCAGGTTTGGCCCAGGAATTCATGGCTTCTATGGAAGCCATGGGCCTGACCCATTTGATTCAAGGCCCGACTCACGAGGGGGGAAACACCCTTGACCTAGTTTTTTCTCTGAACAGTGGTGTAGTGACAGAGGGCAAGCCACTTTATGCCCGCTCCATGGTCTGATCACTATCTCCTATGGCTGGTCTTCCAACAGGCCACCCCCCACTTCTGGGATGAGGAGCCACTTAGATGGTTCCTCCCTAGATGTCTGATGGACCCTGAGAGGTTCCAGGCGGAACTGGGGTCTTTTCCCCTTCCCTTGCCCACAGCTCTGCGAGGATCTGGCGCGCTGGCAACAGGCTGCGTCGGATGCCCTCGACAGGGTTGCCCCCATGCGTCCCCTCACACACTGTGGATCCTGGATGGCTCCTTGGTATACCGAGGAGCTTCGGGAGATGAAGCGTCGTCGGAGGGGTTTAGAGAGCAGGTGGAGGTCCACCCACTCCCAATCGATCGAGCCCAGCTAAGAGCCCATATTAGGACTTACCTGGTAGCTATGAGAGCGGCAAGAAGGTCTTATCTCTCCGCCCTCATAGCCCACAGATAACCGCCCAGCCCTTTTCGGCTACCCGCTTCTCCTTCAGACGGGGAGGGGCAGACCCATTGCGGGAAGGGCTGAGGAGTTTGGTCAATATCTGTCGGATAAGATCGCCGGATTCGGAGCGGGTTGTCCTCTGATTTGCAGTGGTCTGAGGAATGGGATACAAGCAGTCCGGCCGGTGTGATCTGGGATGAGTTCGATCCTGTTTCCAAGGATGAAGTGGACAGGACTATGCGGCGGTTGAGTTCCACCACAAGTTTGTTGGACCTGTGTCCCTCCTGGTTGGCTTATGCCGCCAGGAGGTCACCTGCGTTGGCTCCGGCAGTTGTCAATGCTTAAGAGAGGGTGTTTTTCCCTCCGCCTTGAAGGAGGCAGTGGTGAGACCCCTCCTGAAGAAGCCTGCCCTGGACCCTACCGTGTTAGACAACTCCAGTCTCCAACCTTCGCTTTTGGTGAAGGTTGTTGAGAGTGTGGTGGCTCAGCAGTTTCCACTTTTCCTGGATGAAGCGGACTACCTGGATCCGTATCAATCAGGCTTCCGACCCGGTTACAGCACGAAGATGGCATTGGTCGCGCTGATGGATGATCTCTGGAGGGCTCGGGACAGGGGTTTTTCCTCTGTCCTGGTCCTATTAGATCTCTCAGCGGCTTTCGATACCATCGCCTCGGGGGGTTGGGAGTGGGGGGCACTGTTCTTTGGTGGTTCACCTCCTACCTCTCGGGGCAGTCGCAATCGGTGTTGGAGGGGGGGTGCTCTCTTGTGGGGTCCCTCAGGGGTCGGTCCTCTCCCCTCTTCTATTTAACATCTACATGAAGCCGCTGGGTGAGATCATCTGTGGTTTTGGGGTGAGATTCCATCAGTACGCAGATGACACCCAGCTGTACATCTCCACCCCAAACCAGATCAGTGATGCCCTCTCCCTGATGACCCGGTGTTTGGATGCATACGGATTTGGATGAGCGGAACATGCTTCGACTCAACCCGCCAAGACTGAGTGGCTGTGCATACCAGCATCTCGCCCAGTCAGGAATATCCATCTTTGGCCATAGGGAGAGGTGTTGCCCCTGTGGATAGGGCGGAATCTGGGGGTCCTCCTGGATGTACGGCTCCGGTTGGAGGAGCAGGTGGGGGCCGTTGCCAGGGGGACCTTTGCCCAGCTCCACCTTGTTTGTCAGCTTCACCCATTTCTGGACCGAGATGCCCTGCACACAGTCACTCATGCCCTTGTTACCTCTAGACTCGACTACTGCAACGCTCTCTATTTAGGACTGCCCTTGCATACCATCTGGAGATTGCAACTGGTGCAAAATGCGGTGGCGCGGGTGGTGATGTGAGTTTTCCGATTCTCCCATGTTACCCCCCTCCTGCGCTGACTGCATTGGTTGCCGGTTGCACTCCGGGTGAGATTCAAGGTTCTGGTTTTAACATACAAAGTCCTTCACGACATGGGTCCTCAATATTTAAGGGAGCGTCTTCTGCCGATATTGAGTGCCAACTGCCCTGTGCGAGCACATAGGCAAGGACTCCTCAGGGTCCCGTTGGCAAGCCAATGTCGGCTGGTGGTCCCCCGGTGACAAGCCTATTCTGTCGCGGCCCCTGACCTCTGGAACCAACTGCCCCTGGGGCTCTGCCTGGCCCCTGACCTCCGCACCTTCCACCATGATTTGAAGACCTGCTTGTTCGACCAATCCGGGCTGTGACCCCTCCTTGGGGGGGGGGTTCTTAATTATTTTAACCACTGTAAATTTTAGTTTTTGTATTTTTGGGCTTGTGAAATTAGTTTAATTTCTTTTTAAGTATTTATTGTTGTTGTTTTGCCCTGAGTCTTCGGAGATGGGCCGGCATACAAGTCCAAAAAATAAATAAAATAAATAAATAAATAAGGCTCCTTCTTAGCAATTATCTGAATACATTTATAGTGATGCAAATAGTAAAAAAAGTAACCTCTCTTTCTTGATTCTTGGGACAGGATAAAATCTCTCTCTCTCTCTCTCTCTCTCTCTCTCACACACACACACACACACACACACACAAACACACATCTATCTACCATCTTTAGATTTCTGTCAATGCAAATGTAATTCCTCAAATGTGATTGGAGTTTAAGTATGCTTATTGCAGTGCACAGTAATTATCAGTCTCATCGTAATCATCTCAATCATAATCATTTTATTACATCATCTTCAAATACAGTTTCATGTATTTATTTTATTCTATAATGTTTGTAGTTCCTTTTTAGTTGGACAATTGTTAATGAGCAAATGAACAAACTATTCATTTTAAGATGTTATAGCAGTGCCATGAAACTCTGTATGATTTTTCAAAATGTTCTGTTTTTAATTTCACATAAAATACTTTGCAGTTTTATTAATAGAAAATTGTCCTAATTCTATGGCCAGCTGCATGGAAGTCTTCAAGAAATAAGAACAGACAAGTCCTGTACCCTAATTTCTTTCACAAGCTGCTCTTCTTGTTATGCAGAGGGAAAATTGGGTAACATCACAGGAATGCATTTTTATTCAAAACCTAGTGAAAAGATTAATTTAGAAAACTTGATTTCTGGCCAGCCATTGTGACTATTATTATGAAACCATTTAATCATCAATGTCTCTGCTGACGTTAATGGAACTATTTGTCAGAAATGGGCATAGAACTTCACATTGCTAAAAGGAATAAAAAGTCACAATGCAATAGCAGGTTAATTATAACAGCTCGGAAATATTAAATGGAATAATCCAAACTTCTATAATAAAAGACTAGTCAATATAGATTCTTGTGTTTGTTGTCATAACAACCCTATCAGAGAAATTTGTGCCCTTCTCTGAGTCTCTGGAGCCTCCTCATTTGTCAATTAAGCATGGAGCAAAAAGGAACATGTTTATCTGTGATTCAAGTAGTTGTTTAAAACATAGTAGTAACAAAAGAAATCTGTCCAAGAAATGTTTACAGATTGACCTGCTATCTTTTTAATGTATTCAGATGTTAACAATACTGGTTATTGTGCATGTATGTATCACTATGTGCTTGAATCTCCCATTTTAAAGTAGGTAGTATATATGTGGGTCCATGCATGCCTACATGTCTGTGCATATGCATACTTTGTGTTCCAGGGTTTCTATGTCTCTGTCATGCTCACTTTTTATTTGCACACCCCAGTTTGCCCTACAAGGTTTAATACAACATTTAGCTTTAAAATATGCTATGAAATTCACTCCAATTTTTTATCTCTAATTTCATTAAACTTCTGCTTTCTTCTTATTTGAAGCATAATGCCATATCTTTAAATATTTACTTGCCAAATAACTTCTGGTTTTCTAAAAAACACAGAAGTATTTTTTCCCATGAATTTGATGAGTACCTTCCACCTCAACAGCAACATCTTAAAATCCAGACTACTGATAACTCCACTGGTGGAAGTGCATAAATGTCTTCAAAGTTGTGCATCTATGTTTTCTGATATATGCCCACATTGCATTATTATGCCAGGAAAATTCAGAGGATGTTAATGAATCCTGAACCTGAAGCAGTGGCCATTTGCAAGTACAAATGACTTGGACTGTCTGTCATTTGAGGATGAACAAAGCATTGATGATGTGAGGACATCATGATCTGGCGATTCTTTCATTCCCACTATCAAATGTAAATTAAGTAAGACTTCTTAACTTAGAATCTTTGGAAAACAAATGTCACAGTTTTCAAAAGCCTTTCCTTTTTTCTGTGCAAATATTATTTGAAGAATGGACAATATGCCACCATTATAATAAAACCAATAGATTAATCAGAATTACATATATACATAATGTTCTATGGGCATTTCTATTATTTTGTTATTTTAGATTACATCAGCTCAAATAGAGATTTCCCTCCTCAAAATTAATCATATCCTATTAGCTGCTAATGTCCGTAGAGATTTAAAATATATGTTTTTTATCCAAGACTCCTGGACTGGACCTACAATTTGGCAAAGTAAAGTTGTTAGTCCAGGTAAAAGTCTATTGGAATTTCTCCAATTTATGCAATTCCAGAACAGGACAGACTGAACAACTATTTTTGCTGATTTGCAGAATAGTAGACAGACCCATTACCCCTGTTTTTGGTAGTAAAACATTGTGAGTAAGACTCAGTGCTGGTTTACAATTTCAAAATATGAGAAAATTTATTGCATTTCTTACTTTCTGCCTGAAGACTGTTCTTCAACTTGTTGGGTACAAATTATGTAAGCTTGTTTCAAATGTTATTTATTATAAAGACATATAGCAACTTACTTACTTTTCATAATCCATTAGTGCTGTTTGTTTCAATTTACTTACTTTTCATAATCTATTGATACTGTGTGTTTTTAATTAAAAAGTAAATAGCATTTTTTTAAATTAGCATTATGAATTTGTTTTTATATGCTTGTTACATATTTCCAGGGGTGGGCTTCAAAAATTTTAGCAACGGGTTCTCTGCCCAGTGGCTGGGTGGCCATGGCCATGGTGGGCATGGCCTAGTTGGCCTCCTGCACCTCCCTGGGCTCCGGAAGCTTTCCTGGAGCCTCCAGGAGGGTGAAAATGGCTTACCCAGGCTCTGGAGGCTCTCTAGAACCTGGAAACAGGCCTATTTCCGACCTTCCTGACCTTCCGGGAGGCCCATTTTTTGCCCTCCCCGAGCCTCTGCGCGTGCCCTGCACTTATTTGCATCCAAAACGGGCCACCTGGGGACTTCTGGGAGGGGCAGGGTGGGCAGGGCCAGCCAGGAAAAGGATTTGGGGGTTCTCCGAACTGCACAGAATCTTAGCTAGGGGCTCTCTCAAACCCCTGCGAACCCCCAGCAACCCACCCCTGCATATTTCAGCTCATTTGATTTGCATGAACTAATGAATATCATTAAATTTTTTTGAAATAGAATTACATTGTACCTCAACTAAAGAAGAACAAGAATGTGAAAGTTATTGAAGCATTTACTAGATTTTAAGACTAGTTTTGTTCTTATTTAGGTAATTATGAAACCTCAATATATTTTCTCAATTAAATAAGAAACTGTATATTCTAATTATTGTATATTTAAAATTAAAGAATTTCAACCATCTTTATGTCTTTTGCTAGTTTTGCTTTTCAGTTTCCAATGTCTGTATATTTTTCTTTTCACTTAAATTGTTATAGAAGGGAGGGAGGGAGGGAGATTTCCAATTCTCTGATCCAGATTTCCACAAGGAAATTCAATTCAAATTGGCAGAATTCAAAAGTTGCTCCTGTATGAACACAGTCCATGAAATATCAACATAACTTTACATATTTCTTTGTAAATATACATGTACGTATATAAAGTTTTGGTTAGGGAGAAGCCATCTAAGATTTCAGGAAACTTCTTAATTTGCCTTTTTATGTCAAAGGATGACATGAACATCCTACACCCAAAGAATGTGCTCTTTGCTGCTAAACCACAGTTCCTTTTAAGTGAGTTATTGTCAGGGGTGGGATGCAAATGTTTTTTACTACTAGTTCTATGGGCATGGCTAGGTGGGTGTGGCCATATGACTGGGTGGGCATGGCTGCTTCTTCCTCCTCCTCCTTTTCTTCTTTTTCTTCTTCTTCACAGCACCCCACACCTTCTTTCCTCCCCAAGCTCTGTTTTTTTGTTTTTGGCCCCTGAGCCTCAGGGAAGCCTTCTGGGAGGCCGTTTTTGCTCCCATGAGACTTCCCTGAGGCCCAGGAGGCAAAAAAATGGAGCACGGGTGTGTGTGCAGCACCTCCCTACCCTTGCACGCTCCTTTTTGCCTTCTGGACCTCAGGAAAGCCTCCTGGGCGAAGCAGTAAAACAGTGAGGGGGATCCTAGCACAGCTGATCATTGGAACAGCTGATCATTGGGAGGAAAAAAAGTAAAGAAATACCAATTCAGCCAAACCGGTAGCTGTTGTTTACTACTGGTTCAGCCAAATGGTAACATTTTTTACTACTGTTTCACTCGAACCAGGCTGAACCGGTAAAATACCACCACTGGTTATTGTGCTCTGCTGAACTAATGTTTTAATATTAGAATGCTTTGAGTCTCTTTATAAAAAAGAAAAGCAAAATCTGTTTCATGTGTATACTACAGAGCACCAAATCAAGTGTGCTTTCCTTTATAATCCCTGGAGGCAGAGCTAATATAGAGCAAATAAAATGAGGACACATTGTTCATATATTCTGAATAACCCCGAACAGAAATTACTTGCTTTCATGTTGCAGTAATATCTTTCTGAATATCAAGTATACAACTAGATTTATTTTTAATTATGTAGAATAATTAGCTATCAGCTATATGTGGATGTATATAGGCCCAGCTGCCACTTTACCATTCAATGTTTAAGTATTTAGAGATGGAGGAAAATGATTCATAGCAAACATAACTCAGAAGAATATTAGCATTTATCTTTGCAATATTGCAGTCTGCCCCAATTTATTCAAGCCTGCTATTTTTACCTCAGAGTGTCTTTATTCAAGAAAGATTTTTGCTGAATTTGTTCATCATCTCCTGCATCAATCCCTTTGAGTAGGGGTCTCACATGTCAAACTCAGTCACTTTTCTTGCATGGCAGTTCCATATGTTTGGTACAGCTGTTCCTGCTTTTAAATAGAAAGTGATTACACTCTGCTTATAATTTTCTATCCTTGTCTGGATCCAGCAGAATAGTCTTTCCTGCTTGAATTTACCTCAGATTTGAAGTACTTGAAATACTGCTCCCATTTAGGTTAGAAATAGCCTCAGTGGCAAACTTAAATTTCATTTGTACAGCTTTTCATAGCTAAAAGATTAGAAAGAGATTAAAATTAAAAATTAAAAGATTAGAAAGAGAGAACTTTGGATTCCTGTATCAGAGTTGACATTATATATATGAGGGAATTCTGGCAGGGGATGGGTTATACCTTACAAGAACCAGGAAGAATGTGCTTAGAAAACAACTGGCTTGGCTTATCTGATGGGGCTTTAAAACTAAACTTGTAAGGGGTGGGAGACCAATCCTTAGGACCTAACCCAACCATAAACTTTAAGACAACCAGGACTTCCAGCAGTGATGTCACGGTGATGTAGTGCAAAGGGACAATGCTTCATTCCCTTTGCCCAATTTTTTGTGTTTGGAAGCCTTCAGAGATGAAGTGAATCCCAGAGGGATAAACAATATAGAGGGGAAACTCCAGGGTAGTGAGGATAGGAGTGATCTCCTACTACAGCAAGAGGAACCCCTCAGATCTGATGCAAAAGAGGTCGGCTTTTATGGCAAATCTGGAGGCATGGTGGCCCAATTTGAATGGAGAAGGAAGCAAGAAGGGAAAGCAGTGCAAAGCATCAGAAAATATTGGTGGAAACTGGCAATTCTGAGACTGGAGAGTATATGACCTGCAAACTGCATTAGGGGGTAAAATGAGTCTCTTAGATGAAGGGGAAATGACCCCTAAGAACAGTGGCAATTCAGCAGTGGGAGCAGAGGCATGGCAGGAATGATATTGACATAGACACTGACTCTGTCAGAACAAGGAGTATGAGTATGAGGAAACCCTGAACAGGTGATTATTAAAACCTTTAAAGACGGACTAAACATTTGGATTGGGACTTTGTTGGATTTTAGTAGTTTGGAAAAATAGGCAACTTTTGTGAGAAGACTTTAACAGTGATGGGAAAGTAGAGAAGAGATTGTGATTGGGACTGTACGAATCAGGCGAAAGGCACCATCTAGAGGCCAAGGGACAAATAGTGGTTGTTGCAATAGTGAGACTAATGGACAAAGATGTACTTTTAAATACTGATGGAATCTACTAATCACAATAATCTAGCCTAGAAGAGATTATTCAACAGTATGGTTTGGACAATAGGGCATAAAATCCATATACATTTATATATATATATATACTCTGTATTCGGACTTTATATGTCTATATTTCTTTTATTTATATGTGTATATATGTGCTTAGAACAATTAGAGATAGAGCTCCCCATATATATATATTATCATATTTGATCAATTTAGAAGAGAAGACTAAGCAGTATTTATATAATCATTATTACATATGTGTAAGGATCAATTTGAGATATTTACATGATGATCTAGTGTTGCCCCCCCTTTTTAGAATTATTAGAATATATTATTGAAACAGATAGTACTGACTATTAAATATTGATTTAGATGTTAATAACTGATGTATAATCAGTACATAAATTGGGGAGAAATATATATAGGAAAACTGGAAAACTTATTAGGTGGATAGTAATTGATTTATGGTATTGTGCAAAAATATCTTCAAGATTCTGAAAATGACAAGCCCAATGACAATTACAAAAACAGAAAAACAACACCAAACCCAACACCGACAGTAGCACCCCCATCGGGACAATGCTCAATAGAAAGTATGCTGGGGGGAGAGAAATCAGGGTCTACACTGAGCTTGCAGAATATGCAGACGACCCTTCTCATGATACAGGAATTGATGATAAAAACACAAGAGTCAATAACAAGAAATCATGAGGAGATTAAAAACAGAAATTAGAAGAGAAAGGATCAGACCAAGACCTGAGAGGACAGCTGGAAATGGAATGTTTGGAAAGAGAAGGTGCGAGAACCAGAGCTCAGAGAGAAGCAAGGGCAAATAGAGGACCGAGAACTACATATAAACGACAAGATGGAGGAAGAAGTTAAGATGTTATCAATTAACATTAATGGATTAAACTCACCAGCAAAGAGAAAACAAACACTAACAAGACTGGAAAAACAGAATATGGATATTATATGTCTACAAGAGATGCACCAGTACACTTTTTTTTCAAATCCTCATAACTCCTGGTCAAGAATTGATATCGTCTGGATAAACCTGGAATTGAGAAGGGACATAGAAGAAATAGATATAATGACAAATGTTTGGGCAGGGAAAGAGAAGAAGATGGAGCCTACATCAAAGAATATTTAAAAAAAAGAACTACGTACAAATGATGGAAAAAGAACTGGAAATATTCCTTGAAGTAAACAAAAAAGAACAAACAACATTGCAAAACCTATGGGATATGACCAAAGCATATGTCTGGGGCTTAACAATAGCATGTGTGGCATGAAGGAATAAGGAAAAGAAGAAACAACAAACAAGATTGCAGGAAGAACTCAAAAAATTGGAACTTGCATCACAAAAAGAACCTCAAAACAGCAAAATTAAAGGAGAAAGAGAACTAATAAAACACAAAATAAATTTAATGGCACAAGAAGAAAGGGCACAACATCTCAAAATGGCAAAATAGAACTTCTTTGAGCATGCAAATAAACCAGGGAGATGGCTGTCACATAAATTAAAAAAGAAAAAGAGAAGAAAACTAATACAACAACTGCAAGATGAGAATGAGATTTTACATTATTGGACGGGGGGGGGGGGAATATTGCCCATTTTTTAAAAGATGTTGTATAGTCAAGAATAGGTATTAGAAGAGAACATTAAACAGTATTTAAAAGAGAGGGGTCTACCCAAAATATCGGATACAATAAGGGAAATGTTGAATGACAAAATAACAATGAGGGAAATGAAGGAGGCAATTACAAAACAAAAAAACAATAAAACACCGGGCCCTGACTGGCTTCCTGCAGAATTTTATAAAAACATGTAAGAACCACTTGAGAAATTAATGCTAGACTTATACAACGAAGTCCTAGAACAAGCTAGACTACCAAATTCATGGACAGAGGCGTACATTACACTAATCTTAAAGGAAGAGGCAGACAACCAGCAAATTAAAAACTATAGACCTATTTCGCTACTAAATGCTGACTACAAAATATTTGCCACTATAATTGCGGAAAGGACCAAAAATTATTAAACGAAATTATACATGCAGACCAAAATGGATTCCTGCCAAAAAGGCAACTGAGAACACTAGAATGATTATGAATGTGCTGGAATTTTATGAAGCCCACCCAAAGAAACAAGCTACACTGATATTTCTTGATGCCCCAAAAGTATTTGATAATCTAATTTGGCGGTTCCGTATTCACCAATTAAATACTATGAACTTCGGAGGGAAATTTATGGGGATGATAAGTGTAATTTACTCCACCCAAACAGCAAAAATAATAATAAATGGGGAAGTAACAGAAAAATTTAATATAACCAAAAGTGTAAGACAGGGATGCCCACTATCACCCTTATTATTTATACTATCATTAGAAGTATTATTAACAAACATTAGACAACAACAAGAAATAAAAGGCTTAAAAATAAAAAAAGAAAAATACAAAATCCAAGCCTTCACAGATAATTTGGTATGTATTATAGAGGAACCTCTAGAAACAGGGACTAAATTAATACAAGAAATAGAAAAATTTGGCAAAGTAGCAGGACTGAAAATAAATAAAGATAAGACAAAAATAATAATATAAAAACTTACCCATAAACTGCAAAAAGACTTAGAGAGAAAATTGGAAATACAGATAGTTAAGAAAGTAAAATACCTTGGAATTTGGCTGATAGCAAAATGCTTATCAATAAAAGAAGATAATTATAACAAACTATTATTACAAATAAAAAAGATTTGGACAATTGGGAGAAACTACAGCTATCATTAATTGGAAGAATTGCGACAGTCAAGCCACATCAGTGATGCCTTCTCTGTGATATCCCATTGTCTGGATGCGGTATGGATCTGGATGGACAGGAACATGCTTCGGCTCAATCCGGCCAAGACGGAGTGGTTGTGCATACCGACATCTCGGTCCAGTCAAGAGATTCCACCTTTGGTCATGGGAGGGGAGGTGTTGCCCCCATGGACAGGGCACGGAACCTGGGTCCTCCTGGACTCGCGGCTCAGGTTGGAGGAACAGGTGGGAGCCGTAGCCAGGGGAGCCTTTGCCCAGGTCTGGCTGGTTCGCCAGTTACGTCCATATCTGGACCGAGATGCCCTGCGCACGGTCACTCATGCACTTGTTACCTCTCGACTTGACTACTGCAACTCTCTCTATTTAGGACTGCCCTTGCATACCATCCGGAAGCTTCAGTTGGTGCAGAATGTGGCCGCACGGGTTGTGATGGGAGCCTCCCGGTACTCCCATGTTACACCTCTCCTGCGCGACCTGCATTGGTTACCGGTTGCCCTCTGGGTGAGATTCAAGGTTTTGGTGTTAACATTCAAAGTCCTACAAGGCATGGGTCTGGGATACTTATGGGAGCATCTCCTGCCGGCATCGAGAGCCAACCGCCCTGTACGAGCACACAGGCAAGGGCTCCTCGGGGTGCTGTCTGCAAGCCAGTGCTGTCTGGCGGTGCCCCAGGGAAGGGCCTATTCTGTGGCAGTTCCTGCCTTATGGAACCAATTACCCCTGGGACTCCGTTTGGCCCCTGATCTTCGCATCTTCCATCACGATTTGAAAACCTGGCTATTTGAACAGGCCGGGCTGTGCTGACCTCTTGGGGAGGGGTTTAAATTTTTAAATTTAGTAACTGTATTGGGGTTTTTAGATCAATTGGCTTGTAATTGTTTAATAATGTTTTAAGTAACTAACTTATTGTCTGTTTTTAGTTGTGAGCCGCCCCGAGTCCTTTTGGAGAGGGGGCGGCATACAAATCAAATAAATAAATAAATAAATAAACAAACAAAATGAATATACTACCAAAAATTCTCTTTCTCTTTCAAACAGTACTGATAAAATTAGAAAAGAAATTCTTTGAAGAATTGAATAAAATTATAATGAAATTTGTTTGGTTAGGAAAAAAACATGAATAAAATTAAAATTACTACAAGATAGTAGACATAAAAGATAAAAGATAAAAGATTGGATAGAGCTTAAAAATAAAAGGATATTGATGATAGAGGGCCACAACCTACAACTAGGCTGGCATGCATTTATTTGGGAAGGGAAAAATAAATCCCATACCTACTTCCAGAGACATCTAATTAGAGACGCTCTTTTATATACATGGGGGAAAATTAAGAGAACCCACTATATTAAAATACCAAGTTGGTTGTCCACTATGGAGGCTGTGATAGACCCCAACCTATTAGACTGAAATAAGATGGTGAGGTACAAAGAGTTATTAGATGACCAAGGGAAGTTAAAGTCAAAACAAGAAGTGAAACTTCAAGGAATAGAGATAGATTGATGGCCATACCTTCAAATACAGGCGAGATACAAAAAAGATTTGGAACAATATGGTTTCTGTACAGAACAGCAAGAGCTTGATAAAATACTACAGGGAACGGAGGAAAAAATGATAACCAAAGCATACAATTATTTTTTGAGATTCAAAGTGGAAGAAGAAACCATCAAAGAAACTATGATAATTTGGGCAAAAAATTTCAGCTACAATATTGAACTAGAATACTGGGAAAAATTGTGGGAGCAAAAGTATAATTTAACAATGTCAGAAACATACAAAGAAAACCTATATAAAATGTTTTATTGCTGGCATCTACCCCCAGCAAGAAAATGTACCCAAATAGATCAGCAGAATGCTGGAGATGCAGGCATAAACAAGGAACATCCTTTCACATGTGGTGGTTGTGCACAGAAGATAGGAAATATTGGATTTAAATAAAGAAATGGCCCTAGGAAATTATGAAGCAAAAAATTGAGTTGAAACCAGAATTATTTTTACTAGGTATAATAAAAGGTAATTTAAGTAAGAAAACCCAGTGTATTATATACTCCACGTAATAACAGTGGCTAGAATCGTCTTCGCACAAAATTGGAAATAGGACAACACTCCCACAGAGGATATGGTGATAAAAACGGTGCTTGAATGTGTGGAGATGGACAGACTAATGATGGAACTAAAAGATAAGGGAGAAATGGAATATTACATCATTTGGGACACATGGTATGAGTGGTTAGAGAATAGATGTGGGGTTTTCATGAGCTTAAGCCATAATCATCACAATTATGGCAAATCACAGCTTGAACTATCTTGCTTTGCATGTAATGAGTCTATCTCATATATTAGTTTCACCTTTTAATTTGCATTACTAAAATAAATGAACTTTTGCATGATATTCTAATTTTTCGAGTTTCACCTGTATGTGCAAGAAATAACTACACCCCTACAGAAATGCAAACAACACAGGATGAATACCTTTTTGAGTGCAATTGGGTAAATATAAAAAGAAAAAAGAATGACATTGTCATGTGTACTACAGACCACCAAATCAAATGGAGTAAATAGATGAACTTTTTGCTACCCATTTGCCTCCTGGAAAAACATCTTTGGCACAATCATGACCTGGATGACTGAGACTTTACAGACTTTTAACTATACAATTTGGGATGAACACTCTTGAATAGGGTGGGAGTAGGAATGGATTTCCAGAGAGAGAGACAGAGACAGAGACAGAGACAGAGACAGAGACAGAGACAGAGACAGAGACAGAGACACAGAGAGAGAGAACCAGGAGCACTACTCAGGAGACTCTGAGGACGTAGATAAACCTCCAAATGCTTCAACAACTCTCTAAAAGGATGCAAATGATCAGGTGTCTGCAAGGAATATAAATGCTTCCACTCCCCACTATCCTGTCAGAGCTGAAGAAGCTTCTTGGATGTGAAGCAATACACCTTCAAAGAAAAAACAAGAAAGTCCAGCTGCCTCCTGAAAAATCACCTTTGGGACAACCATGACCTGGATGACTGAGAATCTTTACAGACCTTTTGCTACCCATGTGCATGAAACAGGCTGCAGCAGCAATGAGTAAAAGTACTTGATTTCAACTGGGAAACAAACTCAGCATCAAGTGGGAAGATCAAACAGGTTCCTGGTGAATCTAACAGATAAGTTTGTAATCCAAAAGGTAGAGAAAGAATCCAGAGGATCAGCTACACTGGACTTAATTCTTACTAAGAGATAAAATGATAGAAAGGGTTGAAATTTTTGGAACTTTGGGAGAGAGTGACTATGTCATACTGGAATTCAACATAATGCAGGCACAAGTAATCAAATAATTCAAACTAGTGTTTTAGATTTTAAGAGAGCTGACTTCATCAAACTTAGAGAGTCTAGAAAGAATTCCAGATTATAAAAGCCCAGTCTAACTCAATACCATAGAGAAATACAAACAAGAGATTCTTCATGATTAAGAGCCGTGGTGGTGCAGTGGTAAGAATGCAGTACTGCAGGCTACTTCTGTTGATTGCCAGCTGCCAGCAGTTTGGCATTTCAATTCTTACCAGCTTAAGGTTGACTCAGCCCTCCATCCTTCCAAGGTCAGTAAAATGAGGGCCCAGATTGTTGTTGGGGGCAACATGCTGACTCTGTAAACTGCTTAGAAAGGGCTGTAAAGCACTGTGAAGTAGTATATAAGTCTTCTTGCTATTGTTATCAAGGTACCTTCCTTGCCAAGTAAATTCACATCATTGGAAAGAGTTCAATCCAAATGTATTAGAGCAATTCTCCAGATGCCACATTGTATCTCAAATGCACTTCTGCACCTGGAGACAGGATTGATAAAAGTTGAAGCAAGAATCTGTATAGCTTTTTGGGACTTCTGGTGGTGCTTCTGTCGAAAATGGACCAGAGACCGCGATTGTGCATGGCTTTGATCTGTGCTTACCTTGTTGGAAGGGTCCCTTATGGGACCGGATCCATCTGACCCACCTCAGAGGGGTGGGGGAAGAGGGGGAGACCACCAGCTGGGTTGAGGGAAGCCACATCTCCCCTCCCTGGCTAGGTATACGCCCCTGGAAGACAGGGAGAAGCAGCAGTTTAATGGCTGCCCTGAAGATGGGAAGTTGCCAGGACCTAAGTGTGTGCTGGAGTGGTGAAGTGGTGAGTGGCGTGTAACCAGATAAAAGAATTTGAACCTTCTTTCAATAACCCCGAAAGCAGAAAGAAAGAGCCCTCGCTTAAGAGTATGACAGCGGCGAATGGAAAATAAGAGGAAAATATAAGGTAAACATAAATGAGCTACAACGAAATTAGAGACTCAATTCAGAATAATATATAGAATTTGGCATTAATTAGGCATTGGATAGAATGCTGGACTTGCCTGGAATTAATTATATTTAAAAAAGCCAATGGTTGAAATGGTTGAAAATTAACGTTAATATAATTGAAGAGAGAAAAGAAAAGAACTTTGAAAAGTGGAAAGCGATACAGAGCGCCATCTAATGGTTAAAGACTTTTTTCCTTTATGGTTTTATGGAAAATTACTGGCCTTATAAACATGTGAACAAGAAAAGATATGAGATAAAAGACTATAACATAACCCCGGAAACCTAAAAAAAAGTGGGTAGACTGTAGCAAGAGGATAAACAAATGTAATATCTTGGGACTGTTGGGTGTTGACTGTGACAAAGAGACAGAAGGATTAATAAGGGAATTAGAGACAAATGGAGACTTTTGGCAAGGATTGCAATAAAAAACTTTGAACTTCAATAACTCAATTGATTAAAAAAAATGGAAGAAATAAGCAAAGATTTTAAGTCGGAACTGCAAATTGTGAGAGGAATGCTAAAAGAAAGAAGGGGATTATTGGATATGCTGGCAAAAAAAAATAATGGCGATGCAGTCCGCAGAAGAACAAAGGAAACCCAGAGAGGAGGAGTTAAAGGAAGAGGAAAATGGCTCAGATGAGCATGGAGAACAAGAATCATTGCCAAAAGATATTAAAGGAACCAAAATTATGACACTGATGACAGAGGTAATAAATAAAAGAGAAAACGCTCCCAGGATTAAACAAAAGAAGAAGAAATCGTACAAGAAGAAACTTCAAAAAAGAGAACAGGAAAGGGCAGGGGAAAAGATGGGTGACTGGCAGATGGAAATAAAAACAATATTAGAGGAAAAAAAGGGATAAAGAGAAAAGACCGGGAAAACCTAGAAAAGGGAAAGCTGGCTAAAACTAAGAGAAATGACAAGGCTGAGAGATTTAGAGATAAGGGTTAGACATAATATAAAAGGGGGATACCACATGGGAATGTATTTTGGCATTTTTTTTATTAGAAATGTAGACTGGGGAGATTTGAAGTTTAAAATTTATTGGGAATTACCCTAAGAGTATTATATAATTATATATGAGGAAAGTGAAGATGGAGTGAGAGACATTAAGAGGGTTCTATTGTTACTAATCCTTTCTTTTTTATGTATACATATGCTAAAATATGCAATTGGTTATTTAAATGACATTAGGAAAACAGATGATAAACTGGGTGAAAATATGGTAATATGATTAACAAGTGTGAATTATATAAACTTTATAGGTTAAAATTGGTTAAAGAGAAGTAAAAAGGGAAACTTAAACTTCTGTTTTTCTTTTCATTCTTTGTTTTATACATGAAATAGAAAATGTAATCGATTATATAAAGGATATGAGAAAATAAAAAAATATGATGAATTAGAAGGGATCATATCGGAATGTAAAATATTTATAATGAGAATATCATATTATAAATAAAAGTAGGGGAATGAAAATTTATTAAAATTATAAGAGTAAATTTTGGCTAAGTGGAAACAGAAAAAATATGAAATGGTTATACGAATATCTCTGGAATAAATATAAGATATATTGTAGATTGGGGGATATACCATGTGGATCCTAATATATTAATTTTACTTTATTTTTACTCCTTTTTTATTGTTTACTATATATCAGTCTTGAGAAAGTTAATGAAGATAACAATGTACAATGTAAAATAAAATAGGTGGTAAGATGGAAATGGAAATAATAGGGGATAAAGAATTGAAAATATATGTGAGGATGAAATGATTTTGAAATTGAATTAATGAATTGAAATATGAAATAAAAACTTATTTAAAGATTAGTGGAGTGGATAATAATGTGATGTGATATTAAATAAGAAAGTTGAAAATGTAATTATGACTGTATAAATGTTGTAATCTGGAATCATGTTGCTCACATGAAGAGATGTGTAAAAAATAAAAATAAAAAACTTTTATTGGGAAAAAAAGAATCTGTATAGCTTTTTTAAATGTTAAAGCTTAATTTCTTCCTGCAAGACAAATTCTCCTTCAAGACAATTTCTCTTCTACATGGATTAAGGCCGTTAAACCTTGCCAAATCAAGATGGACTATGACCAAGGAAAATAAACTTTGTGACAAAGGGTAAAGGACATTGAGAGGCAAACAGACAGGGAAAACTCTGTTGTTTCTGGATCTAGATGCTATTAGATATGTTCTTAGTTATGCCAGTTATCTTAGCCAGTTGGAGATGATAAACCACCAGAAATGCCTATGGGCCTCACAGTTTAAAGATTAATGTTATAGTATAGTTAGGTCATGTGTAACTGACAGATTGGATGCCAAATTATAATTTTAATATAGATTTTATCTGTTATTTATTATTTTATTCTAAAATTTTAAATGGGATATTCCTTGAGTATTTTTATTTGTTCTGGTCCCTGGTCTTTGACTTTAATATAAAATAAAAAATAAAAAAACGAGATCCCAGACAAAACCAGCATGGCTGCATAATCTTATGTTTCTAATAAAGTGAGAGATAAAATGTCTTCCAACCCCATTATTTTATGTTCTATATTTTATTACATGAAAAGGGGAGCTGGGGGGATTTAGATACTCAATGAGCAATATGAAGAAAAGAGAATTTCAGACAAGTATTGACCATAAACCCAATTCTGAATATTAGGTCAGTTTTTCAACTACATTGAAAATGAAATTCAGACTTCCAGCGGTGACATGGCAGAGATTTGGGGAAGAGAGATCGGGCTCTGTCTCTTGGACTTGATCTTTTGCACTAGAAGCTGATTTGAGGGGTTGTGATCTCCTGGTGGGAGACGTGATAAAGAGAGGAAGCTCGGGGGACGGCAGGGTGGCAGGCAACCACCTGCTGGAATGAAGAGGAACCTCGCAGATCTTAGGCAAAAGTGTCAGTCATGCTAATATGGCTGCCAGAAGCTGTGACAGCCACCAGACTGGGAAGGAGAAGATCAGCAAAATTTCTTTGAATAAGCAGATAAGATGGGAAGATGGCTAGCTTATAAATTAAAAAAGGAAAGGGAAAGGAAATTAATCCAACAATTATATGATGAAAATGGGACCCTCCTGAAATCTTCCAGAGGAAAAAATGTACAAAAATATTATGAAAACTTATACAGACGGGATCAAATAGAGAGGGGTAAGATAGAACAATATTTGAAAGGGAAAAACCTGCCACAAATTTCAGAAGAAACAAAGAACTTTTAGATAAGGAGATAGAATTAGAAAAAGCAATTACTAAACAGAAAAACAATAAAATGCCAGGTCCAGATGGCATTCTGGGAGATTTCTATAAGGCCTTGTGGGAAACAATGCAACCACTGCTGTTAGAATTGTATAACGAGGTATTATTAAAAGCAAAACTACCAAAGTCATGGGGAGAAATATACATATCAGTGATATCGAAAGATGGTATGGACCACTCCCAAATTCAGAATTACAGACCAATCTCATTGCTAGATGCTGACTATAAAATACTAATGACTATTATGGCAGAAAGATTGAAAAAAGTTTTGAATGAAGTAATACATCCAGATCAAAATGGTTACCTCCTAAAAAAGACAAATTAGGAATAACACCAGGACAGTAATGAATATTTTGGAATATTATGAAGCACATCCAGAGAAACCAGTAGCACTGGTTTTTCTGGATGCGCAGAAAGCATTTGACAATTTAGATTGGGAATTCTTTTTGTATCAGATGACAGAGATGAAATTTGGACTAAATTTTGTAAAAATGGTAAAGAAAATTTATTCAAACCAGAAAGCCATTGTAAGGGTCAATGGCGACTTCACAGAAAAATTTCACAAAGCTAAAGGAGTGAGACAGGGATGTCCGATCTCACCTCTGATATTTATACTTGCAATAGATGTTTTATTAAACCAAATTAGAAATAAAGAAGAAATTACAGGCACTAAGATAAAAAAGGAAGAGTATAAAAAGCAAGCATTTGATGACGATATGGTATTTTTTGTAGAAAATCCGAATGAGGTTGGGAAAATAATGCTAAATGAAATATAGTAATATGGTAGAGTAGCGGGTCTTAAAATTAATAAAAATAAAACCGAAATGTTAGTTAAAAAATTTTTAGAATATAAAAAAAGATTAGAAAAGGAAACGGAACTCCAAATTACAAATAAAATTAAATACTTGGGTATCTGGTTGACAGCAAAATGTTCATCTTTAAAGGAAAATAATTATGATAAATTACTTAACCAAGCAAAGAAGGAAATAGGGGGGAAATTGCAACTATCCTTAGTAGGAAGGATTGCTGCAATAAAGATGAACCTGCTACCAAGATGTTTCTACATATTTCAGACTGTGCCCCAAAGTCAAAAGATTCTGGAATAAAATTAAAATTTGGCTGCAAGAAATAACAAATGAAAAAATAGAACTCAAACTGGAAATTAGGAATAATTAGAGGCGAATATAAAAAAGAAATTGAATATCTCATAATACATATTCTGACAGCAGTGAGAATAGCCTACGCTCAAAATTGGAAACTGGAGGATAATCCCACAGATATTAGGTTAATTTAAAAAATTATGGATTGTGTGGAAATGAATAACCTTACTCTGGAGTTGCAAGAGAAGGAAAAAAAGAATTCTATACTATTCTATAACAGGAATAATAAGTAATGTATAAGGTAATTATGAACAATGTAGATAATGTAGATATGAATAAGGGAAGATGGGGAAAACCGATGCTACAACAAATTGCAAAAATTGTAAACATTATTTGTGTGTTTTTTAAAATTTTGTAAAACTTTAATAAACATTTTTTTAAAAAATTAAAAAAATGAAATTCAATGGTGAAAAAAGTAAGGTTCTACATTTAGGCAAAAACAAAATGGACGGGTACAGTATATGTGGTACTACGCTCAATAGTAGTAACTGTGAGAGGGATCTTGGAGTCCTAGTGGACAATCACTTAAATATGAGCCAGCAGTGTGTTGCAGCTGCCAAAAAAGCCCACATAGTTCTAGACTGCATAAACAGAGGGGTAGAATCAAGATCACTTGAAGTGTTAATACCACTTTATAATGCCTTGGTAAGGCCACACTTGGAATACTGCATCCAGTTTTGGTGACCACGATACAAAGATGATTAGGGGATTGCAGGCTAAAACATACAAAGAACGGTTACCAGAACAGGGCATGGCTAGTCTAGTGAAGAGAAGAACCAGGGGAGACATGACAGAGGTGTTCTATTATTTGAGGGGCTGCCACAGAGAGGAGGGGGTGAAGTTCTGAGAGTTTCATCACTGGAAGCTTTCAAGAAGAGATTGGACTGCCATTTGTCAGAAATGGTGTAGGGTCCTCTGCTTGGGGTTAGACTAGATGACCTACAAGATCCCTTCCAACTCTGTTAATCTGTACATCTGTAAACTTTAAACATAATAAAGCAAACAAGCAAAAAGGATCACAAGAAGAAAATGTGATGTAGTGAATGAAAAAGCAATCTACAATAGAATAGAATTATAACCATGTAGGTGAAGATGAAAATGAATGCTATGTATGATGTTCCATCTAAGGGAGAACAGTAAGCCATTTCTTTATGAATCTTATTTTATGTAATTTTCCTAACAAAAGTACAATGAAGTCAGTGCAAAAAATCCACTGATGCATCAAAAGGATTAGAATAATACAAGTTCAGAAAATGAAATACTTAAAATGGAAAGTGCTATCTTACTTTTTTTTTAAAGGATTATGCTTTAGCCTGAGTTATGAAATATTTTGTGTATTCATGGAACAGAAGTTGTTTCAAAATCTGATAAAATTCTAAAATAATGCATTTTTAGTTTATAGAGCAAAGCAAGATACTTCAGTGAATACATGGGGTGTATCTTGCTGTTAATATGCAAAAGGAGGAATACATATTAGATACACAGCTGATTGTATCTGATTGAACAAGAATATAAGCTTAAGTAATAGAAAAAGGCTATAGATTATAAAAAGAAATAACATCTGCTTTGTTGTGTTGCCCCTCACTGTCGGCTCTTCCCTCTGTCATGCCGCCGCTGCTCCTGGGTCTCCAGCCACTTGGCTCCCATTTGCACTGCTTTTCCCAGCAAACAGGACCACCTGGATGGCCAATGGTGAGCTAGTCCCTTGTCTCCTCTCTACATCTGGTTCTCTTCCTCCTTCCTGCTCCCCTCTCTCACCGGCTCGCCTTTTTCTTCTCTGCCAGTCATTGCTTTGCCCTCTAGTTACTGTATATATTAATGTGTAAAAGCAAAAAGTTGAGGTTGGAATGTTTTTATCTTGTACTGTGCAAAGAAGAGTCGGATGTAAATACCTTTTTCTTTCTTTTTCTCTTTCCCCTTGTATCTCCCCGCTCCCCTTCCTTTCCTTAATTTCCTAATTTCACCCTTCATTTCCTGTAACTGAATTAGTGACCCAATAGATTTTCCTTAAAATTTTCTTAGGGCCCAAAGAATATACCGTTTTTGTTTTAATCATAGCAGATCTCCTTTTCATTTCAACTGTATTATTTAGAATGTCATTGAATGAGTTAACATGAAAAGTTTATACATTAAAAATGAGGTTGACATTCTATATGAGAAAGAGAAACAAAGCACAGCACAAAAGCCCAATGTAATAATTAAGCAAGCTTGTTTTATGGAGTTGTTGGCATTATACCGTAAATATCAGGTGTTGTTGAAACTGCAGAAGCAGTTCTGAACTCCACTGGCTACAGAAGCACATAAGTCATCCTGTTATCATTCTTGCCTAAGTACTGCTTTTCCCTGATCAACCAAGAAACTTGGCAAAAACAGTTTTGAAAATGAATTTGGTCTTTTTCATTATTTAACTTTCAGGATGAAATACACCTAGGTATCATGGTTGTCCTCTTACTTTTCAACCTGCTGTAGACCCTTTTATATATTCAGAGTGTAAATCCAACTCTAATGTTGAAGTACTTATGTGCATAATGTGCTTTGCCTACTTTTATTTATGTGTTTATCATGCTAGGGGATAATAGCCATTGTGAGGGAATATATTGTATGGAAATCTGTCTTCCAATATCCTGAAAATGTCATTCTCACTGTGAAAAAGCCTTTCTAATTCAGGATCTTTCTCACATGACCATTTTTGAACATACAGGGGAATAGTGTTATTGTTGGTACAGTTCTTAAAAGTGTATATTTTTGTGTATACTTTCCCTCCCTCTCTCTTTCTGAAAAAAAGTTTGTGAGTAGGAATCATTATGGATGTGGTGAATCAAACTAATTTTGGCAGAGCTACTCAGTTGTAAGTGGTCCACAGGGGTGGGATTCAAATTTTTTAACAAACGGTTCTGTGGGCGTGGCTTAGTTGGTGAGTGTAGCTTCGTGGTCATGTGACTGGGTGGGCATGGCCAACTCGATGTCACTCATGTCGAGGGGCACTTCTCCTTGCCTGGCTTCTCTTGACTGCGGGGATGCTGCAACGGTCATAAGTGTGAAAAATGATCATGTCACTTTTTTCAGTGCCATTGTAACTTTGAATGGTCACTAAATGAACTGTTGTAAGTCAAGGATTACCTGTACAAAAATACAAAAAGCTTCTTTGCTTGCAAAAAGCTGCCCTAAATACCAATCATTAGATTAAAAATACCTGCAAGCCGAGTTACAAATCAGGCAGGTTGCCAGAGCACCTTGAGGAAGTAAAATAGTTAAAATGCAATGATAACTATCAGAAGCCAACCCTTGCTCATAAAGTGAAACCCAGAGGTCATTTCAGCTTTCCAGAAAGAGCACTTCTTAAAACCATTTGCACCACTTAAAGATACTAGCTGGTCTCACTCACTTCAGAAGATATCCTAAGGAAATCATCCAGATTTAAGGAAAGGTCACATGCACCCCCAGAAAGGCAGTAAAAAAATAAGTGCCAAGCTTGCATCCTGCCTCTTGGAAGTACATCCCAAAAGGACAGTGCCAGATACCACTAAAGCAGTGAAGGAAGACCCTTCCCTTGATAAAAAAGGAAACCATGAGGCAAGAAAAAATTCAAACACAATACAAATAATTAAATCACAGCAGTAGCTGTTGCTTGTTAAACCAATTACCATAACTAAATAGACCAGGAACTAGCCAGATTACTCAACCCAGTTTATTTTCAGGAACAGAAATTAACCTTTTTCCTTCCAAACAAAGCTGAATAGGGAAAATTATCCCATCAATAAACATAGGATTAAATGTCACCAAGGACAGAATTAAACTTCACCAAAAACCAGTTTTAGACCAAAACTCAGGAAGGGTTTGTAAACTCACGTTTGAATGACAATCTTTCTAGCTAGCCAACAAGCCTTGCTGAATGTCACTCATCTTGGTTCCTTGTCATTAATTTCTTTTTTTAGTTTACTTTATTGTCATTGCACCTCATACAACGAAATCAAACACCATCTTCAGTGTACTTCATGACCATGACCATGAAAATAAACACAAACACACATCCTTCACCCTTCACACATTGAACCGGAAACCACCTACACCACACCAACACTGCACTATACAGCAGAATTCAAAAGAGTTATTGCCTTGGGATAGAAGCTGTTTTTCAGCCTATTTGTCCTTGTTTTTATTATTCTGTACTGTCTGCCAGATGGTAATAGTTTTAAAAAAAGGGTTCCCAGGATGAGATGGATCTTTGAGAATGTTTTGAACTTTCTTAAGGCAGCGGGAGCTATAAAGCTCTTCCAAATGGGCCTTGGTGGCTCAGGCTGTTAATTGCCTGCACTTAAGATCCAGCTGTCTACAACTACTGTAGGCTCGAATCCCACCAGGCTCAAGGTTGACTCAGCCTTCCATCCTCTCGGGGTAGGTAAATTGAGGACCCAAGATTGTTGGGGGCAATAAGCTGACTTTGTAAAAATGCCACTTGGTAATAAGCAGGCATATACAATGGAATGAAGGCTATTGCTGAGCACACTGGGTTGTATCCCAAAAATTGTAAGCCGCCCTGAGTCTCTGGAGAAGGGCGGCATATAAATGTAATTAAAAAAAAAGAGGGCAGAGGGCAACCAATGATCTTCTGGGCAACGACATTAACCCTCTGGAGTGCTTTCCTATCTGCCACCATGCAATTGGCAAACCATACAGAGGTGCAGTATGTCAAAATGCTCTCTATGGTGCAGCGGTAGAAGGTCACCAGCAGTTTTTCATTCAGTTGTTATTTTCTGAGAAGTCTCAGGTAGTATAATCTCTGCTGGGCCCTTTTGACCAGGGCTGCAATGTGGGCACCCCAGGTCAGATCCTCTTTTAGGGTAACACCCAGAAACTTAAAATTCCACTTGGTCTCCATTGATGAGCAAGGGCTAGATGTCTGATCTGTTTCTTCTATAATCCACTATCAGCTCCTTGGTCTAATTGGTGTTGAGGACCAAGTTATTGTCTCCATACCATGAAAGCAACTGGTCCACCTCATCTCGGTAGGCAGACTCATCCCCCCCGGAGATAAGTCCCACCACTGTTGTATCATCTGCAAATTTAGCAATAGTATTACTAGCGTGAGTGGGAATGCAGTCATGCACATAAAGAGTATAGAGTAAGGAACTCAACACACAACCCTGTGGTGTACCAGTGTTAAGAATAAGGGCTGAAGAGGTATGATTACCTAATCTGACCCTCTGTGAGTGGCCAGACAGGAAATCCATAATCAAAAGGCAGATTGAATGAGAAAGCCCAAGGTCCAGAAGTTTAGACACTAGTCTATGTGGAAGAATTGTGTTAAACACAGAACTAAAATCCACAAAAAGCATCCTCACATAGCCCCCCCCCCCCGCTGCTCTAGATGAGTCAGAGCAGTGTGAAGAGTGATGGCTATAGCATCCTCTGTAGATCTATTTTTTTCTGTATGCAAAGCTCCTTTCCGGTTATTCAATTATTTCTTCAAAATGCTGATTGTTGCATGTGGCTGGAAGTATATCCAGGGGAGTATCTCCTCCCAACAGCAGTGTAAAAAGCTTAAAATAACCCTTCCCCTTTAAGAAAGTAAAAAAAAAAACTCCTTCGGAGACAATAAGTCTAGGCATACTGCCAAGAATGTAATAAGGGTGGAAAAAAAAGGAGATTTCTTCTAACTACCGGTTCTCCAAACTGCTTAGAAAGTTAACAAGGGGTTCTATAGAACCGGTCAAACCAGTAGAATCCCACCTCTGTTGGTCCAGTATCTTCTAAAACCTGTATTAAAACTCACAGAATTTGTTTAGAAGCATAGAAGAACATTTAACCTGGCAATGTGCGGGTGCTTTCCTTCAGCGGTATTCGAGAGATTTTAAAGAACTACCTGTCCAGAATGTTTGTGCCCTTCTGATGGTGGGCAGGAGGGTAGAAGCAACTGAGCATGTGCTACTTGTCAATATTACGGCCATGTACTAAATATCTATATAACATCATTTCTGCTAGACTTTCCAGATTGCCCCAGCAATTTTTGCATACGGTATCTGTCAAAAGTTCTGATGAGAACTTTTCCACAAAATATACTGAGGCCAAATTCTATGTTGCAACATGCAAGATGAGGAAGATTACTGCAGAAAGATAACAATTATTGTTTATTTCATTTTATTTTATTGGTTTTGGTTTGTTGATAGTTAATGGCTTTTATATGTATCTTTTAGTGACCAGTATTTTTTTAAAGGCTTGTTTATTTAGAAACATCAAAGGCAAATATTATCTACTTTGCCAACTCTTAAATGTATAGTGTATTTGTTGAATCAAAACTTTATGATTTACACTTTAATTGTTTTCAGTTGAAAAACACTGCATGGTATAGTATGCTTATCTACATAAATTTAAATATATTTCCTTTATTATCTTTGAAAAGAGCCTGCCTATCTATGGTTAACAAAACGTTGGTTTCCTCCTGTCTAATCCCCCACTCCAATTTATTTCATTTGCTTGTGATTTTCAAATATTGTTGTATTTCTCCATAAGCAAACAGAAAAGGTGACAGAATGCTATACAGTCAGGCCAGAAATATATTAACAAAAGAGATCAGAGCAGCAAAAAGAAGCTTCTCTGAAAAGTTAAGGAATCAGTTCTCAACAAATGAACCGGCGAACATGTGGAAAACTCTTAAAAATATCATTGGCTTCAGCAAACCTCCTTCCCAGGCAGGAGGAAATCAACAACTAGCTGATGACCTGAATGTGTTTTAGTGCAGGTTTGAAAAGAAACTACAGCCACCTATCTCCATAACCCACATCTCAAACAATACCAACAACAGCCAAGCCTCCTACAACTGGCCCCAACCCATTGGGTTCACAACCTCTGGTGATCACAGAAAAAGAAGTGCAAGGTCTATTACACAGACAAAAGCCAGGAAGAGCACCAGGGCCAGACAAGATAACTCCTTCTTGCAGGGGGGTTCTGCATGAAGAAGTGGTAATAAGAATATATTGCAATTATAAAAGTGTAAAACAATAGGGGTTACTGACAATTTTTACTGGTAAAAGGTCACACTTTTATTTCTTATTTACAAAGGAAAGGTAAATGTTGATTAGATAAATTGAATTAATTGAAATGATGCTAGAAAATGTTTAAAAATGAGATTTGTCAATAACCAAGATTAGTTATTTTTATTATTATTTTGGAACTATAAATAAACCTTAGGGGGGATATGTGCTGCAGAACCCGATTGGTTAGAGATATATTGTAAGGTAGCTTTTCTTTTTTCCTTTTTCTTTTTCTTTCTTCTCTATCTTTCGCTTTAAAGGGAATGATTATAATTATGCTACTATATTAACCACTGAGGTGTCACTTTCAAAGTAGTAAAAGGGGGGCAAGTCTAGGTTTTTTTTTCTTCTCATTCTTTTTAGTGTTAAAACCTGTATGGATTTAGAATTACGGAGAGAATAAGTGATGAAAGGGCAAATCTGACGGATAAAAGAATTCTGTAAATGATAAAAGAGTATTAACAATGTGAAGATAATTAAAGGATAGATATGGATGAACTTTATCTTCAATATGATGGGCAAATATATTGTTATTTGTAAGATTTATAAATGATGTTTTTAAAATATATATATATATATTGGCAATTAACTCGAAATGAACTGAGGGGTTATACAGATTGAGATTAAGATTTGAGATTACGATTAATTTCTCTGACCCTTTGTCTGCTAAAATGGAATAGAAGTAAAAATGGGATAAAATAGGAAGTTAAATGTTTAAAATGAATATAGACCTACTGTCATATTTGCATGTAAAAGTGATGACCCAGGAACATGCTGTCTACTGAAAAGAGCTGTTTTAAAAAATGGTTAAAAACTGAATAAAATTTGTTATATAAAAAAAAAAGATAACTCCTTCTTGCTTAAAAGTCTGTGCTGTTCAATTGGCCCCCATCTTCACCCGAATCTTCAATAGATCACTAGAGATGTGCTATGTTCCTTCTTGCTTCAAATGCTTTACTATCATCCCAGTGCCAAAGAAGCCCTCCATCAAGGAACTGAATGACTACAGACCAGTTGCTCTAACATTTGTAGTTATGAAAATCTTTGAAAGGCTTGTGCTGTCCCACCTGAAAACCATCATGGATCTGCTGTTAGATCTCATGCAGTTTGCATACCGAGCAAATAGATCAACAGATGATGCTGTTAACATGGCTCTGCATTACATGCTACAACACCTTGAATCTCCAAATATCTACGCAAGGTTCCTCTTTGTAGACTTCAGTTCAGCATTCAATACCATCATTAAAGACATTCTAAGTAAATTAAACCAACTAGCAGTATCTGAACACACTTGTAAGTGGATCATAAGCTTCCTAACAGACAGGAAGCAGCAGGTGAAGCTAGGCAGAATCACATCCGATACCTGTACAATTAGCACAGGGGTCCCCCAAGGCTGTGTGCTTTCTCCACTTCTCTTCTCTCTATATACCAATGACTGCATCTCAGACAATCCATCTGTTAAAATATTGAAGTTTGCTGATGACGCAACAGTGATTGGTCTCATCTGAGGCAATGACGAATCTGCATACAGACAGGAGGTTATACAATTTGCCTCGTGGTGTAACCGGAACAATCTGGAACTGAACACACTCAAAACTGTAGAAATGGTGGTGGACTTTAGAAGAAATCCTCCCATACTACCGCCTCTTACCATACTAGACAACACAGTATCAACAGTAGAGACCTTCAAATTTCTAGGTTCTACTATATCACATGACCTAAAATGGACATCTAACATCAAAAACGTCATCAAAAAAGCACAACAAAGAATGTTCTTTCTGCACCAACTCAGAAAGCTCAAACTGCCCAAAGAGCTGCTGATCCAGTTCTACAGAGGAATTATTGAGTCTATCATCTGCACCTCTATAACTGTCTGGTTTGGTTCTGCAGCCCAAGAGGACAGACACAGACTTCAGAGGATAATTAGGACTGCAGAAAAAACAATTACTACCAACCTGCGTTCAATCGAGGACCTGTATACTGCACGAGTCAAAAAGAGGGCTGTGAAAATATTTACAGACCCCTCACATTCCAGACATAAATGGTTTTAACTCCTTCCCTCAAAGCATCGCGATAGAGCACTGCACACTAGAAGGAAAAGTGATCCTCAAAATGCTGAAAAGAATTTTTGGTAAGGTCAATATATACTGGAGCTATTTTAGAGAAATTTTCACTGATCTTATTTTAATTTAATAAAGAATCTTGCTTCTTAAATACATTGGTCCACAGAATAAACACTTCTAATCAATTTTGATTATTCGTATCTAACTTGAGAAAGAAATTACAGCATCATCCCTGATGTACTTTATCTTAGTTATTAAAAGCTCTAAGAATATAGTTTCCTGCTGCTAATTCATAATGGCTCATTGAAAATAAATTCCATGATCATTATTATTATCTTTTGATTGGAAATCTTATGCTAATATGGTATAAGATTGAAAATTTTTTCCCTCGTCTAACCATCTTTCATGAAATGTAGCAGCTTGGCAGGAGTTCACTGATTTTGTTAGGATAATGTGATAAGCCACATTAATAATGTGAAACAGTATGAGACCCAGTTTGGCCTAGTGGTTAAGACACTAGGCTAGAAACCAGGAGAGCACAAGTTCTAATCCCACCTTAAAGAGTCATAGTGGCACAGTGGTTAGAATGCAGTATTGCGAGTTAATTTTGCTGACTGCCAGTAGTTCGATTCAACATTGACTGAAGTCAACAAAATGAGGACCCAGATTTGGGGGGGGGGCAATATGCTGACTCTGTAGTGCTATTGATATTGCTTAATGATGAAAGCCAGCCAGTGGCCTTGAGCCAATCACATTCTGTCAGCCCAACTCACCCTCTCAGGTTTGTTGTGGATAATATAGGAGGTTGAAGATGTGTTGAATGTGTATGACACATTGAGTTATTTGTAAAAATAATAAAAGCGGGTTACAAAAATAAATATTCTTTCCTATATCAAACATATCAAAATACAAGTCCTATCAAAGGAGGAATATTGTTTTCATAGGAGAAAAGCAACCAGGCATAGAAAGGGTCCAAATGTGAAAAACCCATTGTCAGATCTGTGTATCTGCCATTCTTCAATGGAAGAAGAAGGCGGCGGGGGGGAGTTGGTACAAGTAATCCTTTTTGATGTAACCTGAATATATTAAATCTTATATTGAATCTGTATAACTGCACTTGATATACAACTGGAGGACTGGGGCCAGATGTCCAGAAACTTGTCACCTCTTGAAGAGATAACAAGATGAGAAGGGACCATAAAAATTCCAGCTCTGGAAGACACTCCTAAGTGTCTCCTCTGGGAACTCTCCTAAGATATGTTCCCAGAGAAGGGGAGGGGGGAATTAACATGTTGGTTCTTTGTTTGACTAAATTCACATCTGAATAAGGGGGAGGGATTCTAACTCCCCTTATCTATGACTGTATGCCTGGAAGTATCTTAGACTCCAGCAGTATTTCTAGTTTTAGGTCTGAAATATCTTAATAGTATTAGTAGTTATTACATTTCTATCCATACTCAGCAGCTTCACTGCAGTTCAAGTACGCTATCAGAACAGAGTGTTGTTTTAGAATCTAATATTCTAAAACTAGATTGTGGCAGTTGTTGTGGATCTTCTTTGCATTTATTAATTTCTGTGTGTGTGTTTATTAGTTCAACCGAGTAAAATAGGATGCATCTTGGAAGTTTAAATTGTTGGCTAATTCCTAGGTTAAACTGATATTCTGGATCTGTTTTAGTGGAAACCAGAGACAAACGGAAGATTCTTCCATCTCAGGGCAGGCGAGAAGACTACTGCCCTTCTCCCTAATTTAGGAGACCCTCCTACAGGCAGGGGGAGGCTGGGTCGAGCTTTCCCTGACAGCAATGGCCCTTTTTCCCTAGACCTATATACCAGGCAGATAGGCCAGCATTTGGATCCAGAGGCAGACAGCAGTCACAGGAGAAGTGGCCCTTTCATGGCAACAATAGTAGATCCTTCAGATGTTCCAAGTGATGTCAAGCTGGATCCCCCCATAGAGGGCCATCTTGGTCTATTCACACATCATTGGGAGCAGACCATGATGGATGCCTGGATCAGGGAGACAATAGGAGCAGGGCTGTCCCTCGAGTTTCTCTCTTCACCCCCAAAATGTTTCATCCACTGCCCCATTTCCAGAGATCTGGCAAAGAGGGACCTCATGGAATTGGCAATCCAGCATTTGCTGGACATTCAGGCCATCCAACCAGTTCCAATGCACCAGAGGTGGCAGGGGTTCTATTCAATGTTATTCATTATCCCAAAAGCCTCCGGGGGGTGGAGAGCGATTCTAAATCTCAAGGGACTCAACAGGCATCTGGTCTACAGAAGATTCAAGATGCATTCCCTCCATTCCATTCTGGATAGGATTTGGGAGGGGGACTTCTTGATCTCTGTGGATCTGATGGAGGTTTACCTCCACGTGCCTGTTCATCCAAATCACAGACAGTTCCTGCAGTTTTGCTATGTCAGCTGCCATTTTCAGCACACAGCCCTCCCGTTCAGCCTGTCATTGGCTCCTTGAATGTTTACCAAGATCCTGGCGGTCATGGCAGCATCCTCAAAACCTTCCCCATCAGGATCCAATGATACTTGGACGATATCCTGATCAAGTCCTCCTTGCACCTACAAGCAGAGGAGAATCTGCATGCGACAATTGGGATCCTCAGAGAGCATGGCTTCTCAATAAACATGGACAAGTGTTATTTGATCCCCTTGACCTGGCTCATACACTTGGAATTGATTATATACACCTTAACCAAAAACATCTTTCTCTCCCCAGATGGGCCAGATCCTGTCAGCCAGAGAGTTTCTTCTCACATTGCTGTCTCAGATCCTGGGCAAAATGATCTTCTGCATTGCCATAGTTTCCTGGGCATGATTTCACACCCACTCCCTGCAGTGGTTTCTGCTTCCCTATCAAAAGGCAGGCCGGGGCAATTTAACAGTGAGGATTTGAGTGCCACCAAGGGTACTTCGCTCACTCCGCTGGTGGCAGTCCGGGGCTATCACTCAGGGTTGTTGCTTCAAGGAACCTCAAAGACTGACCGTTACAACTGACACCAGCTTGTTCGGTTGGGGGGCCCACTTGGCATCACAGGTCACCAAGGGGCAGTGGACGCAAGAGGAGCTATGTCACAATATCAACTGGCTGGAGCTCAGGGCAGCTTGGTTGATCCTCAAAGGATTCCAGCAGGAGGCTTCAGGACAGCATGTTCTCCTCACAGACAATGTAGCCATCAAGGCCCACATCAATCAGCAGGGGGGCACCAGGTCCAGGTCCCTAATGCAGGAAGCGACCCTACTGTGCCTTTGGGCAGAGAGACATCTACTATTGTTATGGGCAGAGCACATATCAGGAATATTGAATGTGCAGGCAGACTGACTAAGCTGGGCCACAGTCAACCAGTTAGTGGCAGCTACATCCCAGTCTGTTCAAGGAGCTTTCAGAATGGTTAGGCTGTCCGATTCTGGATCTCTTTGCCTCTCCGTCGAACTCTCAACTTCCATGATTCCTTACGAGGTTCCCAGCACCAGGGGTGGAAGGGGTCGATGCACTGTGCTGCCCATAGCCCCATGGCCTGTTATATGCCTCCCCCCCTCAGCCCCTGATTCCAAGGTGCTGTCAGAGAAGGCGGAGGTCTTACTACTAGCTCCACACTGGCACACACGACTATGGTTTGCCGACTGGTAAGCCTGTTGATTTCCAGGCTTTGGAGGATTCCCCCGGACAGAGTCTCCCTCAGCCAGGGTCCCATCAAACATCTGGAACCCCAGTGGCTACAGTTGACCCTCTGGCACTTGAGCGGGGACTTCTGAGATGGGAGAAGTTCTCCATGAAGGTCATACAGATGATTTAGACAGCCAGATGGCCTTCCACTGCTAGGATTTATGATGCAACATGGAAGAATTTCTGTGGTTTGTGTTCGAGATGTCAGATTGAACCCACCTCAGTGTCGGTGGCAGATATTCTGGACTTTCTGCAAGACTGTCTAGACAGTGGTCTATCACCAAATACTTTGCGATGGCAGTTGGCAGCCTTGGCTTTATGGTGTTGTTCGAGAACCTGACCTCTCTCACCCAGCATCCTAGGTTGAGAGCCTTTCTTAGACGTGTAACGAACCTGAAGCCACCGGTCGTGCAATGGTACCCCACTTGGGACCTACCAAAAGTATTACAGGCTCTGACTGTGGCACTGTTTGAGCCTCTATAAGAGGCCGGCCTGTGCCTCCTCACTTACAAGGTGGTTTTCCTGGTTGCCATTACATCAGCCAGAAGGATTGCGGAGTTGGCAGCCTTATTGGTGAGGAAGGACCTGTGTGTTTTCCATCATAACAGGGTGGTTTTGTGGCTGGACCCTGCCTTTCTACCTAAGGTGAACTCTTTGTTCCATTGTTCACAGAAGTTGATCTTGCCTGATTTCTGTCCAGAGCTTGGGAATGCTCTAGAGGTGAGATGGCATACCTTGGACATGAGGAGGGCCCTCCACATTTACATAAAACAAACAGTTTTTATCAGGAAGACTGAGTCCCTGTTCAAAACTTTTCAACCGTCGACTCTGGGACACAAGGTTATGCCTTACACCATTGGACGCTGGCTAAGGGCTTGTATTGCCAAGGCATATGAGCTCCAGGCCCTCCCAATGACCAGAAGGATTACGGCACACTCTACCAGGAGCACGGCCACGATGGCAGTTTGGTCGACATGGGGCTCTGTGGAGGAGATTTGTTGAGTGGCGACGTGGTCATCACCGTCGCCATTCATCTGGCACTATAGACTGGACACCATCACATCGGCAGAAGCAGCTTTCATTAGGTGAGTCCTGGAAGGGGTACATGTCGAGGCAGGGACTCCAGACCAGACTGATGCCTGCCGGTAGGACTACTAGCTTTCGTATGTCCCATTCTGGATTCTCCTGTCGACTCAGTGGAGAATGGGCATTGGTACTTACCTGAATGCCGTTTCTTGGGGAAACAACAGGAGAATCCAGCCCCATCCTGTGGACTGTCTGGTCCAGAGTCCAGGAGGGGTTGACTTCGGCTTGGAGAAGGATGACTGGATTCGCTTAGCCTTCATTTCGACTGGGGACTATTACCAGGGAGGCATGTCCTCAGAATTCAACTCTGTCTGAAGAGCACGTGACATGAGACTACCCACTCTGGATTCTTCCATCAACTCCCTGAGAAACAGCATTCAGGTAAGGGTAGTATGTGTACAATTGAGGTTTGTCCATGCACAGTTGCTTTTGGATTTTTGGAGACTGCTAATCTACATGTGTGGAAAATGAACAAAAGAAAAACTGTCAGAAGAAAACAGTAAAAGTTTTTTTAAAAGAAGAGAATGCTTAATAGTTTATAGTAAATGTTTTATATAATTGAACAACAGGAACATCATTGTAGCACAATGTTAAAATAGGAAATGTTGGAAAGCCTGAATGTCTAGTAGATTTTTTTGTTTTTATTTTGCTTTGTATAACTATTATGTTATATTCTGTAACTGACTTTGTTAATCATGAGTTTAAATTAAAAGTATATTATTTTCATCCTTTACTATATGATTTTTTTAATATAAACATTATGTTTAACATTTTTTCATTGTCTATTTCCATTAAGCTGTAACCAATTGCCATATTTTCCATAGAAAATATTTGAATAATAGCAATAGCACTTAGACTTATATACCGCTTTATAGTGCTTTACAGCCCGCTCTAAGCAGTTTACAGAGTCAGCATATTGCCCCCAACAATCTGGGTCCTCATTTTACCCACCTTGGAAGGATAGAAGGCTGAGTCAACCTTTAGCCTGGTGGGATTTGAACTGCCAAATTGTAGGCAGCTGGCTGCAGAAGTAGCTTGCAATACTGCACTCTAACCACTGCGCCACAGAGGCTTCTTAATGCAAGCTCAAATAATGCAATGATTTTGTGGGATTTTTTTGAACCATACTAATTGAGGTGCATATTAACAGTTGAGAACTTTGGAGGCACATAACTTTTCAGAAACATATGGAAACATGTTGTACTAATAGATATTCAGTTAGGTTTATCATATTTCTAGACATTTTAGGTTTAGTCCAATGTCCTCTCTCAATGTTCTTTTTTTAAATAGTTAATGTTGGTAATACAGATGAAGTTAAGTTTTCATCAGAAGAATGTGATGGAATGAAGTGTTAAAATTCATTTGGTATTTGAAAGTAGCAAGCTGTCAGGTCCCTGGTGAAACACTGCCATTCTGAAAGGGAGGGGGAACACATCAGGCATTGTTTACATGCTTTCACTTTTGCTGTAACTGGTTAGGAGCTTTAAGGAGGGGAGGCTCACACCATCTCCATTGACTCCTCTCAACCTGTTTGCACTGGATGTTCAAGGCCTCATTGCCCTGAGGATGGCATCTTCCCACCACACCACCTCGGCGAAGTCAAAATACCTTTGGGGCTGTAAGGTCCTGCCTTGCCAGGTTTCTGAAGAAAGCAGAACTCTTGAAATGAGTGGCATTTCAAAAGGAATTTTTATTGGAAGACAGTGATAGCAGAGAGAGTGTAGGCAGAATCTGAATTTCATGCACAATTGTCCCCCATTCGGGTCTCAGCCTGGTGCTGAAGCCAATGAAGACACGAGGTGCAGGTTTTGATTGCTTTTTATTGGGGTACCCCAAGGAAAAGGGCTCCTGGCCGAAATGCCAAGAACCAAGAACAAAAGATTAAGAAAACTTTACACATTTTCACTAAAGAAGAAGGTGGGACAAGGTGGGATAATAAGAAATATCATCTAATAACCATTTTAGTAATAATTCCACTATCTGTTCTATTGGTCTCTATCTATTCCTAAGCCTTGGCTAATGAATGCCCCAGGAGTTATCTAATACAGATTTTATTTGCTGCAGGACATCTCTGTTCCTAACTTTTAGCTGAGGTCTGCAGGTTACCTAACTCTTTGCTACTTCTTTCTAAATACCCAGAATTATTACAAGCTTTACACATGCATTTTTCTTGTGAATAAGCAGTCTGTTCTTGTCAGACAGACTCCACAATTACAGACTTCCTGATTTATTGTCAACTGTATATGACCTTGCTTTATTTTAGCAGACAGCCCATCACTGGAGCATTAGGATAAACTGGTCCTTTCGAGGCCCCTCCCAATGCCCAGTTCATCTATGAGCAAATCCTAAGGTGCAAAGATGTGGTGAGAACTTCGGGCTGATAAGATGATAACAGGCAGTTATGATGTTTAGAGGATGAGGACAAAGAAGGGAAAGACCCCCAACTGAGCTGATTTCCTCATGAGAGAAACCAGGCAGTTCATGATGGACGCCTTTCAAAATGTGAAAGCAAGAGAGGCTCTGTCCCAAGTGTCAAGCAGAGAAAGGTGCTGGAGCCAGCCAGAAAGGACCCCCTCATCCCTGGACACCATGGCAGCAGTAGCAGCCACCCGTTTGAAATTTATTTTCAGATTTGTGGTATTGGTACCTTTGCATTCATGGTTGTTTTTAATAATGCTGCTACAACTGCTCATTTGGCCAAAAATGCCGTTTATAAGCATTTGAATAGATATTTTATTGGGCTGCTTGGCCCAAATCTTTCTGAAACCAGTGTGTGGAATTAGTCAGGATAAACCACATGTAATTGTTTTTAGAAGTTTTAGGATTAATGTTTCATTACATTGCCCTACATACAATAGCTTCTACATTATATCTGGCCATTACATTTAAATTTTTCATGTATGCTAATGGTATTCATTTTGTTAAGGATGGAAAAGACTGAACCCTGCCATTCCTGGCAATGTAATATTTTTTCTATTTCATTTTAGAGCAAGTGATATTTTCTCAAGTAGTTCAGTTCGCTAAATCTTCTTAAACCATTGGTTGCAAGTGAAAAGATTTCCCAAATACTTAGTAAAATGATATCTATAATTTTAAACGCAATCCTTGTTTTTAAAAAAGAGGCTGGCTGGCTATTACAGGCTAACTGCAGAGGAGAGAAGCAACCGGATAGGCCAGTGTTTCAGGACAGAGAGCACATGGAGCATCTCCCTAAATGACTGAGGCTTGCCCAGTACCAATAAGGGCCGGAAGAAGCAGCCGCAAGATCAAGGAACAGATGAGAAGCTGCAGATTCAACCCAGCTGCTTCTTTCTGCCGCTGTCTCTCTTGTAGATTTTGACCCTCCTGATAGTTCACCTGGAGCCCTGCAGATAGGTAGTCTTTCCGTGTTAATAATAACAACAACAACAACAACAATAATAATAATAATAATAATAATAATAATTATTATTATTATTATTATTATTTATTCGACTTGTATGCTGCCCTTCTCCCTAAGGACTCAGGGCGGCTAACAATAAAACAGCAAATATTTACATAAAGTTTACCTAAAAACAAATTAAATCTAAACAAGTCGAAATAAGCAATAAAACCTTAAAGCCTTAAAAATTAAAACAATTAAAACCCCCCACCCGGGTCATTCCAGGCCGGCCTGTTGAAACAACCAGGTCTTCAGGTCTCGGCAGAAGGAGCAGAGATCAGAGGCCAAACGGAGATCCACGGGGAGCTGATTCCAGAGGGTGGACGCTCCCACGGAGAAGGCCCTAGCCCTGGGAACCGCCAGCCGACAATGCCTAACTGACGGTATCCCAAGGAGGCCCCTCCTGTGGGAGCAAACAGGGCGATCGGAGTGTGATGCTGGCAGGAGGCGTTCCCGCAAGTACCCTGTAGTAAAGTGAGGCAGAGCATCTATTCAGAGGCAAAGGACATTCGGAGTTTCTTTGTTCCTAAAATTCTAATGGACTGGAAAGCCCTGAAAGCAACAAAGGAGCAAAATAACACATTTTCCTGATTAAGCCTGGGATTCAGGTGCAATGCTTGTGGTGTCTGGGAAGCCTGAAACCAGTGAGGTAAGCTTAGCAGGGAATGTACAGGCTGATGCATTAGAGATATTTTATTCTAAGTGCCTCTGTGCTCAGTTTGCATAGATTTACATCCACTGTCGCTTCATCTCTTCGTTTGCTCAGATTAATGATGACCAACTAATGCAGATCTCAGTATCACAGTAACCTGATGCAGCTTAACTCTTTTTCACATCATTATTTTGTTGCAGTTATTGAAATGATAAGAAGGCCATGAGTTTTTTTTCTCTCTCTAAGCACCACGCAGCAGAAAACCTTATCCCCTATTTAAAAGGGAGAGAAAGATTTCCTGTTGTGTTCCATCAGCATTCCAGCTGAATTGTGGCATCTACCAGCATAAGAGCAGGTGGTAACTAATTATTTAATTAGAGAGAATAGCCACATCCAGACATGCCAGAGTTCAGGTGCACAGAACCTCTAGGAATGACTCTGGTTGGGAACAAACATCTCATCCCTTTCTGTTGCAATGAGATTTATAGGCATTTTAAGCTGATGAATCTGGAGGACTCAGGACTGCAAGCAATTTCAAAGGGGAAATTTGCTTCTTTAGGCTTCAGTCAAAACACCCTTTCTAATATGGGGCTTTTTGTTAATTAAGCAAATCTGGCTTTGTTCAGTAATAGAGGCTGTTGCAAATATGCAACGTAGCTACAAAAGCCCCTATAAGTAAATGAAGAGACAAATCAAAGCATATGCCTATTGCCTATTGTATTTTAAACAAGTTTCTTGAATGAAATGGAAACTTAATTAGAATTTAGATAATAAAAAATTGTACCTCTTACACTTCTATTCATAGCCAAGTGCTATTCAAACTATGCCAAATGCTTCTGAAAACTTTATGCCTAAAAAATAACTTATTCACAAAAATAGAAAGTTACCAAATAACCTTGGAATTAGTTAAAGGTAAATGATAACTGATATTTTATTCTTTCAATGTTTTACTCTTTCAACATTTCTAGCCGGGAACAAAAATTTGTTTTGTTTATGCAGTTTATGCAGCCTGGTTTCCTAACATTGTTCATGATTGCTAGTTGCCATTCCTCCCTCCCTCTCCTCTTTCCTTTCCAAAGATTCATCTTTCTATACAAAACCATTCTATTTCTGAAATGATAGAACAAACCAAGTCAAACACCATGTGGAAAGCCCTGCTTGAGACATGCGTCTTCATAAAGCAAAACCAAAAGGACATTATCAGGCTAAACATCAGATGTTTCTCTGAGTGATGAAAATTAAAATTTAGAAAGAAAGACAGCTTTCTTAAAACATTTCATAGAGAGAGAAGCAGTTGGGTCAGGCCAATTTCTCAGGAGAGCATGTGGAGCATCCCCCGAGCGACTGAAGCTCCCCCAGCACCAACAAGGGCCATAGGAAGCGCTGCAGTCACAAGACGTTATTTGATCGTGTGGCTGCTTCTTGCGGCCCTTGTTGGTGCTTGGTGTGCCTCAGGCACTTGGGGAGATGCTCCACATGCTCTCTGGGTCATCAGCTGCTTCTCTCCACTGCTGCTCTTGCTAGTGGCTAGCCGGGAGAGCATTTTGTGCAGCACAGTGAAATTTAGCAGCCATGAGTCATCACTTTTCTCTAAGTCTCGTCTGGAAAGTGCTGCGGCAGAGAGAAGCAGCCAGGTTGAATGCTGCTTCTTTCTGCTGCAGTGCTTTCCAGCTGGGTCTTACAGGACCCAAAGCGGCTCACGGCTGCTAAATGTTGCTGTGTTGCGCAAGATGCTCTCCTGGCAGGCCACCAGCAAGAGCAACGGTGGAGAGAAGCAGCCAGGTCAGGCCACTGTCTCAGGGTGGAGAGGAAGTGGAATGTTTCTCTGAGTGACCAAGGCTTGCCCAGCACCAACAAGGGCCGCAAGAAGCGCTGCGGCCACAAGATGTTCCTTAATCTTGCGGCCACTTCTTGTGGCCCATGTTGGTGCTGGTGTGCCTCAGGTGCTTCGGGAGATGTTCCACATGCTCTCTGGGTTGGCGGCTGCTTCTTTCTGCCCCTGCTCTTGCTTCTCAAAGTATATTCATCAACTGGAATAGAGCTTAGTAACAAGGTCAGCCAATGAGAGCTAAATTAAAGGGCTGAAACTTAAAGAGAGAATCTGGGCATGGTTTATCTCTGTTCTGTGCTCAGCTCTAAAGTGAAAGAGAAACTAACTTGCTTGCTGAAAACTAGAGCTCTGCTCTGAACCTGTAACTGTCTGCTTCTGTTTGAGTTTGCTCCATGTTGGAGAAATCTACAACTGGTATTGTAAAATTCACTTTTATGTTTTTATAAAGAAGTTAAATGAAGCCTCAGCCATCTGTGTTTACTTTTCTGGTGCTGAATTTATGCTGTAATATTCTAAACATTGCTGGTGGTCTGCCAGGAGACCATCTTCCACAGCACAGTGAAATTTAACAGCCTTGACCCATCACTTTGGGTTTGGACCTGTAAGTTCCACTCGGAAAGTGCTGCAGCTGGAGAGCCGGGTTGAATGTTGCTTCTCTCCACTGCAGTGCTTTCTGGATGGGATGTCTAGAGGAAAGCTGGGACTCATGGCTGCTAAATTTCACTGTGCTACACAAAGCGCTCTCCCAGCAGGCCACCAGCACCAACAAGGGCCGGAAAAAGTCCTATGGTTGCAAGATGTTGCTTGATCTTGCAGTTGCTTCTTCTGGCCCTTGTTGGTACTCGTGCTCTTGCTGGTGGCCTGCTGGGAAAGCATGTCAGATGGTGCTCCATTCAAAATCCAAGAAAGAAATACTTAGACTCTATTAATTAGAGAAAAGATATCTTTTACTGGAAGTCAAGTGGTAGCAACAAAAGAATTCTGAATCTGAGAAAATGAGCGTGTAAATCACAAATACAAAGTGATGGCAACATTCCCACTCACAATAGTTCAATTTGTTCATCCAATAAAAAGTTGTGTATAACATCATGTGGGCATCTCCAGGTGGTGATGAGGCCTCTGTCCGTTGACCTTGACATATTTTGATAAAGAGTTGCAGCTGTGCATAGCATAGGATAGAAGCCTAAGCAAGAAACTTCCCCCAACTTATACAGTTGTTTTGTAAAACCTCCAGCTAACTTCCCATAACCATGTCCCCCCTCCTCCCCCCGTTACTTATGACAGCCGAAAGATGCAAAGCAAAGGAAGAGAATCTTGAAGGCTGACAGAGCGTCTTGCACAGCACAGCAAAATCTAGAAATCCCATCCAGAAAGCGCTGCAGTGGAGAGAAGCAACATTCAACCCGGCTGCTTCTCTCTACTGCAGGGCTTTCTGGATGGGACTTACAGGTCCAAACCCAAAGAGGCAGCTCATGGCTACTAAATTTTGCTGGGCTGCACAAGACGCTCTCCTGGCAGGCCACCAGGAAGAGCAGCAGCAGAGAGAAGCAGCCAGGTTGGACCAGTGTCTCAGGAGAGCACATGGAGCATTCCCCCAAGCCACCAAACTCACCCACCACCAAGGGCCAGAAGAAGCAGCTGTAAGATCTGAGACACCAGAGATTCAACCCAGCTTCTCTCCACCGCAGTGCTTTCCAGATGGAACTTCTTACAGGTAAGAACCCAAATTGCTTTACCCACCTGAGCCCATGCAGCCCTCCCCCATGGCCCTTCAACTGAGCATGGCAGGCCTCAAGCGGGATAAATTGCTTTGGCCCGGGCGGGCCATAGTTTGAGGCCAGGGGTTCTGGGCGAGCATGGGCAGTGAGCATAGATTTCTTGGGGGGAATACATGCAACATGTAAAGGTGAGGTGTAAAGTAAAACAGCAACTTACTTACCTAAAGCTAGGGAGCAAGGAAGGCTTGAAAGCAAGGAAGCCAGCTGGGCCACAAGCACCATGTGGTCTAGGGTCTAGGCGAACTGTGACAGCTTGGGAGCCAGGAAAGCAGGCCAGGGTACTGGAGAGGACCTAGGCGAGCTGTGACTGCTGGGGAGCCAGGAAAGCAGGTGAGCAGCTGGTCTGTGAGTGGCACATGGTCCAGGGCCTAGGTGAGCTTCAACGGTTGGCAACCCAGGCAAGTGAGTGGCCAAAGCAGACGAGGCAAGAAAGAAGTGGCTGTAAGAGATGGGTAGGTGGTGTGGTGAGGGGCAGGTGGGGTGGGCGGGTGGGGTGGGGCCAGCCTGTGATGGGATTTTCCGGTTCACCGAACTGCACAGAATCTTAACAACCGGTTCGCTTGAACTGCTCCGAACAGGCTGAATCCCACCTCTGTACAGAGGTCAATATTTTGAAAACACAAAAATATTGACACTATATATTCTGAGTTATTAATTCATAAACAACCATAGAATACAGAAATAAACATAAATTATATGTATTACTGTTTACTATTAGCTTCAGTACTAACATTAATTTGTGATTTAATTTCTGATTTAGAATCCCTCTTCCACTTTTGTAGTATTATTTAATACTAACAAAAGAATATTTTGTTTATTGGGAGCATGATGGCTCAGCAGTTAAACAACTAGAATGCTGACAAGCCTGGGTTTGAGACACGTGCACTGCACAACATTGTAAGCTCCCATTACTTGCCCCAGTTCCTGCCCACTTAGCAGTTTGAAAGCATGCAAATACATTTTTAACAGCATTCTATGCACCTTGGCATATAGTCATGCTGGCCAGATGACCATGAAAATGTCTTTGGACAATCTGGCTCCTCTGGCTAAGAAATGAACATGAGCACTACCTCCTAGATCAGGAGTCTTCAAACGTGACAACTTTAAGACTTCTGGACTTCAACTCCCAGAATTCCTCCTCCAGTCATGTTAGCTCAGGAATTCTGGGAGTTGAAGTCCACAAGTCTTAAACTTGCCAAGTTTGAAGATCCTTGCTCTAGATTCAGATATGACAAGTTAGGAAAACCTTTAGCTTTATTTTGTCTATTAAGTTTTTCTATCCTGATAATATTCATCCCTTAATTTGATGAAACATTTGATGCATCAAACTAAGCATGAGAAAGGTTAGGCCTAGGATTAAACTCTTATACCGCATCTTGGCTTCAAGACTTTTATGAACAATATATTCAATATTAAACTCCTGGTGACATTAGCAAAAACAAGGAAGTTCCTTGTGATTCAATGTATTGGGCATTATCAGATACATTTTTACAGGATGTCTCTGGATTATATCATAAATTTAATTCCAGTAAGGCAACTTGGTAGATATATTTGGCTAAATTCCTGTGTAAGTACTGTATATTTTAGTTTAGTTTTTTTAGTTTACTTTATTGTCATTGTGCCTTGTACAATGAGATTAAATGTCATCTTCAGTGTACATTGTAAGTATAAAAATAATTTACAAACACACATCCTTCACATCTATACAGTTGAATTGAAAACCCGATATTGCATTAATATTGCAGTATAAAGTAGAATTCAATATAGTTACTGCCCTGGGATAGAAGCTGTTTTTCAGCATATTTGTCCTTGATTTTATTATCCTGTACCATCTGCCAGATGGTAATTGTTCAAAAAAGGGTGCTTTAAGGATCTTTAAGAATGTTGTAAATTTTCTTAAGGTAGTGGGAACTATAAAGCTCTTCCAAAGAGCGGGAGAGGGCAACCAATGATCCTCTGGGCAATGACATTAACCCTCTGGAGTGCTGTCCTATCTGCCACTGTGCAACTGGCAAACCATACACAGGTGAAGTAAGTTAAAATATTCTCTATGGTACAGCGGTAGAAGGTCACCAGCAGTTTTTCATTCAGTTGTTCTAAGCATTGGACTTCAATCGAAAAGAATGAACTTCTGAAGACCAGGTGTTGCAAAAGGAATCCTTTATTGAAAGGGATTTTATCTCAACACTAGGCAAAGCAGAGTCTAACATATCCCCAGGCATACAGTCATAGATAAAGGAAGTTAAAATCCCTCCCCTTATTCAGATGTGGATTTAGTCAAACAAAGAACCAACATGTTAATTCCCCCTCCCCTTCTCTGGGAATGTATCTTAGCAGAGTTCCCAGGAGTGTCTTCCAGAGCTGGAATTTTTATGGTTCCTTCTCATCTTGTTATCTCTTCAAGAGGTGACAAGTTTCTGGACATCTGGCTCCACTCCTCCAGTTGTATATCATATGCAAGTTATACAGAATCAATATAAGATTTAATATATTCAGGTTACATCAAAAAGGATTACTTATACCAACTTGCCCCCTTCTTCTTTATTGAAGAATGGCAGATACACGGATCTGACAGCTGTTTCCTGAGAAATCTGAGGTAGTATATTCTCTGCTGGGCCCTTTCTTGAGGTTAACTAAGTAGGAAGGAGCTTGCTAGAGATTTTCTTATTCAACTCTTTCTCTCCCCCACCCCTACCCCATTTTATGTTTTTATTGTTGTTTTATCTATATATAAAAGAGAAACAGAAATAGGAAATTAGGGGAAGGAAATAGAGGGGAAAAAGTAAGGTACAAGGGAAAAAAAGAAAAAGATATTGACTTCTTACTCTTTTTAGCACAGTACAAGATAAAAACACTCCAACCTCAACTTTTTGCTTTTATGCATTAGTATATAAGTAGCCATTTTTATAATGACAAATCTAATCGACAGAACCATAGTCAACGTTTCATTTTTCCCATCACAAGCACAAAATACAAAAGTCCAAATGAAAAAGATACTTATTGTCCTCTTTTGAATAAAATGATCATTTTAACAATTTCTGCTTTAACTTCCTTGATGTGGAAATAGTATGTATTTCTATTTGCACCTAATGATCTTTGTGAACTATCACCATTTATATTAACCAAGTGCACTGTATTCTTTCAGATTCTTTGACCTTACAGGAAGAAATACTCTTCTTTTCCATCCCTTTTAAAATGACAAACTTTTCTTTAAACACATTTCTAACACCAGAACTTTCTAGTACACCTTTTTCTTTGAACTTCTTAACATACATGCTTTAAACTTCAGAATTAAATTTAGGTCTGTCCCTCCAAACTACCCTCACAGAATAATATTTTTTCTTTTGTAAGAAGAACTCTTAAAACTCTAAATTTTTCTTTAAACTAGTACATTTTCTTTAACTTTCTCTTAACACAGATACTCTGAAATACATTTTCAATAATATTTTGCATACTTTAAGAATTAATTAGGCATTATATGTATAAAAATTACATTTTCATATTTTACATTAAAAATTTCTTTCAATTACAAATATCAAAGAAATAAAAGTCCATTCTAGATCCAGGTAATTCATAGGTTTAAGTCACTCCTTCCAGCTTGTCTTCATGGAGTAAAATATTTTTCTTTTCTGGAAAGTTTATCAAATAGTTATAAGCCTCTCTTTTTCTCAACGATTTCTCAATCTTGTTAATATCCTTAAAGAAAAATTCAAAACTTGTTGTAGAAGTTGCAGATTTTCTTGAAGCTCTTCTTTCAGTTGTGTTGAGAGATTTATGTTTATATTCCAAAATTGCAATTGATTCCTCTGCATTTTATTTATTTATTTATTTATATTTGAACTTGTATGCCGCCCCATCTCCGAAGACTCGGGGCGGCTCACAGCTAAAAACATAGAACAATAAATATTTAAAAAAGCATTAAACCAACAAGCCCAAATATAGAACACAACAATAAAATAAGTTAAAACATCCCTCCCCCAAGGAGGGGTCACAACCCGGGTTGGTCAAACAACCAAGTTTTTAATTCACGGCGGAAGGTACGGAGATCAGGGGCCAGACGGAGCTCCAGAGGCAGTTGATTCCAGAGGTCGGGGGCCGCAACAGAAAAGGCTCGTCGTCGGGGAAATACCAACCGGCATTGACTCGCCGATGGGACCCCGAGGAGTCCTTGCCTATGAGCCCGCACAGGGCGGCCGGCACTAGATATTTTCAGCTACTTGTGAAGATGCCTCAGAGGTTTGCTAACTTTCTACACATGTTTGCATCTCTAAAGTGGTTCGAGAAGTTTTTTTTTAATTATCCTTAGAACACACTTGGTCTACAAACTGATGGATTCTTTTTAGAGAATTTTCAAGTAGAAAATTCAAGAGCCTTGGTAGCTCAGGCTGTTAAATGCCTGCTCTTAAGATCCAGCTGCCTACAATTATTGTAGGCTCGAACCCACCAGGCTCAAGGTTGACTCAGCCTTCCATCCTCTCGGGGTAGGTAAATTGAGGACCCAAGATTGTTGGGGGCAATTAGCTGACCTTGTAAAAATGCCGCTTAGTAATAAGCAGGCATATACAATGGAATGAAGGCTATTGCTGAGCACACTGGGTTGTGCTCCAAAAATTGTAAGCCGCCCTGAGTCTTCGGAGAAGGGCGGCATATAAATGTAATTAAAAAAAAAAAAAAAGTACATCTCTAATAATTGGCTCTTCCATCTCAATTCCCTCTTTAGTCAAAGAGTAGCTTTTTTGTAAATCACTTAGAAATTGCTAGCCATACAGGAATCATAAAAATCAGAAAGTTTTAGCCACCCACAGCAAAGCAGACCAAGCTACAAATTACTACAAATAATAAGCTAAAGCCACAAGTTTCTTCCTTTTTGTTTCTCCATCAGCTTTTTTTTATTTCACTCTTCCTTATTTTGGCTTGCCTTAGCAGCCTTCTTCCTTATTGTTTAACACTGAAGAAATCCCAAAATGACACAGGTCTTCAAAAAGGTGTAGCAGGCTGTGACTATAGAGAGCCTCTTTTAAGTTAGTGAAGATTAATAGCTCTTAAAGTGATTGAGAAATGAAAGACACAGCTCAGTGTTCATTTGAAAAGTACATTTCAAAGTGCTGGCTTCTTCAACAATGAACATACTCCATCATCTGCCCCTCAGCTTTTAACATGCAGTTGCTTTGAAGTGCAGCTCCTGAAATTACTTGCGGACCTCAGCTGCATCGGAGGATCTTGAGGGGTAATTCTAAGACTCTTCCTAACCTAGATGAGTTATATAAACTGAAGGAATGCCAGTTCCTTCTGTTAGTAATTGAAGAATTACAGCCCAAGGAAAAACATATCTCTTGATATTAGCCAAAAAGCTTCGACTGACATCTGGAAATAGGATCAGAATATTGGAATAGAAGGAACCTTTACTCTATTCCAGGAAAGTTCATTTTACATTCTTGTGGTTGGAGCAGATTTCAAAGTGTGGGAAGCCTGCTAGAAGTATGAAAAATTTTGGGAAATATTTAAAGAGGCAAATTATTATATTTCCCCAATGAGAAACATGCTCTTAGAGGCAGAAAGCAGCCCCAATTTCCTGCATAGCAAAACAGTCTCCAGCAGAAATCTTTAGAGATAGAGATTTTGTGCCCATTAAGAAAGATTGGGTCAGCCTATTCACAAACAGAACACTTTCACCTCCGGGTGATGGGATTAAGGGCATGACTTGAATTTAACCCTATTCTTTGAGAAAAGTGGAAACAATACCAGTCCATTAAGAAAGGCAGGCTAGAGGCAATAGATAACAGGATAAAATCAATTACACATGCCTAACAGGATTAGGTCCAAGGAAGCTGATAATTAAGACCCATCACAAGCCTTTGCAAAACAAGTAAAACCAATCAAATAATAAAAGCACACAAAACAAACCTCAGAATTACAAAATACTGTAAACTGTATATCTATCGAGATTCTCAGTAATCCATGTCATGGTTGTCCCAAAGGTGCTTTTTTCAAGAGGCAACTGGACTTTCTGGTTTTTCTTTGAAGACGTTTCACTTCAAAGGAATGAAAGGATTTATACTCCTTGCAGACAGCTGGACATTTGTATTTTTTTAGCGGGTTGTTAAGGTCATCTGGAGGTTTCTCTGTTCATCAGTGTTATGTATGCAGAGTTTGAATTGATTGGTTGTTCTTGTAAAGTGTTTGAAATCATTGGTTAAAAAGTGCGGGAAAACCCTGCACTCTGATTGGCTGTCAGCCGAGGCAGCCGGCTATATATAGCTGCCTCGGCTAAGCCAAATCGGGTCCGTTCTGAGCTGAAGTCACTAATAAACTGCCTACAACTGCTGTAGGCTCGAATCCCACCAGGCTCAAGGTTGACTCAGCCTTCCATCCTCTCGGGGTAGGTAAACTGAGGACCCAAGATTGTTGGGGGCAATTAGCTGACTTTGTAAAAATGCCACTTAGTAATAAGCAGGCATATACAATGGAATGAAGGCTATTGCTGAGCACACTGGGTTGTATCCCAAAAATTGTAAGCCACCCTGAGTCTTCAGAGAAGGGCGGCATATAAATGTAATTAAAAAATAAAAAAATAAATAAAAAATAAAATAAACTTAAGAGCTGAAGCACTCCGCGTCTACCTCTTCATGCAAACTTAACACTGGCGACGAGGATGGGATTCCCCTGAAGAGAAGGCAACGCGGAACAGAAGAAGAGTGAGATGGCTGTGCTGAACACCCCCCCCAGCCCCGTTCGATCCGACGGCAGAAGACTGGGAGTTGTATGCAGATCGTTTCCAAATGTATCTGGAGGGAAACGATCTTGCCGCCATTTCTGAGCAGCGGAAAAGGGCGGTCTTCCTTACGTACTGCGGTCCAGCAGTTTTCAAGATGGCGAAGGCACTCGCAGGAGCAGCAGACATGAAGGTAATGGCTTGGCCTGATCTGGAAAGGCTGTTAAGAGCCCATTACATGCCACAAGTATCGTGCCTCATTAAAAGACACGAGTTTTACCATCATGATCAGGGGGAAAACAAAAGCGTAAATGACTTCGTGGCAAGTTTAAGAGACATTGGGGGTGCATGCAAATTCAACAGTTTAGAGGAGGCCATGCATGATTGCTTTGTACTGGGCCTTAAAGACAAGGTGTTACAGAGCAAGTTATTAATGAAACCTAAGATCAAGCTGAAAGAAGCAATAGAAGAAGCCTCTTCAGCAGAAGCTACCAAGTCCTCAGCAGCAGCCATGAGGAAGATGAACAGGGCCACGAGCCATTCTGATGGGGAAAAGTCCACCACAAATCATTGTGGGGAACTAGATTCTGAGTCAGATTGCAGTGAGGTGGAGGAAGGAATTTACAGACTCAGAATGGAGCGGAAAAAGAAAGACCTGGGAAGAAAGAGGCAAGATTTCTACTGCAGAGGTTGTGGGGGAAGCCACCCCCGCACTGAATGCAAGTTTTTAGACACCATTTGCCTCTGTTGTGAAAAAAGAGGGCACCTAGCAAGACTCTGCAAATCATCCAGAACTCCACCCAACAGAAGGAAGTTTGCTGCAAACAAAGACAAAAAATTCAAGCCTAACAACCTCAGTGAGAAAATGAGGCACAGCACAAAAGCAAATGGGAAGAATGAAACTCATCAGACAGTAACTATTGGTCATTCATCTCCTTTAAAAAGCAGAAAAGTGCATGTCAAGGAACTTATTGAAGGAAGGCCTTGCCAAATGGGAATGGACTCAGGCTCATACCTATCTGGTGTCATGGGACACTATTCAAAGACTGTTACCAAATATTCAGAAGACTCACTTCAAGAAGCAGGCATTGACTCTTAAAGACTACCAAGGGAACAAGATTCCAGTAGTTGGAACAAGAGAATTCAACGTGAAGTTCAAGGGCCACACCAAGCATCTACCCCTGACCATCGTAGACAAGGATCGCCCAAGTCTGCTGGGACTTGAATGGTTCAACCCGCTGGGCATCGAGGTGACTGGCATCAATCACGTGAGTAACACTGAGTGGGAAGAGGCCTTGAAGTCTGAGTTTCCAGAGGTCTTCAGTGACGGATTCGGCAAGTACTTGGGGACCCCAATCACCTTTAACTTAGATCCCAATGTACAACCAATCCATTTAAAACTCAGAAGGGTTCCATTTGCCTTAAAGGAAAAAATTGATGCACAATTAGATAAACTAATAGCTCAAGGGGTTTTAGAGCCCACTGACCACTCCAGGTGGGAGACACCCATAGTCACACCAGTCAAGGCTGATGAGTCAGTGAGAATCTGTGGAGACTACAAGGGGACATTGAACCATGCGCTACAACAGAGTGCATATCCAGTTCCAGTAGTGCATCATTTATTACATTCTCTTGGAGGGGGCACAGTTTTCACCAAATTGGACCTGGCCCAGGCATATCAACAGTTAACAGTTGATGATGCAACTGCAGAAGCCCAAACCATTGTAACCCATAGAGGTGCTTTCAAATGCAAAAGGTTGCAATTTGGAGTAAGCGTGGCACCAGGCATCTTCCAAAGCCTTATGGAAAGGATGCTACAAGGGTTGCCAGGGTGCTGCCCTATTTTGATGACATTTTAATTTCTGCTGAAAATGACACTCAGTTACACGAGAGACTCAGAGAAGTCCTAACCAGATTCAAAAAAGCGGGGTTAAAAGTCAAAGAAGAAAAATGCACACTTAGAACAGATAAAGTGGAATTCTTGGGTTACATGATTGATAAACATGGCATCCACCCCACAGAGGCCGAAGTTCAGGCAATCAAAGAAGCCCCCAGGCCAAAATGCAAAACAGATTTGCAAGCATTTTTGGGACTCATTAACTTCTATCATATGTTTCTACCTCAGAAGGCAACCATTGCAGAACCCCTACATAGATTACTGGACAAAAAATCTGCATGGGTCTGGGGCAGAAAGGAACAAGCTGCATTTAACAATATTAAGAGACAAATCACGTCTGACTCTGTACTAATACAGTTCTCTGAGAATTTGCCTGCTGTACTGACTTGTGATGCATCCCCTTTTGGAGTGGTGGGGAGGTGTTGAGTCACATGCTTCCCAGTGGGAGGGAAGCTCCTATTGCATTTTACTCTCGCACTTTGACCAAAGCAGAGAGAAATTACAGTCGAATGGACAAGGAAGCTTTGGCAATTGTGGCAGCTGTCAAGAAATTCCATGAATACGTTTATGGCAGAAGATTCACCATTGTCACAGATCACAAACCTCTATTAGGCATTGTGGCAGGGGACAAACCACACGATCCTGTCACCAAGAATGCTGAGATGGACCGAATGTCTGGCTGCTTATTCATACAAACTGATCCACAGACCTGGAAAAGACATTGGGCACGCAGATGCTTTGAGTTGCTGCCCACTTCCTTCACATATTGAGGACCCTGCTCCTGAGACTCACACCTTTTTTCTAGAAACTGTTGCCAAGCTTCCAGTACATGCTGCTGAAATTGCCAGAGAGACTGCCAAAGACACTTTATTGGCTCCTGTTATAGGCTGGATTAAGAAAGGTTGGCCACTTCAAGATCTACCTCACCTTGCCCAACCTTTTAAATCCAGGCAAACTGAATTATCTGTATTAAGAGTATGTATTTTGTGGGGTAACAGGGTGGTTATTCCTGCAAAACTACAGAAAGAGGTTTTGGAAATGTTACATGAGGGACATCCGGGAATTGTCAGAATGAAGGGACTGGCCAGGAGTTATGTATGGTGGCCAGGTATTGACAAAATGGTTGAAAACTGGGTTACATCCTGTCCCAACTGTCAGATAGTCAGGCCTGCCCCACCTCTCACCCCCAAACAGGAATGAGAATGTCCTAGGGGCCCATGGTCCAGGATTCACATTGATTTTGCTGGCCCTACCAGAGGGCACACTTTCCTTATTATAGTAGATGCATATTCCAAATGGCTAGAGGTTATTCCAATGGCATCCACCACAGCTGAAGCTGTCATCAAACAGCTTAAAAGCTTTTGTAACTCATGGGTTACCTGATGTGCTTGTTTCTGACAATGGTCCTCAATTTACATCCAACCTGTTTGAATCATATCTAGCACAGCAGGGTATCAGATATGCCCTGACAGCCCCTGGGCATCCTTCGGCTAATGGCCAGGCTAAACGCATGGTACGATTTACCAAGGAAAAACTTCAGCAATTGGATCCAGGGGACATCACTGAGAAAGTTGAAAAACTACTCAGTGTCCAGCATATCACTCCCAACCCCTCAACTAACTTAACCCCAGCTGAATTGTTGATGGGTAAGAAACTCAGATCTCCCCTTGACCACCTTCATCCCACTTACGCACCCGCACCACTAGATTCCACTAGCAAAATTCACACATTCACTGTGGGTGATTCTGTTTATGCTAAGAACCTTATGGGTGAACCATTATGGATTGCTGCTGAGATAACCCAAATCACAGGCCCCAGGTCTTACAGGGTACAAACGGAGGATGGTGTCCTCTGGAGCAGGCACATTGATCAGTTAAGATCCAGACTACCTCAGGAGCATCGCCATTGCTCCTCTCTGGTTCCCATACCTACTGCCTCTTCCAGGGGAAGGGAGGATTATGAAGATAATCAGCAAGCAAGAATCAACCCCATGTGTAACGAGCTAACACGATAGGAACCATCCCAAAACCTGTCACAGTGCCAACAACCATTTTTACAAATGGAAGATTGCACATCACTACCTGACTTAGGTGCTGATATTGGGTTGGAGATGGATTGGGAGGAGAGACCAGGTTGTAGTAACCAAACAGGTTCTACCATTACTAGAAGTCCAAGTAAGGAAATGTCAGCAGACACATTTCCTCCCTCACAAGGTGAGAACCTGAAAACATCTGAACCACGTAGGTCTCAACGTAAGAGCCCCATCTATTTAAAAGAATACATTAGATAGATGGGGTTTGAGTATGGAGTAAACCTAGTGGGAAGGGGTGTTATGTATGCAGAGTTTGAATTGATTGGTTGTTCTTGTAAAGTGTTTAAAAGCATTGGTTAAAAAGTGCGGGAAAACCCTGCACTCTGATTGGCTGTCAGCCGAGGCAGCCGGCTATATATAGCTGCCTCAGCTAAGCCAAATCGGGTCCGTTCTGAGCTGAAGTCACTAATAAACTTAAGAGCTGAAGCAAATTTAACAGGTTATGTCATGAGAGCGGACTCACTTGAAAAATCAATTAGGCTGGGACTGATCAGCAGAAAAAGAAGGGCCATCATAATACACACTGTCTGGATGCTATAAAGGATAACATGGCAGATCTGAAGGAAGTGGGGCATGGAGAATGCTGATCCATAGCGTGGCCAAGGTTCAGACATGATTGAATAGCTGATGATGGTGAGAACCATTATTTCATTATTTGTGTCATGTTTCATAATTGACAAATGGACTAATTAGAAGTCAGACCAACACTAAATAGCATGTATTATTCAAAGGCAAAAGTATAATTTAAAAATAATTATTTTCCTAACAAGTGAAAAACAAAATGTTATTTTTAAATATCCAAGTGTAATAATAAACATAATAAAGCATAACACCCCAGAAATAAAATAGGCCTAGAATTAAGCGCAAATGTTGTCATTATGACTCCTTGTTAGAACTAAATTAACTCAGATAAAATGAGTACCTGCCTGTACCTTGAAAACATGTACAAGCACACTGTACAAACATATTTTATGAAAACAGTAAGCCTATATTAACAATGAAAATAAATCCATTGCTATTTATTGTTCAACTGTTTGCCAAAGCAAAAGGGAGGAGTCACTGGGACTGCTCTTGTCACTGCTACCACTATAAATTTGTGACTAGTTACAAAATAGTAATAACAGATTTTATTTCTGTCATTGCTACTTGTCCCCAGTAATCTTGAGTTTTTTAGAACAAAATACAAAATGAGTTAGAACCTCTGATCCAAAGTTCCTAGAATATGTCAAACTAAGAACCAACATTTTAAGCTACTCTGTAATAGCAAGTCTATGGTGTATAACAATTGTGCCTGAGAGGTCATTGATTCTTTTAGAATTGTAGGAAATTTATCCTCAATAGATAGCAATAGAATATCACCACTTATAGAAAATAAATGCACATTTTCATTATATTCTGTCTAATTATGGGATTTAATCTAAAAGTGATTATATTACTGAAGAAGAGGCAATTTAAATAAAGGCTATTGCAATCTAGAAGCATTATAGAATGAATCCTTATGGAAATGAAGTCTTAAGAGGAGAATCTAAATATTAATATGAAATTTAAAATTGATCTCACACTGAAGTTTGCATAAGATATTGAACAACATGCCTTATAACATAGGAACAAAATCACTTTCTGAGTTGTTTTCACATCCTAGCTTAATACTGAGGACATTTACGAGCTATGCATTATTTCAGAAATATGCAGTATTTCCCACTCCCAACACAATAAATTATGAAACATTTTGATCTTTGGTCCATTAAATAAAAGCACTTTGATATATATTTGAACATAAATATATTTTGATGAGAGAATTCAAGGGAAAAAAAGGAGACATTTCCAAATGTGAATTGTCATGATGTTCAAAACACAAAGGAATAATGGAATGTGCATTATAAAATAATGAAATGTGGAAAGTTAAGTAGTGGAAAATAATGTTCGGAATTTATAATAGCAAAATGTTTACTGCAGTTAAACTTATGGTGCTCATAATGATTTTTTTTAACTTATTACTATCATGGATTTCTAATTGATGATTCTTTAGAGTAATCTGGATCCTACTAGAGAAAGATGACCCAGAATATCCACTTAGTCTTTGCTGCAATTATCTGATTAGTTATTTTGTGGATAACTTGGACTTAGCAGTTTTAGATAGCTATTGCATTTATATCTATATGGCAAATATAAAGATAACTGGATGAAATAGATTATCTTGGCAATTCAGATTGAGAACTGGAAAATTGAGAAGTGGAAAAGAAATGTATTGGTCATTCTCATGGATAAACTATAGTGGGACCTGAATGGGGGGAAATGACTATCTTTGTCCTGCTGGCCTTTGTGGCCTTTGATACTGTTGAAATTATCTTATGGGAGCAGGCATCACCATGCTGCAGTGATTTCATTTTCTCCTAAGTGGAAGAGAAGAGTTCAGGCCCTCAGGGTTTCCAATGTCAGTTCTCTCTCCCATTTTTTTGTTTAACATTTAGATAAAGCCATTGGTGAGGTCATCTGTTGATGTAGAATGAGAAATTATCAATATGTTAAAAATACCCAGCTGTACCATTGTGAGTTAAACAGGAAATGTAGTCTTGATTTAATTTCAAGAAGTCTTGATTTAATGTCAAGAAATTGTTTATTTATTTACTCATTAAATTTATTGACTACCCATCTTACTATAGAGTTTAGATTCAACCCAAGAAAGATGAAATAGCTATTAATTCAGAGGAATGTTGCTTCATGGATTATTCTACTATAACTTTATTGTTAAGTGAGCATGATCCCAATCTGGGTCCTTTTAATTCACAGCTTATGTTAAAAGACAATCTGATAATAGCCTTTGCCTAGCCTCAACTAATGTATCATTGACAGCTATTCTGAAGATAGTCCTTATTCCTCCATCATCTCTTACTGAATATACTTAAGCTCTATGTGACTGGCAGCTAAGATCACCTAAGAACTTCAGCTGGTACTGATTTCTGCTGTGTATGTGCTGTGAAAGTTACACTGGTTTTCAAGACATTAGATTTTACCTATAATTACTACATTGTTTAGGATCTGGATAGTTTGAGGCTTCCTGTGTACCCAATAGGACAGAAAATGTCTACTGAAGGTCTTAATCTACTGGAACATTCAGCAGCAGGGCAAGGAAACAAGCATTTTTCTTATGGAGTTCCCCTCCTAAGGAACAGTTGGCCTTCAGAGGCAAAAAGAACTGTGAAGAACTAGTACCGTGTTTCCCCGAAAATAAGACCTACCCCGAAAGTAAGACCTAGCACTATTTTCTAAACCTGCCCTAATATAAGACCTACCCTGAAAATAAGACCTAGTGTAAATCTCCAGTTCCAGGAAGACTTTTCAGGCAGCAACCATGCACCCGCGAAACACACCCCCCCTACACACTCACACCCACTATTTGGCACCATAAATATATAAGACCTACCCCGAAAATAAGACCTAGTGTGTTTTTGGGAGCCAAAAAAAATATAAGACAGTGTCTTATTTTCGGGGAAACACGGTAATACCAAAAGGCTTTTAGAGATTAGTTTTATTATTCAGAGAGAGATATGGCACTACAAATGTTGTACAAGATTTAATTATTATTTGCTTCATGTTGTGCTTCACTTATTGTACATCAGAGAATGAATTGGTATAATAAATAAATAGATGCAGCTTACCTACAATACTTACTTTGGTTTATTTCTTAGGTTTATAGTATACCTTCCTTTCAGGAACTCAAGGCAACGTATGTACCATTCTTTCCTTCCATTTTTATCTCAAATAAGCTTATTGGCTTGGACTAACATAAAGTAATTGCTCCGATGTCACCCCATGAGTTTCCAGGTTAAGAGTAGTTCAGATTATTGATCTTTCTGCTTCTAATCTAACATCTCATACATTACATCATACTAGCTCCAACTTTATAGTTACTGTGTAGTAGGCTAATGATAAAATGATAATGGGGTTACATGGTGGAACATTTTCCCTACCATAGCAATGGCTTTTTATTAAGTCTAGCAATAAAATTTAGCAATATTTCATTATCATACAATAATGTCTTTTCCTAGAGTAACTTTTAGAAGCAATACCTAAAAGTTATTACTGTGAACAATTTAACTCAGAGCTACAGTATACAATATACAGTATATTTCAACCCACTCAGTCAGGGTGTGTTGAAGTACTTCTCTTCAGACCCTTCAACAGAGCTGTAAGCCAGCAGATTGCTTTGGGAGTTGAACTCAGAAGCTGTCTGCATGCCAAGAGCTGGGAAGGGAGTGGTTGCAATCTATTTGGGGGCTGAAGAGAAGTCAAAACTGACAGTAAGTTATGCCTTCCTTATCTTAATCACCTTTAAAGACTATTATTCTATCTTGTCAATTTAAAAGAAGCCCTTTCTAGCAATAACTTGCTATACCTTTTTGAAGACCTGTGCCATTTTAGGGATTTCTTTTTGACTTAAAGAACAAGGAAGAAGCCTGCTAAGGTAAGCTAAATAAAGAAATCGGGCCGAGGGGAGGGGGGGGGGTGGAAAGCTGATGGAGAAAGATCAAGATTGAAGCCATGATTTTAGTTTACCATTGTAGTAACTGGTAGCTTGATCTTCTCAGCTGTAGGTGACTAAAATCTTCTGATTCTGATTAAAAGAGGAAGCCAAGATGGTGGAGCAAAGTATTAGAGATATGTTTGAAAGGTCTCTAAATAAAATACATCAATTTGTGGATCAATTGTTCTCTGAAGATAAAAAATCCTCTTGAAGTACTTCTAAGATGCAAACATGTGGAGAATGTCATCAAACTGGTGAGCCAACATCACAAGTAGCTGAAAATGAAAATGTAGAGGAGTGTATCGCAGTTTTGGGAAAGGATATTAACTTTCATTTCTACCCTCACTACTTTGGTTCAAATGTAAACCTCTCAACACAATTGAAAGAAGAGCTTCGAGAAAATAGACAAATTTGGGACTTTTTCTTTTTTTTCTTTTTGGATATACATCAATATGAACAGTAAGGTATTTGGGTACCATTCATTTAAATACAAATACAAAAGAAATACAAATACAAATAATAATAATAATATTTGTTACATTAATCATACATGTAATTATGGTGTTATTATACATATTTGTATTATAGTGTATTCCTTCATTTTTAGTTGTTCAGTGTTTTTGTATGCCATTCTAATAACAATCACAATATTATTTAAACGAAGATAGTAATAGCGTCTTTTAACATCTAATCTTTACATCTAGCTATTACTTTTAGTATATTATATAAAAATGTGTATAATAATATTCCCCCTTAATCTTGTTTCTACCTCTATTCTAGCTCTCAATAAACCAATATTATATTAAACAACATTCCCTTTCTAACCATCATCTCTTGATCAGTTTAGTATTTCAATTCTTATTCATTTTTTAACTTGCCTCCCAAATTCCTCCCTTGGGTCTTTGTCTCCATCTACATCTTTCGTATTTAACCCAAATATTTCTTCCATCTCTACTAACTTTTGCTGCCATATCCCCAGAGGATTTGCCCAAGCCCCTATCTTCTCTTCAAAAATGTCTTTCTTTTTATCCAATCCCATTTTTTACTCTTAATATATATTGTCCCTGATTTGATTCATAAGTCTTTATTGTCTTCTCCTTCTTCTCTTCTTGTTTTATTTGCTACTTTATCTGTTCTGTCTTTTCTTCTGCTCTTTCTATTATCTCCAGAATTTCTTCTATTTTATGATCTTTATTCATTGTCCCTTCTTGAACATTTTCTGATTTCCCCAGAATGTTCTGCATTAAGTCTTTTATCTCACTGTGATTCTTTTTCAACATATCCTAGATACTTTGGAGCATCAACACCATTTCTTTCTTTTTTTAATTTAATTTTTATTGTGTTTTCCACCAATACAAATCATATTCACGGTTTCAACAGTGTTTTGTCATCTACAAATATTATTATCTTATAGTTTCTACAATATTTTACACATATCAACCAATAACTGTTATCTCTATCTATGATTATTACTAATTTATATACTTGTATATTATTATTATTATTATTATTATTACATATATACATATCTATGCACCATCTTTTAAGGTCTCTTCTGGTTAATCTTCACTTCTTATTTCTTATCTCTATTTTCTAACCATTCATACCATTTATGCCAAATTGAGTAATAATCAGAATCCTCCTTTTTCTTTTCATTTTTAACGTAAGCATGTCCATTTCCGCACATTCTACAATTTTGTAGGACTAAGCCCTCTGTTGGAGTAATAGGTCCTTTCCACATTTGTGCGAAAGCTATCCTGGCTGCTGTTAGAATTTGTAAAATAATATATTTTATCCTTTTTGGGTATTGATCCCTAATTATTCCCAAGAGGAAGAGTTCTGGTTTAGGTTCAATTTGATATCCAGCCAATGCCGGCTGGCGGTTCCTCGACGACGAGCCTTTTCTGTTGCTGCCCCTGACCTCTGGAATCAACTGCCTTTGGAGCTCCGCCTGGCCCCTGACCTCCGCACCTTCCGCCGCGAGTTGAAGACCTGGTTATTTGACCAACCCGGGCTGTGACCCTTTGGGGAGGGTTATTTTAAATTTTTAACTCATTTTATAAATATTTGGGCTTATAATTTTGATTTAATTGTTTTTTAATGTATTTATTGTTCTTTGCTTTTTAGTTGTAAGCCGCCCCGAGTCTTCGGAGATGGGGCGGCATATAAGTTCAAATAATAAATAAATAAATAAATAAATATCCTGTAATTTCCTGCATCCAATCTTTAATTTTGGTCCAATAAGTCCTGGTCTCAGGGCATAACCACCACATGTGGTAGAAGGTACTGTCAGCTTGTTGGCATTTCCAAAATTTGTGACTAGTATTTGGGTATATTTTGGCCAGTCTTGTCGGGGCTAAGTGCCACCGATAAAACATTTTATATAGATTTTCTTTATATGCCGAGGCTGTTGTTAATTTATAATTTTTGCTCCATAATTTTTTCCCATTCTTCTAAGTCTATGTTATATCCAAAGTTCCGTGCCCATGCTATCATAGTACTCTTCACAATTTCTTCTTCCATTTTAAAGTCTAACAAGTATCTATATGCTTTGGATATAAATTTTTGCTCTGTTCCAACTAAAAATTTATCTAGTTGATTTTGCCCCTTATCAAATCCAAATTCTTCTAAATCTTTTTTGTATCTAATTTGAATTTGTAGGTATGGCCACCAATCAATTGTAATTCCCTGTTCTTTGAGCTCTTGTTTTGATTTTAGTTTCCCTTGGGTGTCTAATAATTCAGTGTAGATTATCATTTTACCTAAGTCTAATCTATTTGGGTGTATCGTGGCCTCCATGTTTGACAACCAATGTGGTATCTTCATATAGTGTTTTTTTTAAATCCTTCTCCATATTTGGATAAGTGAATCTCTTATTTGGTGTCGATTGAAATAGGCATGTGCTTTACCTTTTTTCTCCCACAAGAATGTGTGCCAACCTATCTGGAGGTCATGACCTTCTAATGTTAATATTCTTTTCTCTTTTAATTTAACCCAATCTTTAATACAATTTAGTACCGCTGCCTGATAATAAAGCTCCCACTCTGATAGTCCAAAACCACCTCTGCTCCTACTATCCTGTAACAGTTTTAATTTAATGTGTGGTTTCTTGCCCAACTAGACAAATTTAGTTGTTATTTTACTTAATTCAATAAAAAAGGATTTCCCTAACTTTATCGGGATCATCTAAAATAGGTACATTAGTTCTGATATTCATTTTCAATACTGCAATTCTCCCTAATAATGATAGTTGTAGTTTCTCCCATAATTCCAATTCTTTCCTAATTTGTTTGACTAATTTAGTATAATTATCCTTTTTAATTGACAAGCATCTAGAGCAGGGGTAGTCAACCTTTTTATACCTACCACCCACTTTTGTATCTCTGTTAGTAGTAAAATTTTCTCTAACTGCCCACCGATTCCACAGTAATGGTGATTTATAAAGTAGGGAACAAAACCCCTACCGCCCACCATGAAAGCTGGAATGCCCGCTAGTGGGCGTTAGGGACCAGGTTGACTATCACTGATCTAGAGGATAACCATATCCTCAAATATTTCTCTTTTTTTGCACTCTGTAATCCCATTTTGCTTTTTAGTTCTGTTTTCTGTGTTTAAGTGCAGTTTTTAACTATCACTTTGGTTTTATTTTTATTTATTTTGAATCCTGCCACTTCACCAAATTTTTCTATTTCTTGTAATAATGTTTGTCCAGTCTCTATTGGTTCTTCTACTATGAATACAAGGTCATCTCAAATGCTTGGACTTTGTATTCTTCATTTCTAATTTTAATCCCTTTTATTCCTGAGTTTTGTCTGGTTGTGGCTAGTAACACTTCTAAAGATAAAATAAACATCAGAGGTGATAATGGACACCCTTGTCTCACTCCTTTATCTATTTTGAAATCATCCGTACAGTCTCCATTTAATAATATGCTTGCTCTTTGACTAGAATATATGGCTTGTAGTGTTTTTTTCTATATTGGTACCAAAATTCATTCTTTTTATTAGTTGTAGCATAAACTGCCAATTAAGATTATCAAAAGCCTTTTGTGCATCCATGAATATTAATGCTGTTTGCTTTTCGGGGTGTGCTTTGCAATATTCAATCGTATTTAACACTGTTCTAATATTGTTTCTGATTTGCCTATTTGGTAGGAAGCCATTCTGATCATGATGTATAATTTTGTTTAGGATTGGTTTTATTCTCTTCACTAATAATGTCATAAGTATTTTATAATCTGTATTCAACAGCAAGATTGATCCATAGTTTTAGATTAATTGTAGATCAGTACCATGCTTTGGAATTAAGGTAATATATGCCTCAGACCAGGACTTCAGCAGTCTAGCTTCTGACAATGCCTCATTATATACTTCCAATAATATTGGTTCAAATACTTCATACAGGTTTTTATATAGCTCACTAGGGAGACCATCCGGTCCTGGTGTTTTATTATTTTTATGTTTTTGTACTGCTTTTTAAAACTCTGCTGGGATTATTTCTCTATTTAATATTTCCCTTTTTTCTTCAGAAATTGAACCTAAACCATTTTCCTCTAAGTATTTTCTTATATTTCTCCCCATAATTTTCTCGTTTGTACAGTCCCCCAAAATAGCTTTGCACAATCTGTTTTTTTTCCTTCCATCTGATAGCATATATTTCCCTCCTTATCTTTCAATTGTTGAATTAATCTTTTTTCTTTTTCTATCTTCAACTTATGGCAACTTAAACCCATCTACCTGGTTTATTTGCAGATTTGAAAAAGTTCTGTGTTATGAATTTTAAATTATGTGCTCTTTCCTCTAAAAATGTCAAATTTAATTTATGTCTGGCCATCGTTATTTCTTTTTTCACTATAATGTTTTTGGGGTCTTTTTGGAGTTCATACTCAATTTTTTTTATCTTCCTCTGCAATTTATTCTGTTGTTTCCGTTCTTCCTTATTTTTCCTGACTGTATAAGCTATGGTTATTCCTCTCACATATGCCTTCGTAGTATCCCACAAATTCTGCAGAGTGGTATGTTCTTTTAAATTTATCTTGAAGAATATTTCCAATTCATTTTTTATCTTGTGATTATATTCTTTTTCTTTCAAGATTTGTGAGTTTAATATCCATCTCATCTTTCTTTTCCTTTGCCCTTTCCAAATGATTTTCAATGGATTATGGTCGGCCCATATGTTGCGCATTATTTCTACTGTGAGGATATCTTTTTCAATTGCCCCATTCACCCATGCCATGTCGATTCTCGATCAAGATTTGTGTGGACTAGAGTAAAATGTATAATCTTTATCATTGGGATTCTTTTTTCGCCATATGTCTATGTTTTTTATTTTTTGCTCATTCTTTTCCATTGTTTGCTGGATTGTTTCTATTTTTTCATCCAATTTTTGAATGTTGCCCATCTCTGTTTTCAACTCTATGTGAATCTTCAACATTGTCTCCTGCATTTTAAGCATCGTTTCTTGGATGGCTAACAACATTGTCTGCATTACTTGCATGTTGGCAGGGTTACTTGTCTTGTCTGTGGTCAACATCCCCTCAATCGTTTTTTGACCCACTGGGGATGCAATGGATAGTGAAGAACCTGAAACCGCTTTTTTCCCTTTCAATGTTGTTGTTGTGGTGCTAGTCATATTCTGTATCTTATTATATAATTCTTCCCACTTTACCATCCACAGTTTACTTCTATCTATTTTGTCTCTTCTATACAATACTTCTATACAATATTACTTATAATACACCAAAGTTTTATCTATGATGGTTGATAATTCTTGCAGCAGGTTTACCTTAAATTATTAATAATTCTTTAAACTTATTACCATATATTATATTTTATAGGAAGAGAAAAAGAAAAGGCTCACTAACATAAGAGATAGGGAAAAAAAGAGAGAAAGAAAAAAAAAGCTAATGTCTTATCTTAATAATTTAGTTCTAAATCCTACTTTAGTAATATCTAATATTAATGTTTTTATATAAATGGCTTATTTGTTATAAACAGAAAATATAAGATTCCTAAACATCTACCATCAATTTTTAACTTAATCCATTAATCAATCCATTAATCAATACTAATCAAACTAACAATTCATTAATTATCTAACAATCTCAGTTATATATTTCATTCACCTTCAGGGATAATTATCTGTATTAATTCACTTTTTAAATTTTAAGCCCCAAGTCTACCGTGTTTCTCCAACAATACGCCCCCCCATAGGAAGGCCCAGCACTATTTTGTAGGCATGCGGTGAAATTAAGCCCCAACCCCAAAATTTGGGTCTATTTAAAGCATGCATTCCCTGCCATTTCTCACATCACTTGAACAACACGAGGTGAAAAGAAATGGGGAAGCGCGGGGGGAACTTGCCATTAGGAGTGCCCTGCAGGTAGCCTTGGCTAGAGCACCCCACTGGCAGTCACGCCTCACCACCGGGCCACTTCTATCGGCCGATAGAAGCGGCCTTGTGGTGAGGAGTGGCTGCCAGCGGGGTGCTCCTAACGGCTGATAGAAGCAGCTGGTGGTGAGGTGAGTGTCCACGTGGGGCAGTCTAGGTAATGGTGCACGTGGGGGGGGGGAAATTAAGTCACCCCTCAAAAAGATGGCTTAGCCGTTTTTTCAGGGCTCAAAAAAAAATAAGGCCCAGCCTTATTTTATGAGAAACATGGTAGAATCTTAAAGTTTTACTTTCAATCTTCTACTAAATTCATTAATCAATTCCACTTTTGAACACTAAATCACTAAATAATCAATTCATTTAACATCTAACAGTAGCAGTAATTAATCAAACTATTTCTCCAATTGCACAAACTTGTATCAATCTCAGTTCATTCGCTTTCTGCTTTGTCACGATCTATTGCATCAGCTTCTCTTCTGTCTTTACTGTCCTTTGAAGTTAAGATGGTCACTTCCGTTCTTAGTGCCAGTCTCTCACTATGTCTTCTTTCCTCCGATCTCTTCCACGCTTCACGCTTCACAAATCCAAACTTCCCATAAACTCAGTCCTCCGATCCAATCCTCAAGTTCAGTTCAAACAATATCAGGTAAACAAACACAACGGCTCTGATTCCTTGTCTTCAAACCCAATGCTTCCACTGCTGGATCTCCGCTCTGCTATTGGACTTCCACCCGCTCTTTGAGACTCACAGTTCTGCCAACCACTTCCTAAGATCTCTCCTCTTCAACAGCCACTCTCCGCCTTCTCATGATCACTCTCGATGAACAGTTTGATGTCACTGCTGCTGTTACTATTGTATCTTCCTCATTCAATGTGATCGCTGTGGCTTTGGTCTGCCAGTGATATGGCAGATCACTCACATGCTGGAACAAATGGGGTTTCCTTATGATGTAGCTGGCAGTTGCCCTCTGCCTGGCCACTCCTCGGGCTTCCCCACACTTTCACTGATCTCTCCAAGACTTGTGTGCCCCTTGGGGGGGCCTCCAGATGTGCAGATTGGGGATGAGAGAACAGAGTCCGATCTTCTCTCCCCACACCGCCACCACACCGCAACCAGAAGTCAACACCATTTCTTTTTGAAAGCTACTCATCTCCCCCTGGTGCAACATCTTGTCTTATTTTGATAGGTCCAAATATTGCTCAATAGCCTGTCAGTAGTCTGTCACCATTCCAAAGTCTCAATTGTCTATGAACTCAGAAAGCCAGCTTAGAAACTGTTTGCTCAATCCTGGTGTTGCTGCTCAGGGGAATGCAATAGTTAAAGTTCTTTGTGTCCCACAGTTAGTCAATTAGTTCCATTTAGGTAATCCAGGGAGATTTCCAAATGTCTCTTCAAGTCCACTCTGTAAGTTCAGTCATAGGTTCTAGCATTTAAAAGTTGCTTTCTTTAAATGTCTTCCATAATCTCATAGTTAAACTTCCAATAGCCATGAAATAGACAAATATAGAACAGTAGACAGCACAGCAGTCCTCCAGGTGTTATTTATTTCCATTTTTCCTTTTCCTTATCAGTACTTTCCCAAGGTTGTAGGAGTTTAGTATATATTCCATTCACTAGTGGATGGCGCCTTCAGCTTAAATTTCAATGTTGCAAAAGATCTGACAAATATTTATTTCCATTTTTTGCAAATAATATTCAGACAAGTAATTCCAGCATTTTAAAATGCCTTACCAAAATATTGTCAATAAAATTTAAAAACCCAATCTTTCTATATTTTAAAGTTTTTGCATTCTTCATTGGTTCCTTTTCTTTTGGGTCTATAATTTTTCTCTCTGTAATTATTCATCGCTTTGACAAGCATTTCAAAGAGTCTCTTCCAGGGTTTATTTTCTTTGGGATTAGGTTCTAAGTAAAAAAAAAGAATCCCCTCACCCAGTTCCAGTCACTGTTCTTCTACACTGCTCCAGCACATTCTTCATAATGGCTGCCTCTCATCTTCATAGTTGGATGAGAGGGCTAGTTATATATTAATGTATAAAAGCAAAATGTTGAGTCTAGAGTGTGTATCTTGTACTGAGCTAGGAAGAGTTGGAAGTCAATGCCCCCCTTTCTTTTTCTCTTTTCCCTTGTATTCCACACGCCCTTTTCCCATTCCCTTTCCCACCCTTAATTTCTTATTCTTTTCTTTTTTTGTATTTTATATTTTAAATAATATAATAAAATTTTTAAAAGTATATATATATATTAGCAGACAGTCCAGTGTCCACCTCTAAATACAAAATACTCAGTGTTTTTATATTACACACTTTATAGATATTACTTTTAAATATGGCTCTGTAGATAGAAATGTCATTATATGTAACATCATTTACAGCCCTAAATCTGTTTATTAGAAAGCAAGTTCAGTTTATTGGGGCTTAAGTGACATCTGAGTAATCATGTTGCATTCTCTGAAAATGAAATACCTTCTCAAACATTGTTACTTAACAAATGTAACAAATATAAAACTTGTTTTAAGCATGTGTATCAACACTCTCCTTAAAAATGTGAGTCAGTGAACCATTTTGTAAGTTGCTTAAATGTACAGATAATGTAGCAGTTTCAGTGTGATCTTTAAAAATCAAATAACAATTTTGTTTGGTACACAAAACATTGGCATAATAGCTACTGCCTTACAAAATAACATTTTATGCTGTGTTACATTTGCAATTTGAGAGATATTGTTATAATTTCAGTCTATATATTTGAGGTCACAATGATTGCACTTATTTTCTTTAGCTGCAGGCATTTTCCTACAGTTCAGTTACATTATATAACACTGTTTGTCTTCAGCATGGTATCTTAACCCACTTATACTTAATATATATCCATTTGAGCAGAAAGTTTAGCAAAGCTATATAAAAATAATTTATTTAGAGTGTTTAGCCCAAAAATACACATTGAGGAATAAATAATGGTTTCTTTCTACCATCTGCATCTTTGTTCTTAGTAGAAAAACTGATTCAGACTTTAAGGAGAAGTAAGCCTTGCAGCTGTGTACTGAGCCTTGGATACAATGATATTTAGACTGTTCTCACCCTTGGGCCAAAAAAAATCCTCCCTCTTCCCATGCATTTTTATCTTTATATTGATACAAACCTGTAAGAGTTTGCAGCAATCCAACCAGCACACAAGTAAATAATTCAGCAGGAATCATTTATAGAAGAAACTTCTTTATATACAGTAATAAAGCATGATGCATATATACAATACCCATGCAGCCCTTGCAATGAAGAAGTAGTAGCAAGGACAAGAAGCAGAAGTCAGAACAACCAGAACCCAGAATTCAGAAGCTAGAAGCACAGAAGCTATATTGCAAGGACAAACAAACTCTTATATATACAGACCAGTCAAGCTAAGCCACACCCAGGCTCCAAGCCATCTCCCATGGCTCACAACAGATCCTGTTGCTTAGTCACCAAACAGTTCCCATTGGCTGACTTGTTGTTATGGGTATCCCAGCTCACAATTTCCTATACACTGACAAAACCAAGTGGGACCACAAGTTAATGAATGTTGTCAAAGTGATGTAGTATAAATCAAAACCAAGAGATATTCTGGTTGCGTGTAATAAGCATATCCTTTTGAGTTATTTTATGAATGCACAAGATTGAATGCCAAGGACATTGTTACATTTTACACTTCTAATAACCCATGTAGAACAATCAGAAGGTCAACAATAATGTTTCTTGGCAGCATTACAACTTAATACAACTTAACTATTCAAGTCTGTGATTAAAAAGAAACCTAAGTCTGTTTTGACAAAATATTGTTGGAACCTGGAAGTCTTCTAATTTTCCCTGAACCAGAAGTGCAAGTGATTTCTGCAGCTGTAATTTTTATGTGAGCAGATTGGTGTAATTGATAACCAGAGTAGCTCTGGGCAGAGATTCAGAATGACTTGGTAGAAGGCCAAGAGTCTTTCCATTTTAGTATTCTGGAGATGACTCAGCATTTTGTTCTTGGGGATTAGGTGTAATGATATTGAAAGTTACTGACATATTAGACTTCTCAGCATCTTTTCTTTCTTTTATAATTAAATTGAAACCTGGCACTGAGAAAAGTGTTGTTCTGACACTGGTTTATATTTAACTTGCCTGATAAAGCAACTTGTGCTTCAACTGATCAAGTTCTAGATACATGCCCCATCAACAATCTAGTTATTCATTCATTGGAATACAATGGTCTCAGGATATAACTATACTATATAAATTCTGTGATGAAAACTTAAGAGTCTTTACATATCAACTGCAAGCCATTTTATTCTCCACTGAGTTCTCCTCATTTCTCCTAATAGCTGTGTATGTTCCTCCACAAGCGTGTGTAAACAAAGCTTTACGAATTCTAGCTGATCAGATTATGGAGGCTGAAACCAAACACCCAGATTCCCTTCCCATCATTTTAGGAGATTTCAATCAATCAAATTTAAGGAAAGAGCTCCCAAAATATTTCCAGCATGTCAATTGTCCCACCAGAGGCAAAAATAATTTAGACCACTGCTACACAACAGTAAAAGATGCTTATAGGTCTTTACCATGAGCAACTGTGGGACACTCTGATCACTGCATGACTCACCTTGTACCTGCCTACAGACAAAGACTTAAAACCATGAAACCAACAATTAAATCAGTGAGGACTTGGACTGCTGAGGCAAAGCTGAAGCTTCAGGCTTGCCTTGATTGCAGTGATTGGAATGTTAATGAAGCAGCTGCTAGGCAAACTGCTGAATAGTCTGAATTATGCTTTGGAAATTGTGTAATGTATGCTCTGAAATTGAGCAAATGAATGAGACCTAAAGGTAAGCTGTTCTCTACAAAATCCACTCTGGACTTACCACACTAAGCCTGGCATGAAAAAGCAGAGCAACTTACTAGTTTTGAAGAGGATGATATGGAAGAAAGAAAGAAGATTGGCTCCAACAGTTTTAGGAGACTGCATAGTTTTGATTACCCAGAACATTCCCAAGGCAGGAATCAATACTATATTAGCTCCAAATGTTGTTTTTGCTAAACACTGAATCCAGGCATACTGGATGGCTGGATGCTCCCAGGAGGCTGCAGGAAGGCCTCCTAGGCCCAAAATGGGTTGGGGGGAGTGGTGTTTTGGGCCTAGCAAGCCTCCCTGGAGCCTCTTGGAAGCAAAAAATGGGGTGGGGGGTGGCACCGGAAACCCCCCCCCACACATCCCATTTTCAGCCTAGCAAAAAATGGGGTGGGGGGGCAATGCTGGACCCCCCCCAACTCCCAATTTTTGCTCCCAGGAGGCTACCCTATACTTACCTGGTAGCTAGATGAGCCTCATGGGAGGGGCTGAACAGGGTTTCTAATGGGAGACCCACTTCTTCAGCACTGGGATGATAGTAGAGCATTTGAGGCAAGAAGAACATAGCACATCTGTAGTGATTTATTAAAGATGCGGGTGAAGATGGGGGCCAGTTGGTCAGCACAAGCTTTTAAGCAAAAAAGAGTTATCTTTTCTGGGCCTGGTGCTTTTCCTGGCTTTTGTCTAGGAAATAGACCTTGTACCTCATTCTATATAATCACCAGAGATGGTGGACCCAATGAGATGGGGTAGGTTGTAGGAGGCTTGGCTGTTATTGGTGTGTCTGAGATGGGGATTGTGGAGATGGGTGGCAGTAGTTTTCTCTCAATCCTACAGTAAGACACATTCAGGTCATCTGCCAGTTGTTGATTTCCTTCAGCATGGGAAGGAGGTTTGCTGTAACAGGTGATATTTTAAAGAGTTTTCCACGTGTTTGCTGGTTCATTTCTTGAAAACTGATTCCTTAACTTTTCAGATTAGCTTCTTTTTGCTGCTCTGATTTTCCTTGTTATTATGTTTCTGACCTGATTGTACAGCATTCTATCACCTTTTCTGTAGGCTTCCTCTTTGCTACGATGTAGCTGCTTAAGTTTAGCTGTGAACCAAGGTTTATTGTTACTGAATATACTCAGGTTTCTGGTCAGTACACATAGGTCTTCACAAAAACTGACATATGATGTTACAATATCTGTGAGTTCATCCAAGTCTACAGAGATATCTTTGAACACATTCAAATCAGTGCAGTCAAGGCAAGCCTGTAGTTTTAGCTTTGCCTCCTCAGTCCAAGTCTTCACTGATTTAATTGTTGGTTTCATGGTTTTATACTCTTGTTCTAGTGTCTTTTGACAGTTTCTTTTTCTTATTATTTCTTGCTGTACAAGATATAGCTAACCCGCTGACATATGCATTTTGCTGTGTCCCATACATTTTGTAATGAAGTCTCTTCTTTTCTGTTCACTTTGAAGAAAAAAATCAATTTCTTTTTCTATTGTTTTAATGCATTCTTTATCTTTTAATATCAATTGATTCAATGTCCATCTCACCTTTTTCTTTTGTCCCTTCCAACTCACTTTTATTGGATTATGATCAGCCCATATATTCATTTCTATTTCTATCTTTTGCACACTTGTGCTCAATTCTGGGGACATCCATGTCATATCAATTCTGGACCATGATTAGTTTCTACTTGAATAAAATGTACATTGATTTTTCTCTGGATTTGTTTCTCTCCATGTATCCTGTATCTTTCTGCCATTTTGAAAAAAGTCCCAGGAAGAGCCCTCCTTACGTTTTTACCTACTTTACTACCTTTGTAGTCAAGGTTGTATCTACAATTTCATTAAAATCTCCTACCAAACATATATTCTCATAGTCTATTTCAGTTATCTTCTTGTGTATTTTTTTTGTAAAATTCTTGTTTATTATTTGCTGCATATATTACTATCAAAAGTATCTGGTTTTGGTTTATTACTAACTCTACCATCAAAATTCTCCCTTCTTCATCTGTATAAATTTGTTTAGCATTTATTGCTTCCTTAATATATAAAACCACTCTTCTTTTCTTTTGTTTTACTAATGAAAAATATAATTTCCCAATTTTGGGGTATTCCAATAATTTATTATGTTGATTTTTAATATGGACTTCTTGGAAACAAATTATATCTAATTTTGATATTTGTAGTCATCTAAAAAATTTCTTTTCATAGGAGAATTCAGTCAATTTATGTTGATTGATAACACCTTAGTTTCACCTTCCATCCCATTCACTTGTATATAAGTCTTACTCTCCTAATTGTTCTTATTTCTCTCTTGTTTTTTGCTCTTGCTCTTTCTCATTCTGCTCACTCTATTTTCTTGGTTTCACTTTCTTCTTGTTGTATACTCATTTCTTCTCTTATTGGTTCCTCTTGTCTCTTGTATTCTGTTTCTCCTCTCATTTCCCTTCCCTCATTTGCACTGAAATGGTTGTCATAAAATTCTAACAGAACAATATTTGAGGTGCTATGTCAACTACCAGCAGTCTAACTGGGCAGAGCTACTGCCATTTGCTGAGGTGGTATACAATAATGCAATGCACAGAGCACCAGACCGACTCCTTTTCAGGTCACTAGTGGCATGGAATTTGTCGCAATGCCTGAACTCCCCAGAGAGCCTCCCTCATCCATGGTACTAAGCAAATGGATGGAGTCACTGAAGGAAGTGTGGGAAAACACCAAGCGACCTTTAGGAGAGGAGGCAAAAACTTATAAAACACAAGCCGACAAACGCTGCAGCCCCCAAGTGCCATTTCAAGTAGAGGACAAGGTTTACCTGTTTACAAAGTACCTGAAGTTAAAACTCTTTTACAAGAAGCTAGGGCTGAAATTTATAGGGCCTTTCCCCATAGTGAAAATCATCAAACTGTTATGGTACAGCTTAGACTCCCTCACTAGAGAAAGTGCATTGGGTCTTTCATAGCAGCTTGTTAAAGCTGGTGGTAGGCTCCCAGATCAGGCTGGTAGATGGGGCAGCCCCGAAACCAATAGTGATGCAAGGCGGGACACATTATATGGTAAAGAAAATCTTAGATTCCAATTACATAGGGGCCCAATATATTAGGAAATGTTTACATGTTAGATACAAAATTTGAGTTCTTTTATCTTCTTTTACTCTCATTCAAATACAAATCAAGTCATCCCTCCCACCTAGCATAGGTTAGAATCTCTAGACACAAAATATTTGTACAGCTGAGTAGTACCACGAACAGGCTACTAAATATTTTATCAACAGTTAAACAACTATCTGACATTTAAAATACTCATGGTTCATCAGTAAATTCCCATATCCCTCTAAAATAAACTTCAAAGTTACTAATAAGATATGCCACTTTAACTACCCACTATCTTTCACTCCTTTCACTGTATTATACTTGGTCCTTCTTATTTTGGGAGCTGATTTCTAGAAGAGAAGACTGTGAAACATTCATGTTTTTAAAAAAAATATAACTACAGGTACTCCTTGACTTACAACCACAATTGAATCCAAAATTTCTGTTGTTAAGTGAGACATTTGTTAAGTGAGTTTTGCCCTATTTTACAATCTTTCTTGCCATAGTTGTTAAGTGAATCATTGCAGTTGATAAGTTAGTAACATAGATGTTAAGTGAATCTGGCTTCACCATTGACAAAAGGTTATCACATGACCTTGGGACACAGCAATGGTCATAAGCATGAAGCAGTTGCCAAGTATCTGAATTTTGGTCACATGATCATGGGGATGCTGCAAAGATCGTAACTATGAAAAACAGTTATAAGTCACTTTTTTCAGTGATGTTGTAACTTGGAACGGTCACTAAATAAACTGTTATATGTCGAGGACTACTGTATTCTGTATTTTGTATACTGTATCCTTCAAGGTGTTAGTAACAACTTACAAAGCCCTAAATGGCTTGGGTCCAGGGTACTTGTGGGAACGCCTCCTGCCAGCATCACATTCCGATCGCCCCGTGCGCTCCCAGAGGAGGGGCCTCCTGGGAATACCGTCGGTTAGGCATTGTTGGCTGGTGGTCCCCAGGGCTAGGGCCTTTTCTGTGGGAGCACCCGCCTTATGGAATCAGCTCCCGCGGATCTTCGTTTGGCCCCTGATCTCCGCTCCTTTCGTCGAGACCTGAAGACTTGGCTGTTTCAGCAGGCCGGCCTGGATTGACCCGGGGGTGGATTGTTTTAATTGCATTGTTTTAATTACTGTAATTTTAAATTGTTTTAATTTAACTTTTAGTTATTTATAGACTTGTAGCTGTTTAATATTTTTTATTGTAATTGTATTCTGTTTTTATATGTTCGCCGCCCTGAGTCCTTAGGGAGAAAGGCGGCATACAAGTCTAAATAAATTAATAATAATAATAATAATAATAATAATAATAATAATAATAATTATAATTATAATTATAATAATTATATTCATGGGGTAAAAATATGTAGCATAACATTAAATACATCTGTGTGTGTGTGTGTCTATGTGTGTGTGAAACTAACAGTTTAATACTGGTGGCTGAGGTTATTTTGCTGTACTACTATAGCAAACTGGTCATTCTATATTACCAGTAAATTCTAAACATTTTTGAAAAACTTGGGAGTTTTGCAATGATTGTTTCTTCCCTCTGAGTGAATTTTGTATGCCTCTTGCCTCCTTAAATATTTGTCAAGATGCATAAATGACCTAGATATTTCACATCTGGACTTAGCATGACTGGGAAGTACAGTGATAATTGTATCCTCAGGAAAACATGCCTCTTCATATTCATTTAGTATTTTTCGGTTATGCTACACATCAGGGCATTTTATTAGCAGGAAAATGTGAATTCGCCTTGTTCATGTGTGTGATTCATCTTACCAAATGGAAGCTATTTCACATTTCATTATTTTAAAAAGTTAAATTAAGAGGTAATACATTTACAAATATATATAGATAATCCTCAATTTACAACCACAATTGACCCCAAAATTTATGTTCCTAAGTGAGAAATTTGTTAAGTGAGTTTTGCCCCATTTTACCACTTTTCTTGCCACAGTTGTTAAGTGAGTCACTGCAGTTGTTAAATTAGTAACTAATTAGCAAATTAGTTGTTAAATGAATTTGTGAAAAATGGTTATGTCACTTTTTTCAATGCCGTTGTAACTTTGAACAGTCACTGAGTGAATTGTTGTAAGCCGAGGACTACCTGTATTCTCTGTCAGTCTTAACCTTACCCACTTCTGGATTGGGGGGTAGGAAAAGGACAGATGATATATTACTGTCATAGTTAAAATAGATAGTGATGAATTCTCATATACATGAATTGTTGTTATTAAGTTTGTTTACCTGAGTTAGAAGCAGGAGTGGGATTCTACCGGTTCAGACCGGTTCAGTAGAACCTGTTGTTATGATTCTCATTAGTTCAGAGAACTGGTAAATGGGCCCCTGGCTGGCCCCACCCCTCTCCGCCCACTTCTCCGCTCCCTGTCCAGTCAGTTCTTACCACGCATGTGACATTGCGCGCATGTGCGACAATTGCTGACTGCATTCTTCCGCCGCCTGCCCCGCCCCACCCCTCCTTATCTCAGCCATGTGCCTGCAGTCTGTCTTCACCCACCTGCCTTGCCCACCAGCCATCGCTGTCTGCCTTCTGCCATGATCTCCCTAGGTGAGTGAGGCTTTGCAAGCCCCAGTCGCCTACGTGCCGCTATGTGCCGCCTACGTGCCGCTGCCAGCCCCAATGTCAAGCCTGAAATTGACATATGTGTAGCCATTTTAGTTAGGCTTAGTGTATATTCTTTTTCTTTCTTTCTCCTTAGTGGTTATGGGGGAAGGGTTTCAGGCTTGCCACATACCTAAGGAGGGAGGAGTGGAGATAGAGAGAGTTGTTTAGGCTAGGTGATTCTTCTTCCCATGGGAACACGAGGTGACCATGCTGAGGCCCCTTTAGGTGAAGATTTATGATATCAGGCAATGTAGAATTACTTCTGTTGGAGAATGTGACTTTTGGGGGTTGTTTGCAACTCCTAAGATTGTGGGCTAATTCTGGGTTGTGTCAGATCCGGAATTACAACAGACTTTGCCAATTTGATGCTTTTCTAAATAAAAGAAATTGTTTTGGAAGATGGACTTTGCTCTTTTCTTTTTAAATGGATTTCATCACTTGGAAACCTGACACCCAGTTGAGTCCCAACTCCTGGGCCAGCCTCGGCTGCCACCACTGAAATACCGCTGCCGCCCTTGCCTTGCTGCCAATGCCACCACAAGCCCCAGTTGAGTCCTGACTCCCAGGGCGGCCTAGGCTGCCCCCGCCATGCTGCCCCCACCCTCAGTGCTTGTGGCCTAGCTAGCTTCCCCCCCAACTGTCCTGGCTGTCTGGCTTGCTTAGGCACCAGCACTGTGGCATGCAGCACTCATGGCCTGGCAAGCTTTCCCCCCCACTGTCCCCAGGCTTCAGCTTACCTGGCTTGCTGGTGGCAGAGAGGAACGTGAGCCAGGGCTGATACATTGCTGCTTGGGTCCCCACCAGCCTGCATCTCGCTCCCCCCTCCTGGATTCTCCACAGCTGTTGGGTCTTGCCTGCTAGGGGAGAGGGTGGGGGTGGGGCAACCAAGGAGCATATTTTGGAAGCTCCCGCTGCCTTAAGAAAGTTCAAAACATTCTCAAAGATCCATCTCATCCTGGGAACCCTTTTTTTGAACTATTACCATCTTGCAGATGATACAGAATAATAAAAACAAGGTCAAATAGGCTGAAAAACAGCTTCTATCCCAGGGCAGTAGCTCTTTTGAATTCTGCTGTATAGTGAGTGCAGTGTTGATGTGGTGTCAGGGGTTTCCGGTTCAATGTGTGAAGGGTGAAGGATGTGTGTTTGTGTTTATTTTCATGGTCATCGTCATGATGTGCACTGAAGATGGTGTTTGATTTTGTTGTGTAATGACAATAAAGTAAGCTAAACTAAAACCAATTATTTAACTAAATTTGAATGTCTTCTCTGCATTTTGGATTGCAGAACTGACTGTCTAATGCCAAATGCAATCTTCAGAAGAATAGTCTGTGAAATTTGTCTGAAAATGGTAAATATTAGAAATAGAAATACGCAAGGATGTTATTATGTTCCATTATAAAAAGGATTTTTTTCTGCATCAAAGAGAATTTAGGGTTTATATAACATAAAAAGACATTCATTATTATCTTGGGATTGCTCATGCACAATCATGCTTCCTATTGTTTTCTGTTATTGTTTCAAAAATATTAGAAATGGAATATTATTTAACAGTAATTGTTTCCAGTTTCAGTGGTGGGACACAGAACATCACAGTCAGTCATTGGCGGACATATGTTTGTTGGACTCAGCTCTCATTAGCTTTGAACAATGGTCAGGTTATGGGAATATGATGAGAGTTGTGATGGAAACATCTAGCATCTATAGTTATTTCCAATGGCCGGTTTAGGAGATGTTTGGCATGTTGCTGGACGAAATGGAGCTTCTGAGGGGTGCATCTGCTTCTCAGAAGCCTTGTTCAGGTGTCCAGAGGCTTCGCTCGGCATGTTGCCAGCTGAAATGTTGTGAGTTTCTGAGAGGCGGAGGCCCTTCTGCAGGCCCCTCCTGGCCCATTGTAGGGTGAAATAGAGTTTCCAGGTGAAATGGATCCAACCCTTGGAAGCTCCATTTCAGCCTGCAACAGGCCAGGAGAGAGCTGAACAGAGCACTGAAGCTCCATTTCATCTGGCAACCTTCTGGGTGAGGCCTGTGGAGGACTGAATGGAACTACGGAGGGGTGCACATGACTCAGAGGTGGAAGAGAGGACTGCTAGATGTTCACAAAGTAAGTGATGGTGCAGCAGGTTGGGGGTGGAAGCAATTGTGGGGGAATGAGGTATTTCAATGGGCCAGGGAGGCCTTGGGTGTTCTTAGGCAGGTAGCCTGCTCAATCAGTAGCACACCCATGGCCTTCCCCACCCTGAAATACCTCATGTGCACTTAATGAGCCTCTCATTTGATTAGTGAATGTGTGGGTAAAAGGAGGGAATGATCCCATTCAAGGTACGAGATTCACTCCCACAAATCTTTGGGTTAGGAATGGAATGGGCAGACTCCATTACATTCCTAACTCGTGGACTACCTGTACTTTCAAATAAGTATTGAGACACATCTACCATAATATATTATTGTCTGGGTGTTGATGGAAGGATAATGTTAGGTGTTTCACTTTGCAGCATGCATTCTTTACTTTTTGAATTATAATAAATGTTTAAAAAAATCAGAGGAAAAAAGAAGGAGTTGTGCTCAGGCATTTGTATCTCTTTTCTAGAGAATAACCCAACATGTATCAGAAAACATTTTCAATGAAATGTAAACAAAAAAAGATGTATTAGCTTTGAGAAATGAGGTGCTTGATAAAGCACACATAATCAGAAGCAAAGTGAAACAAATAATCAAGCCACTGACTTGCATGTTCCTATTTATTTATAAACTAACCTTTGGAAGTAAATAATAGTTTATTGCTTGGTTTCATGACAAATACTTTCCTATCAAAAGGCTTCACAAGTACTATATTATTCTTAGACATAGAGAAAAAATGATCACAGAATCTGACAAACCCGATATCAAGCACACAAAAAATGTATGATGACATTAAGTCTTATACTTGGGGTGCAAGAAAAAGTGGAAGCTCTTGCAATTCAGCTTTTAACAGAGCAATGCTGGTCAAATTCACAATCTCTGTGATTTAGCATTTTTTGGGAAATGAAAGGGAACAAGAAATTAAATTTAACTATCAGAGGAATAAGAAGTTGGGACAGTATATTTATTCCTCCTGAAATCTTGATAATATAAATGAGGTAATCATAAAAGAAAAATTCTGCAATAAGTTAGAATTGTGACTATGGAAAGAATAAGAAAAAAAGATTGGTAAATTGCATGAGTTCAGTCAGAGTTAGGGCTAAGTTAATCATAATTATCATTAGGTCCTTCACCCAGTGATATTTTTCACTCTGTATTTTGGGAAGAATCCAGTGTAATCTCTTTTGTATGAAAAATCATTATATTAGGGAATTACCTTGCTGAGTTAACATTTGTGAAGGTCCTGCCTTGCCAGTCTTCTCAAGAAAGCAGAACTCTTGAAAACAAAGCTATTTCAAAAGGAACGTTTATTGGAAGATTGTGATAGCAAGAAGATGTAGGCAGGAACTATGTTTTCCCACTCAAAATGTTAGGTTAAACCATTGCAAATAGAGCCTCTTGCAAAGTCCAGTCCATCATTATCGAGCCAGTCCTGAGGTGTAAAGATGTTATGAGAAACTCAGGCCGAGAAGGTGATAAATGCTGGTTCCAGGGGTGGAATTCTACTGGTTCGGGCCAGTTTGGGCTGGTTTGGGCAAACCAGTAGCTCCGAAGATCAGCTGGGAGTGAACCGATTCACTCCAATGATCAGCTGTTGGGCCAACCCACCTGCCCTGGCTCAAGTCTGTGCTTTATTTTCAGTTTTTCTAGCTCAGCTGCTTCATGCAGCACAGCAGATTGCCACACATCAGCTGTTTTACACACAGGGCTTGCAGTGGAAGGTGAGTTGTAAATCCTGTGTGTGCATACAAAGTGCACGTTTGGCACGCACGCACTCACCAAACCAGTTGTTACATGGTTGAATCCACCCCTGGCTGGTTCCCAAGGCAACTCTGCTGCTCTTCTCCAGAGACAAGATAAGGCAGATGGCTCAAGGTACATTCCTTTCCCTACTCCCAAGGTCCCAAAAGTTACAGAAAGTCAAAGCAAGGAATAGAAACAGAAACCTCATACAGAGATCCCCCCCAAGATTCTCCCCTCCCACCAGAATGGCAGCATCCCTGTAGTAATCTATGGGGCTTGACAATATGTTTTATCATAAATATTTGTGAAAATAAAAATCTATAAATCAAATTGTAGCAGAAAAGTTCCTTTTGATTATACTGTATTTCTTTTCAAAATACAGGTAGTCCTCATTTATCAGCACTAATTGGAACTGGGAACTTCATTACTAAATGATGTGGCCATAAAGCACAATGTCATGTCATCATGCCAATTTATGATGGCAGTTCTGGCAGTTCCAGTTGCCATTTTTAGGCAAATCTGCACAACTGCAGAATCCCGTAGTCATGTGATCATCGTTTGCATCCTCCTGCCAGATTATCCACTGACTTTCTCACTAGAAGCAGGTAGGGAAGGTTGTAAATGGCTATCTTGTTACTATGGCACATTGCAAGCTGTGATGGGATTCAAAAAATTTTACTACCGGTTCTGTGGGCATGGCTTGGTGGGTGTGGCATGGTTTGGTGGGTGTCAGATCCATGTATCTGCCATTCTTCAATGGAAGAAGAAGGGGGGAAGTTGGTACAAGTAATCCTTTTTGATGTAACCTGAATATCTTCAGTCTTGTATTGAATCTGTATAACTTGCACATGATATACAACTGGGGACTGGAGTCCAGATGCCTGGAAACTTGTCACCTCTTGGAGAGATAGCAAGAGGAGAAGGGATCATAAAAATTCTAGCTCTGAAAGAAACTTCCTGGGAAACTTTTCTAAGATACATTCCCAGAAAAAAAAGGGGGGGGTTAACATGTTTCTTTGTTTGACTAAATCCACATCAGAATAAGGGGGTGTTTCTAACTCCCTTTATCTATACTGTTTGCCTGGAGGCATCTTAGATCCTGCTTTGGCTGGTACCTGGATCACTTCCTTTCAATAAAGAATTCCTTTTAAAGTACCTAGCTTTTAGAAGTTCATTCTTATCAGTTGAAGAGGGAAGAGTCTGGTCCTTACATAAAGCAGAATCTGCAATAGAGAGCAACCCGGAGAGGAAATTTTTTTTAAGAACTTCACTCTACCGAGGTGATCCTGCTAAAATGTCTGAACATAGCAACGAGCAAGGGGAAGCTGAATGCTGGGGAGAAACTTCAACAACTACCCAGCCAGACACTGACTTTGTGTACCCCATCGAAGACATTGAAGCTGCCTGCAAAAATTCCATAAAGCCCCGATAGTCTATAGGTGTAGGAAAGAGAGACAGCTGGGATGGAAGAACCAAGGGAGTAACCCTCACCTGGAGTAACTGTAAACCCGGGTGGAAAATGGAGCTGGAGGCCCTCTCTGATCAGGAAGAATGGGTCGAGGAACCACTGGCAGATGATTGATTGAAACGGTACATAAATTGCCTCATGAGGGAAGCCCTGGAGGGCCTCAAAGTGCAGGGTGAACCAGGTCTCCAACGAAGGAGAGGGAGTGAACCAGAAATGGAGAGAATCCAAGCTATCACCCCTGATCCAGCAGAGAATGATCCAGCAATGGAACAAGCCAGAGGACCAGCAGCCATGCCAGGTACCCAACCCCTTACTGCTCCAGAGCAGGGGATTAACCCTGGCCAACCCAGAGACATACAACTGCACAGAAAGGTCCCGTCCTTGGGGGTAAAATTTGATGAGGACCCCCAGAAATTGGGACTCTTCCTGGCGCAAGTCCTCACCTACATGCAAGAAGATGGGCGGAATTTCCCAACCCAGGGGGCCCGAGTGCGAGTCGTCACCCTGGCCCTAGAAGGGGCAGTCACCAGATGGATAGTAACCTTCCACAATGTTAAGGCCCAGAGCTGAGGAACCTCGATTGATTCATGACAGCCCTATGCCACCACTTTGAAGACCCCCTCACCGATCAAAAAGCCTGCAACCGCATTAGAGTCATAAAGCAAGTCCGTTGCCCAGTAGCTGAGTACACTGAGGAATTTCGTGACCTGGCTGGCTGAGTTGACTGGCCAGAAGATATCCTAGTCTTTTGGTTCAAAGATGGACTCAGTGACGACCTGTACACTGCCTGCCTTGCCCGTGGAGCCCCAAATCTCCTGCATGAATGGTACCTGATGGCAGAGGAGATGGAGATAGACATGGCCCGTAACCAGTACCTCAATGGCAGAGTTTGGAAAAGATCCCTACCCCAGGGAAAACGGGAGTTTTTGAAATCCCAAACCACCATGACTCCAAGACCATCTGGCTGTTTTAAGTGTGGAAAAGAGGGGCACTGCACAGCAGAATGCTGTTTGAAAACCCCTGCCAGAAAGCCAGACCACCCATCAGGGGGAAAACCTGGAAAATCCAACCCTTGAGGAAGAGAAACTGCCCTGTGAAGCCGAGAAGCTGTGAGGTTCTGGTCCCCCACAAACCCAGAGGAAGAATCCCCAATGCCCCGAGGAGACCTGAGCCAGTCTGAAAGCGATCCAGAAGATGACCCAATTGAACCACTCAATTGGGTAAGCAACCCAATTGAACCACTCACCCTACCCCTGAGACTGTTTATCCCCAGGCAAGGGAAGTGGGAGGAAGTAGCAGTGTTACTGGATTCGGGATGCATCTGGTGCCTAATCAACCCCACCCTAGCAGGGAATTTTGGAATCCAACTAAGGAAAATGGAAAACCCCATTGCTTTCTGCCAATTAGATGGAACTATAGCCGGGGGGGGGGGGAGCCAGCCAGTTTTGCCACAGAACTGTTGAAAATAGGACTAGGGAACCATAGTGAGATGCTCACATTCATTGTAACCGCAGGAACAGAAGGGCCAGTAGTCCTAGGACTCATGTGGCTATGGAAATGGAATCTAAAAATAAACTAGAAGAGAGGAACTGTACATTTCCAGAAACATGTAGCATTTGCAAACATCCCAGAGGAAAGAAAAAAGAATGAGAACAGAAAACAGAGAACCAGCCATGGCTGGCCAGCCGGCTGAACCCATTAACATCCCCAAAGAGTACCAGGATTTAGTATTTAGCAAGGAGGCTTCTTTTTTTTTAAATAAAATTTTTATTAAATAATCACACACAAACATAAACATAAACAAAACATAAACAAAACAAAACATACATTAGATTTGAACCAGGTATTGCTGAGCTCGTTTCACTCATTGTCCATCATTTATTAAGTCCAATTCGAAAAAGTTATTGGATCTTTCTTCTGTCTAGCCATCCGTAGAAATTGTTCTATATTTTGTAATAGTCCATTTCTTCTTTATTTTTAATTTCCATTGTTAATTTGTCCATCTCTGCGCACGCAATAATCTTTCTTATTAGTTCCGCTTCTGTTGGAGTTTCGGTATTTTTCCACTTTTGTGCAAAAGCCATCCTCGCTGCTGTAATAATGTGAATCATTAAATAAAAGGTTTCTTTCGGGTATGTCTTGGTATTTGTTCCTAGTAGGAAAAATTCTGGTTTGAGGTATATTTCCTCATCACAAATTTCTCGTAACCATTTACATGTTTTATTCCAAAATTCCTGGGCCTTATTGCAACTCCACCATATGTGATAGTACGTTCCTCTTTCCTTATTGCACTTCCAGCAAGTGGGAGAAAATTTATTGTTTATTTTAGCCAATCTTGCTCGTGTTATGTGCCATCTATAAAATAGTTTATATAGATTTTCCTTGAAAGGTGTTGCTAAAGTTATTTTTTTTTGTTTCTAGTCCAAATTTTCTGCCAATCATCCAAATTTATATTATAGCCAAAATTTCTCATCCATGTTATCATTGTTTCTTTTACTTTTTCTTCTTCTAATTTAGCTTCTAATAACACTTGGTAAGTTTTTTTAATCATCTTTTCATCTGATCCTAACAAAATTTCATCCAATTCAGTCCTGCTTTTACTAATGCCCAATTCTTTCTTATCCTTTAAGTATTTGGATTGGAGTTGCAAATAGGCCCACCGTTCCAATTCTATTCCCTGCTTGGTTAGCTGCTGTCTAGTTTGTAATTCCCCTTTTTCGTCTAATAATTCCTCATAAGTAATGATTTTGTCGTATCGTAGTAGGTGTGGATGCATCAAGGCTTCTAATGTTGATAACCAAATTGGCATTTGGATGTACATTTATTTTTTAATTTTAAACCATGTGTGTAATAGTGTCTGTCTAACTTTATGGTTTTGTACATAACTATGACCCTTTATACTGTCTTGTCCGAGGAAAGTGTGCCACCCAGACTGGGAGGTTGTATCCCTCTAGTGTTAATATTCTTTTGTTTGTATGGTTAATCCAATCTTTTATCCAAGTCAATGTTGCAGCTCTATAATACAGCTCCCAGTCTGGGAGGCCAAACCCACCTCTCTGCAAGGAGGCTTCTTATGAACTCCCACCTCATTGCGCCACAGGCTGCACCATTGAAATCCTACCAGGGGCCTAAACTTCCAAAACTGAAAATGTACTGCATGTCCCCCAGAGAACTAAATGAATTCAGAGCATTTATAGATAAAAATCTAAAAAGGGGTTTCATCGGACCTACCCAACCAAAAATAGCAGCCCCAGTATTATTCTGTAAAAAGAAAGATGGCTCTCTATGTCTATGTGTTGATTTTAGAAATCTTAATACAATATCAGTGGAGAATATGTACCCACTCTCCCTCATGAAGGATGTGCTAGTTCACCTCTCTAAAGGAAATTTTTTTTCAAAGTTAGATCTATGAGAGGCATCAGAATAAGGGAGGGGGTGAGTGGAAGACAGCTTTTAACACCCCATTGGGATGCTGCCAATTTAAAGTGCTCCCTTTTGGACTACAAGGAGCACCTGCCATGTTTATGCAACTAATTAATGGGATTCTCCATTATTTTTTGTACAAAGGGGTTCTAGTTTATCTTGATGATATTTTAATCTACACCGAAATGAAAGAAGAGCACATCAGGTTACTCCGAGCAGTTCTCACAAAACTCCAAAATGCCAATCTATATGCAAAATTCTCTAAATGTGAGTTGCATCAAGAAAAAAATGACTACCTGGGATATAGAATATCCCATGAGGGAATAGAGATGGACCCACAAAAAGTAAAAGCTGTCATCGATTGGGAGCCGCCCCATATTCACAAACAACTGCAAAGCTTCCTGGGTTTTGCAAACTTTTACTGCCACTTCATTCCAGCTTTTGTGAATATCACCCTCCCCATCAGGAACTTGTTAAAAATGAAAGGGAGGGAGAAGCCAAAGCCAAGGCAACCCCTTACCTGGAAGATGGAATGCCAAGTGGCATTCAAAAAATTAACTGTTCTCAGCAGAACCAATCCTGAAACACTCAGACCTTGAACAACCATTTGTCATCCATACAGATGCTAGCGATGTAGCAGTTCTACTCCAAAAGAATGGACATGGACAATTACAACCATGTGCTTATACTTCCAAGAAACTGACAGAAACCGAGCAAAGATGGGCCATATGGGAGAAAGAGGCATATGCTGTGCGATGGGCACTCCTCACATGGAGACATTTCCTAGAAGGGAACCAAATCCCCTTTGAAGTCTGGACTGATCATAAAAATCTAGAAGCCCTGAAAACAACTGGAGACTGGAGTCCAGATGCCTGGAAACTTGTCACCTCTTGGAGAAATAGCAAGAGGAGAAGGGACCATAAAAATTGCAGCTCTGAAAGAAACTTCCTGGGGAACTTTTCTAAGATACGTTCCCAGAATAAAAGGGGGGGATTTGTTTGACTAAATCCACATCAGAATAAGGGGGGTTCTAACTCCCTTTATCTGTACTGTATGCCTGGAGGCATCTTAGATCCTGCTTTGGCTAGTACCTGGATCACTTCCTTTCAATAAAGAATTCCTTTTAAAGTACCTAGCTTTCAGAAGTTCATTCTTATCAGTTGAAGAGGAAAGAGTTTGGTCCTTACAGTGGGTGTGGTAGGGGAAGGACACTGTAAAATCTCCATTCCCACCCCACTCCTGGGGGACTGTTACCACCGGTTCTCCGAACTACTCAAAATTTCCTCTACCGGTTCTACAGAACTGGTCAGAACCTGCTGAATACCACCTCTGATTGCAAATTTATAAATGTGAGTCAGTCATCAAGTGCCCATGTTGCAATTATGTGAGCAAAGGGCCACAACTGCAAGGACCTGTCATCTTGTTCAGTAACATTGTAACATCTAAAGGTTTCTGAAAAGGTAGATATTAAATGAGGGACATGAATGTACAAAATGAAGTATCATTTTAAATGTAACCAGTTAAAGAACTAAAAAGGTTGCTGCTAAAGGAATATTTTATCAGGACAAGAAGCAATGAATGGAAAATAATCAAGGAGAGAAGCAAACTAGAACTAAGGAGAAATTCCCTGATAGTAAGAACAATTAACCAGTGGAATGACTTTCCTTCGGAAGTTGTACGCGCTCCAATACTGGAAGTTTTTAGGAAGAAATTGGACAGCCATTTGTCAAGAATGGTATAGGGTCTCCTGTTTGTGCAGAAAGTTGGATTCGAAGGTCTCCAAGGTCCCTTTCAATTTTGTTATTCTGTTATTATATTTTTTTTCTTTAAATAAGGAATATACCTTTAGAATTTCAATATTCTTAGTCCAAATTAAATTTATTGGATAACCTAGAATGTAGAATTAGTAGTAGTCTTCAAATAATTATTCAGAAAGGCATTTCCTTAAGATGGTCCTTAATTAATTTAAGTTTCAAAATTGTTTTCCTTCTATCTATCAATGTCCTTCTGGAGCAGTTTTATATTATGTGTGCATCTTAAAACCATGTTATGTTCCTTTCTCTTTGAGTTCTTAGTAAATATTTAGCTAATTTTTGGAACCTTCATCTCAAATGTCATTGTTGGGAACATAATCTAAATTGTTCCCAGCCCATGAAAAGCTTTAAAGATTAGGGTTGCTAATGTATATCTAACAAGAAAATTAACCAGTCTCAATATCTCTTTATTAAGTTTCTGTTGATTATACCAGCTGTTTCACTTCTAATAAAAATGTTAGTTGAGTTTCTCCAGTATATAATTTCATCAATATTTAATAAACTGTCATGTTTGCCCATAGACATTTGGGAAGCATACACAAAAGCTTTCTGTTATATCTGATCTGGTTTTCTGCTTAGTATAAAGTCCAGATAGCATGACAAGAGTTTAGTTGAGTTTATAGTCCATTCTCACTGAATCTTACAGCTTCACAGAATTACAAAGTGAATGGTCCATGTTTGTGGTATCAGAGGCACTTCCTTTGGATGGAAAGATAAAATGGATTGCCTTTTGCACAGTTAACAATTTTTGGGTTGGGGAACCTCCAAAGAAATATGATATCTGAAATACTGAAAATAACAAATGCAGGAAAAGGCTAATCAATAACTGAAGACAACGAAGAGAAATAAGCTATATTCTACATTGTACCTGTGTTGAGAATCTGAAAAATCCAGACTGTCCTTTTCATTCTCTAGAATAATACCAACCATCTTAAAATTAACAATGTCACAGCCCTAATATTTTTTGTGATAAACTATTCCACTGCCCAAAAATATGAACTATCAAGATCCTGAGGCACTGGCCTTTTCAGGAAACCAAACTACCCATCTTATCAGGAAACTGAAGAACTGACCTCCTAACGTGAGTGGAGAAGTAGCATCTGTTTGTAACTGCTTGAAGATGCTATGTATTTCTTACAATCATTCAATATCTTCTCCAGCTGTAGGTCAATCCCAGGAAAAGAAGTGCCCAAAGGGGAAACATATGTACCCATAACTGCTTCACAGGCCATTCATACAACCTGATAAACATATTCAGTGAGAAAGTGTACTTTTTTGTGTGTAGCAATAGCACTTAGACTTATATTCCGCTTCACAGTTGTTTATATCACTCTCTCAGTGGTTTACAGTGACAGCATATTGCCCCCACCAATCTGAGTCCTCATTTTACCAACCTCGGAAGGATGGAAAGCTGAGTCAGCCTTGAGCTGATGAGACTTGAACTGCTGAACTGCTGGAAGCCAGCAATTAGCAGAAGTAGCCTGTAGTACTGCATTCTAAACACTACACCACTATGGTCTAGCTGTATTTATTTTAAAAAAGACATCAATCTTTCTCCAAAAATGTAACAACCCGAATCACCCTTAAAAACTTTCAATCAATTAATAATTACAGGTGGATAAAGCATTTCTGTTTCTGAAAATAAGAATTCCAAAGGAATTCTGAATGTCTGACAGCTTCTTCTACTTCACAGGTTAGAGGTACAATGTGTATTTGCATATACTGTACATTCTAAATTTTCATGGATCAAAGCCGAGTAATGAATATGAGACATCATTCTGCAGCATACATAACAGAGATAGAAATGGAAATTGAGAGTTGCCAAATAATATAATAATATAACTTAAATATATGTCAAAAAACTTGCAACATGATTTGCAAATAATGCTGATATATTTGTTAATTACATGATTATTTCTTTTTTCAAAAACATAATTATGTTGGGTATTTTAATCAAATCTATATTTTTTTGCATTTCTTTTTCTCTGACTGCTACATTTTAAATTTTTTCCCAAAATCATTTATCTGGATTAGTATTGTCCAGAATGGAACTTTTGAGATGCCTTGGATTACCTCAAGTGGTGGGATTCAAATAATTTAACAACCAGTTCACTCAGGGTCAGGTTGGCTGTTGAGGGAGGCATGGCCCATCCCGCTCCTCCACACCTGCAGGACAAGACTCCCATGATGGTCAACCTGATCCTGGGTGAACCGGTTGTTAAATTGCCCCCTGCCTCACTATCAAAGTGGATCCTGGGCACTGCACTGTGCTACAATGAAGAAACAAGGGAAGGAGGAGAAGCAGGGAGAAGGGAAGGGGAAAGTGGCCTTTTCCTTCCCTCATGCTGGCTGGTCTGTTGCATGTTTCTCCATTGCAGCACAGCACAGCACCCAGGATCCACATTGATAGCGGGATGGGGGCATAATTTAACAACCAGTTCACCTGAACCAGTGTGAACTGGCTGAATCCGACAATTGATTACATCCCAGATTCCCCAGGCATCTTCACTAAAAACCCATAAAGTGTCACTTTCAGCTTTGAAAGGATTAAAGAGCTAAGAACAAGGTAAAATTAAAACTTCTTTTCTATTTTGCTTTGTTCTGTTTTGTGTTCAGGTGTAGTAATTGTTTCAAGATAATGGCAGTAGCAGCTGTTTTCTATTTTTCAATAATACACACGCACACACACACACACACATACACACCTCTGTTTTGTAAATGGAGCCATTTACTGTATCAGTGATGCACATCCTAGGACAAAATTCTTGCTCTACATTGCAGGTTATATGGCCAGAATACATTATTTATATAAGAGACTTTTATAGGAAATGTAGCTACTATAAAACTAACACATTCAGGAGGAAGGAAAATCTATACACAGTAAAGAAACATCTAGGGAGCCACTTACAAGATAGCTTTTCCCAGTGGTCCAATTAATTTCTTAGCTGGGTATTGTACTCTTTGTTCCATCAATACATCCATTGATAGATACTGAATTTTACAGTGACCTTGTTTATATCACAGTTTCTACAATGCACAATAATTTACTGTCATCCAGTTAGGATTAGCAATTCAGGGAGTAACTGGATGACAGAAGATGTAGGAAAAAGGACAAACAATTTTTGTATGATAGTCTTTAAATTGCTTTTTAAAGCTGATCAAACTTCACTTCTACAATTTTCATAAGTTATATGTGATCAATATGAGATCCACTATTTGCAGAAATCCCAGACCTGCTATTTGGATTAATTCTCTCTTTCATTCCCAACATGTGCTGTGATCTAGATCTGATGGTTTTATTTCGTCTGATATTTCTATAACAATAAAAACAAAATGAGAGAGAGTTCATGAGAAGACTCTGTGAAAAACCCCCTCCGTACATGCTGTTTTGTCAATTGTTTTTCTTTATCACTTCATTATATATCTTAAAGACATGCTTTAAAGTTACTTTTATTTTCACACTTTATTCTATACATTCAATAATAGTAATGCTCACTTATAAATTAAACATATCACATTTTATGATCACAAAAACCAATAGACACAAAGTTGCAGTGAGATGAAATGGACTTCTCGCTAAGACAGCAATGTGAGAAGCCAAACCTACTAACAGGTCCACTAGAAAACACTCTAGTTTTATACTTGTAGCTAATTTTATGTCTAAAGAAGTGGTTAAAGACTAAAGCAAAGGGAGTCAACCTAACCCTGACTTTAGAAGGTAGACTTGTTACTATAACAAATATCAAGGTACCAGCAATTAGATGAGATCTATATGATCATAAATATAAGGTTTTTTGTTGTTATAATTAGCTAACCCAGATATACTGTAACTGTTATTTGGGAAAGAATCAAGAGTAAGCCTAACTTGTGCATTATTCAAAGTGCTCTTAAATAATCTACTACTAAATCTAATTGCTGGTTGTATGTATTTTTTGAGTCTTCTGAGCTGAAACTTGTACAGCAGGCAGCATGAGATCAAATGAAAAATAGACAGAAGAGTATGGAAACTGGCAAGAATTAAAACTAAAAAAATCAGATTAATCTGGGTTTTACAATAAAGAATATCTTATTTACAAACTGTGATAGTTTGTAAATATACATATATTTTCTTATTTAAGATTTGTTTATTTATGTTGCCTTTTTATTAATGCTCTGTAATTTACACAAATACATCCTAAAGTTGTAAAATAAAACTAAAATAACTATTAAAACAGCTCATTGGGCTATTGTTATACAACGCAAAATTAATGAAAATTAATAAAAAATAATTTTACAAACATAAAGGCTACATTAATTATAAGACAACAATGGATTAACCAACTCAAGCAGTGCTGCTGGAAAAAGAAAGTGATCAAATAAAGCACTCTTGACTTGAAACTCAAAATAAAATGAGAGAGAAAAGTGAAGATAGCTTCAAGGCAATCATGCATGCATTTCTGTGTTTCAAGAATTCTGGACTAGGATGCCATTAGATTAAGAGATAATTTACAAAATAACCAAAACAGAAGGTTTGAACTTTTCTAGGTAGCTGTGTTTACAATTCTGCTTTTACAGTAATCATTTGTGGTAACAAGTCCTGTAGGTCAATACAATGAAATCATTTGCTATATGATCGTGCATCTTCCCTCATTCCTTACTTCAAAAGTTTCTGTGCAAACGCTTAGGATTATTGATAAATAAAAATGTTTGCGCTGGTTTTTTTTCTTTTTGCTGTCATCGATGCTCTTGCTAAAACCTTCTTAATATGAAAGCATCCAATCTTGTTGTAAAAGAGTATTTCTGTAACTAATCAAAAAGATCTGGTGTGCGTAAATTCATTAAATATTCTTGTTTAACGCTCAAGAATTTTATATGAGTTTTCAACAAGTAATGTATCTCTATGACAGGCTGTTGCAAAAAATCAAGGCAATGAAAATGTTAGTTTACCAATACTGTCAAAACAGACAGCACCTCATTCATATTTCCTGCTTACTTAATAAATTACAAGTAACTGATGTGTGTTGGGATCATGCCAATCTATGAGGAAAACATCAAGATTTGAACAATCAACAACCATTATGGAAAGTTGCTACAATATAGTTATACTGCAAAATATACTGTTATATCTTGTGTTTTCACAGGAAACTTTACACTTTACTCAAATACAGGTAAAGTAGTATTTTATCCAGCATCTCTGTTCATAGAAACTCCTAGTGTTCATTCATATATTCATCACAGATTCTTTACTAGCATGAATGAAAAAATATTATTTTATTCACTTTGGCATCTTACTTATATGTATGTAACATTAGACAATATCTTAAGCTTCATAAAGCCTCATAACATTGCAGGAGAAACAAACGACATTTGCATGCCATTCAACTGTAAAATGTTTAAATTATTTTTAAACTATGTATTTATATAAAGTTAATTGTTTAGTCATATCAATTCACAAGTGCTTCAAAATTCACTATTTTATTGTTATTATTGCACTGTTAACATTTCATGACATGTATATTACTTCTGCTGTTTCAATTTTTTTTTAACCAGAAATAATTCTAGAGAATAATGAAAGAACTGGTTACAGTTTGTGGCTTAGTATTGTATCAAGTTCAGGGAAGAAGAAAGTAATTTCATTAAGAATCTAAGTTTTCCTCTGGCAAGTGTCAATCATCATACATGTAGGTTATCTTGGGAAAGTATTAAAGAATTCTTGAGTTGGATTCCTAAAATAAAAAGTGGAAGATTCAAAACATCTCCTACTTTTGTTATAAATAAAGAAAAACATAGTGTGAGAAAAGAAAACATGGGGGCTGAACAAATATATATTTTATCATGGTTGGTTGCAAGATATGGCCCCTAAGCTCAATAATTTATTACAATAGCTTTCTTTCTTATAACTACAGTTTCAGAAACTACAATTACAAAAATAAACCAGTTTCTTCTCTAACTAGGTTTTAGTTTTTTCGTCTTTCTAGACTACATAGTTGTTTCTTTGGTTGCAGTTAATTCTGAGATGTGGTCAGCTCAAAGAAGACAAAAGTTAATGAAAGTGCTTTACAACTTCTTCGTTATTCTCAAACTAGTACACAGGATTCTATTCATGAGAAAGAGAAACTTAATGATTTTATACCAGGAGATATTTCTCTCCAAAACTCTAGCTTTCCATAGTAAAAAAAAAAAGTTTTTCAAACCTTCCCTTTCAAAGCTTTATATAAAATTCACAAATTAAAGTAGCATGAGATATCGAGTGCCAATCGCCCTGTGCGAGCACACAGGCAAGGGCTTCTCGGGGTCCTGTCGGCAAGCCAATATCGGCTGGCGGTCCCCCGGCGACGAGCCTATTCTGTGGCGGTCCCCGTCCTGAGGAAACAGCTACCCCTGGGGCTCCGTCTGGCCCCTGACCTTCGCACCTTCCGCCACGACCTGAAGACCTGGTTATTTGACCAATCCAGGCTGTGACTCCCTCCCGGGGGGGATGGGATGGTTCTTAATTCATTTTAAATCTTAAATTTTAAATTTGGTATTATTGGGCTTGTGTTTGTTTAATTCTTTTTTAGCTATTTATTGTTGTTGTATGTTTTAGTTGTGAGCCACCCCGAGTCTTCCGAGATGGGGCGGCATACAAGTCGAACAAACAAACAAATAAATAAATAAATAATGCATTTGGGAAAAACTGGATATTTAGTTATTGGGGAATTGAAAACTATATATGTTTCTTTTTATGAAACTGACTCACTAAAATGTTCCCATTTTAAAACATGTGTACAAATATTACCTAATGTGTATATAAGAGATGTAAATGCATTTAAGCTGATGTTCCAGCTCACTTAGCTCTGACTTAGCAACTATGACAGCTCTGAAACAGGTCCATCAGATTAATTCTTAAATCCATGATTACATGTCTTTACCAAGTTATAGATATGCACATGTTATAATTAGCTAACCCAGATATACTGTAACTGTTATTTGGGAAATCGATGTATACATCAAGAATCAACAGTAAGCCTGACTGATGGCTAACTTGTGCATTATTCAAAGTGGCTCTTGAATGGACTACTACTAAATCTAATTGCTGGTTGTATGTACTTTATGAGTTTTCTGAGCTGAAACTTGTATAGCAGGCAGAGATAAAATGAAAAATAGACAGAAGAGTATGAAGAAAAGAATGTCCTTAATTGCTTTCTAATGGCTAATGGACTCAGGATGACATGGATCTTAGGAAGGATACTAAACCATGGAATAGGTGCTACAGCAGAAAAGCACATTTTCTGTGTTTCATAAGGTGGAATTGTACTAGAACATGCCAGCTGTTCTCAGCTGTTATGGGATGGGCAGAAAAAAATTGAGGAAATATAACTGTGGAAATATTCAACCCCTATTCCATGAATAGTTTTATAGCTGACCACCAACACTTTGAATTTGACTTGGAAGCCTACTTAACGGTGAAGCTTTCAGAATACTGTAGTAGTGTTTGACCAAGAAATCATAATAGCTTTACTTCTGCAATACTAAGACACTCATTCTTGATCCAAGGCACTACATACCAGGTAGTTGGTATTTATAATTAATTCTGTAGTTGGTATTTATGATTAACTCTGTTTTTAAGCAACACAGGGTAAGTCATCTCCTGTAATTCAAATATTTTATAATTCAAATATCTCTCCTTGACCAGTTTTCATACATTATACGTTGTGTGGCCTTCAGTTCTTTAGAAAACAGGTTAACCCCCTCCTCTCTGTGACAGCCCCTGAAATATTGGAACACTGCTATCATGTCTCTCCTGATCTTCACTAGACTAGCCATGCCCAGTTCCTGTAACTGTTCTTCATATGTTTTAGTCTCCAGTCCCCTAATCATCCTGGTTGCTCTTCTCTGCACTCTTCTAGAATCTCAACATTTTTATAGTGTGGTGACCAAAACTGGATGCAGTACTCTAGGTGTGTTACTAAGACTTTATAGAATGGTATTAGTACATCACTTGATCTTGATCGTATCCCTCTGTTAATGCAATTTAGAATTGCATTGGCTTTTTTGGCTACCGCCGCACACTGTTGGCTCATATTTAATTGGTTGTCCACTAGGACTCCAAGATCCCTCTCACAGTTACTGCTATTAAACCTAGTTTCACCCAGTCTGTATGTATACTTTTGGTTTTTCTTGCCTACATGTAAGACTTCACTTTTCTCTTCATTGGATTTCATTTTGTTAGCTAGGGCCCAGTGTTCAAGTCTGTCAAGATCCATTTGGATCTTGAGCCTATCATCTAGGGTGTTGGCTATTCCTGCCAGTTTAGTATCATCCACAAATTTGGTAAGTTCCCCTTTTATTCCCTCATCTAAGTCATTTATGATGTTATTGAAGAGTACTGGACCTAGGACAGAACTTTGTGGTTCCCCACTGCTTACTTACTTCCATGAAGACATAGTACAGTTAAGGAGTAGTGGTTAAGTACAGTTTATCAGCCAGTTACAATGCCTTCTGGTGGTGATGTTATCTATCCCACTTTTTTCTAGCTTACCAAGAAGTAGGTTGTGGTCTACTTTGTCAAATGCCTTGCTGAAGTCTTAGTATACTATGTCCCACAGTATTTCAGTGGCCCACTAATTTAGTCACTATTTTGAAGAATGAAATAAAAGTGGTTTGGCATTATCTGTTTTTAACAAACCCATGCTGACTTCTAGTTATTATTACTAGTTATTACCTTACTTGTTTCTAGAAGTTGGCAGATATTATTACTATCATCCTCATCCTCATCCTCATCCTCATCCTCATCATCATCATCATCTCCAGTATCTACCCGGGTATTGATGTTAGGCTGATTGGTCTGTAGTTTCCTGAGTCTTTTTTTGAAGATGGAAACCACATCAGCTCTTTTTCAGTCATCTGGTAATTCCCTGGTGCTCCAGGATTTTTGGAAGATGTGGTACAGTGGTTCTGAGATGACATCTGCCATCTCCTTTAGAACTCTGGGATGTAATCCATCAGATCCTGATTTGTATTCATCAAGATCAGATAGGTGTTCTCTTACTATTTTTTTCTTTTTTGCTTATTTTAACTTTTATTTCTAGTCTGTCTTTTATAGTTATGTTTTTGGTAGGTTGAACTATTGTTTCCTTTTGCAAGAAGACTGATGCAAAGAATAAGTTAAGCAGCTCTGCTTTCTACTGCTGCCTGTTAGTTCTTTGCTGTCTTCTCTCTTTAGTGGACTGACTGTCTCCTTGATTTTTTTCTTGTTATTTATATGTTGGAAGAAACTTTGACTTTTGTTGCAAGTCTTTGTTCATTCTGAGCCTTTGTTTTCCTGACTTCGTGTTTGCAGATTCTGGCTATCTGCTGATATTCTGCCTTAGTTGTGTGTCCCTCTTTCCATTTTTTGTACTTGTTGTTTTTGTTTTTCAATTTGTCACAGAAATCTTTGTGCAGCCATGCTGGTTTCTTCTTGGACTTCTTGTTTTTCTTTTTCAGTGGTACTATGCTGGTGTGGACTTTTATGATCATATTTTTCAGAGTTTCCCAAGCTTCTTAAGTTGTTTTCTGGTTAAGGATTTTCATCCAAGGGATCTTTCCCAAGTTCTTACTGAGTTTGTTAAAATCAGCTCTTTTAAAGTCTAGGATTTTAATATCACTGTGTTCTATTGCTTGTATTTGCATTATGTTGAAGTCTAGTATGACATAGTCACTGTCACTCAAGGTTCCTGTGGTTTCAACTCCCTCTGTCATTTCTTCTGTTTGTAAGAATTATGTCCAATATGTGTAATGACCCGGGACATGGCACAAAGGCAACACAATCAGATAATCAGTAGAGTCCCTTTATTAGCTCCAACTTTGCCCCCGATGTCCTGGTTACCTTCTGCCTGGAGAAAAACTCTCCCAGGAACAGTCTTTGGCTGCAGAGAATCAGGTCCAAAACATGGTCAACAAAAACTGTAACTATAAGTCCAATCAAGGCAAAATGAGGTAATTAGTTCAGCAGGGCAGGGGCAAGAATTCCAGATGTGAAGGCATGCAATAACTCAACACGGTTGGGAAGATGCTAAGATCACAGATAACTAAAGTCAACACAAGATAAACTTACGTTTGCTCCCAGCAGCTGCTGTACTCAGCATGCATCTCTTTTAAACTCTCATTCCCAGGTGTAGCTAATGAAGGGAATCAGAGACCTTTCTTCCTCTGTAAGCCATGCAATCCACGTTGCTCTCTTCTCCATTCCTCCCTGTGTGCCCTAGGATGAAGACGGCGTGGGCCTAGGTCTGCACTCCCTCTCCCTTGTTCTATCTCTCCCCTGCACTGCCCAGCTGGACTTTGTCCTTCCCCAGTTTCCTCCACAGCCAATGGAGCCACACTCCCACTCTCTGTCAGCTGTTCATCTTCCTCCTCAGATTCAGACTCTGACAGGGGCATGGCAATATGGCTTTCCCTCTAGTTTCCTCCTCTACCTTTTGGGCAACAAAGTTGCCAGCTAGGTTGGTCAGGAACCTATTCGGTTTCTCACTTGGTGCGGAATCAGTCTTCCAATTGATGTCAGGGTAATTGAAGTCTCCCATTACTATTGTAATGTGTTTCTGACATATATTTGTTAATTAGTTAGCAAAAAGTACATCTATTTTTTCTGCTTCATTGGGTGGCTTACACCTATGGCAGTGCCATTCTTTTTTTCTCTTTTATATTGACCCATATGCATTCTAGGAGTTTTTCATCTTTGGTTTCGTGCATTTCTGTAGCAACATAGTGATCCTTTACATACAATGTCTTCCTTCCCATCCCTTCTTACCTCTTTATTTGACTTGTTTTCTAGGGATTTTTGCTTGGAATTAGGAGATCCTAAAGATTAGTCACTCTCTTCCCTCAATTTTAGTTTAAAGCCTTCCTGATAAGTTGAGCTAGTTGTTTTCCAAAAACACTCTTCCCAGTCTTTGTGAGGTGTAGCCTGTCTCTTGTCAAAAGCCCATCATGGAGGTACATGATATAAATAATGTATGAAAAATCATGTCATGATTTTTGTATTTATTGATGCTGGATAATTTAATAGTTAACAAGAAGTTAGTTTTGGAGATAACACAAGTGGCTGGCAGATTTGATAATTTATCTGAGGAAATTATGAAAATTGGATGTAGGGCAGAACTCACCTAAAAACATGAGTAATTGCATTGCTAATAATTACTGTGCTATTCAGAAACTACTTCTGACTTGAATAAATTGTAAAATATTCATTTTAGCTTTCCATTAAACTACTATTCAAAGACACAAGCCATAATGATAAAAATTATATACATTATATGAACATATAGGAAAGATCTGTTAAGTTCTCACCCGATCTGAAATCAGTATTGGGCTAGAAGGCAGGTTTATTTGTTTTTAACTTGTAGCCTTCCTCCGATGGAACATTCCACCCCAAACGGGATACTATTGTTTTCCAGTTGGGGAGACCTTTAAACATTGTGTTTAAAAAGGACTTTACATCCTAGGGTGATTATAGACATTATATTTTTCATGATAATTAGCAAATTAGCCTTGGTGGCTCAGGCTGTTAAATGCCTGCACTTAAGTTCCAGCTGTCTACAATTATTGCAGGCTCGAATCCCACCAGGCTCAAGGTTGACTCAGCCTTCCATCCGCTCGGGGTAGGTAAATTGAGGACCCAAGATTGTTGGGGGCAATTAGCTGACCTTGTAAAAATGCCGCTTAGTAATAAGCAGGCATATACAATGGAATGAAGGCTATTGCTGAGCGCATTGGGTTGTATCCCCAAAAATTGTAAGCCGCCCTGAGTCTTCAGAGAAGGGCAGCATATAAATGTAATTAAAAAAAATATCATAATTGATTTTAAATTATTTAGATATTTTTTTAAGTTGCTCACTGTGTACACTGTCCAAAATTATGGTATCATGAACTTAGTATATTGTTAAAAATTGTAAAAAAAAAAAATAGAATGACAGAGTTGGAAGGGATCTTGGAGGTCTTCTAGTCCAACCCCCTGAACAGAGAGGAAGCCCTATACTATTTCAGGCAAATGGTTGTCCAATCACTTTTTAAAAACTTCCAGTGTTGGAGCATTTCTGAACAAATTGTTCCACGATTAATTGTTTCGTCAGTACATTTCTCCTTAGTTTTAGGTTGCTTCCCTCTTTGATTAAGTTCCATCAGTTGCTTCTTGTCCTGATTCAGCTGCTTTGGAGAATAGATTAGGTTGCATTAATTAATTGAATAGGCCGACTCCCTCTTCTTTGTGGCAACCCCTTAGATATTGGAACACTGCTATCATGTCACCCCTAGTCCTTCTTTTCATTAAATTAGACATACCCAATTCCAACAACGGTTCTTTATATCTTTTAGCTCCCAGTCCCCTAATCAGCTTTGTTAGTCTTCTCTGTACATGTTGGATTAAAACCTCAGTTCATTCATAATGTACATGTGTAATGTAATGTACATTGGCTACATAAAGCTATAAAATGTGATAATTGGGACTGCTGAAATGATATAAAGTGCTTCCTAACAAAGATGGCTTTTAAATATCTTTCCAGAAGACAATTGTAATCAGCAGTTCATTCTGCTACTGGACTATTTTTACAAATTCATTGGACTTAGAATTCCATAAGTGATTCCTTTTTTGAGAGCAGTGAGCTGCTGAGTCTTTTTCCAAAGCTGTCATGTTTCTTCCATTCTGGTGGGCAAAGAAAAAATTATTCCAGGTTCATGTACAATTCTGACACAAATTCTCCCTGTTGATATTAACAAAAGTATAGATGATTTTTATTTGCTGTTTTATACTCTTAAATCTTCAGTGACTCCTTTTGTAATTTCATTTATCTATCTTCAAGGTCATGCAAACAAGATCAACCTAGCACAGTGGTCGCCAACTGGTGGGCTGGGGGCCACTGGTGGTCCGCAAGAAAATTTTGGTGGTCCGCAGAGAAATGTCACCCCAAAGCAATTAATCCAGGCTGCACGGGAACACGAGGCTGCGCCGCCCACATGGCCCGAGGGAACACAAGACTTGTGTCACTTGCATTGCAAACAATATGAGGTAGTGAGGGGAGGGGGCAAAGGGCAGCGGGGGGACTTGCCCCACTCATCCCACGCACCTGGCCTGGCCAGCGGGCTGCTTCTTTCTGCTTCTGCTTTTGGCTGCATGCAAGGAAAGCAGCAAAAGTTTTTCTTTCTCTCCCCCAAACTCTGCCAGAAATGAGTCTTTGGGACCCTGCAAGGCCTCCTGCTCCAAGAGGCTGCACCGGTGCAACAAGTCTCACAAAGACTCATTTCTGGCAGAGTTTGGGGGAGAGAAAGAAAGACTTCTGCTGATTCTACTGCTTTCCTTGCATGAAGCCCAAAGTCTCTCTCTCTCCTCAAGAACGAAGCTGGATACGGTATCCTGTGATCCCAAATAAAGATCGATCGATCGGTAGGAAAACGGGGTGGGGGATTTTCCTGCAGACTTTTTGGGGGATTTTCCCAGGGTCTCTGGTCCACAAGATTTAAAATTATGAGTTTGGTGGTCCCTGAGGCCCAAAAGGTTGGCGACCCCTGACCTAGTAAATATGCAAATATGACTACATATCCCATTTAATGTCTTTGTTCCGTTGAAACTATCTGAGGAATGCATGCTGTTAAATAAATAAATGAAAACGTTTCAGTTGTACCCTCATCATATCTTACTGTATATACATAGCAAAATGACATAATTTAATAAGGTCACATTATTTTAAGTCAGATAGTAACTTTATTTATACTTTAGCAACTTTGCTTCACAGAAAAGTCAAAAATATCATTAACATTTACCTATTTCCTGGCCTGTTTATAAGGCATCATATTTTACACACTGCCTTATTGTTTATATATTCCAAGAGAATATATTCAGCAGAGGAAGAATAACTAACAGGCAATATAACAAGGTAATACTTCATCTCATTTTTATCTCATTACCTGTAACAACTTTACATATGATTGCATTTTTCTTTTTTTCCTTCTTATAGCAAAACACCGGTTATGGTACAATTTTCTAATTATTAAGGATTTTATGAAGCTTATTAAACCATTTATTATCTCATGCAATTATAAGGTGTAGCAGAGAAGGGACAAAAGCAAAGTATGAAAAGCAAATGAAGAATGATGTTCTCTTGCTATTAGCTTGGAATAAAAAACCCAATAGCAGGCATGACAAAACTAGATGCAGACAATTACAACCAACACTTTTATCTGTCTGTCTGTCTGTATGTGTGTGTGTGTGTGTGTACATACACACACACACACACACAGAGTCACTCTTATTTTCTAAATATTTAAAAAGTGGAAAAAGTAAAGTAGGTTTGCATTTTTAGTTGTTTAACTATTAACTTTTAATTACATCATTGAGTTGGTTTAGTCAGACACAATCATGACTAAAGGAAAAACACTTAATCAGTAGTGTATATGTTACCTATTATAAGGCCTAAGCTTGATGAGGGTCTCCCAGACTAGTAAGTCAGTTTTCTAGCTTATATATAGGATATCCTATCCAAGACAACCAAGCAATCATTAATAATCATTAATTATTAATTAATTAATTATTATTAATGATCATTAATGATCATTAATAATCATTAAAAAGGGCCTTGGTGGCTCAGGCTGTTAAATGCCTGCACTTAAGATCCAGCTGTCTACAATTACTGTAGGCTCGAATCCCACCAGGCTCAAGGTTGACTCAGCCTTCCATCCTCTCGGGGTAGGTAAATTGAGGACCCAAGATTGTTGGGGGCAATAAGCTGACTTTGTAAAAATGCCGCTTAGTAATAAGCAGGCATATACAATGGAAGGAAGTCTATTGCTGAGCACACTGGGTTGTATCCCAAAAAAATTGTAAGCCACCCTGAGTCTTCGGAGAAGGGCAGCATATAAATGTAATTAAAAAAAAATCTCTTGTTTTAGAAGAGCTAAATGGATAAAATCTATCACAACCAGTAGCTTTCACACAAGCCTCACCTCATGACTGTTCATCCATTCCTGAAGGAACAACAGCAACATCAGTTCTCTAATGCCAAGTGACCTTCTTTACCTAACAAACATGAACATTCAAGTCATCCAGGCTGCAGAAGTGGAAATCAGATGCCAAAGATCTGGCCCCATTTGTGCAGCCCTTTAAAGGAGCCCCTTCTGCACAAAGAAGGGAAATGAACTGGGATGTTTGGGATATGTGCTCCAATTCTCCATCCTGCTGGAGGAATTTGGTTCCCCACCATGTGCAGAGGAAAATTCCTTTGAAGGGCTGCAGAAACAGAGTTCAGATCTTTGGATTTGATCTATGTTTCTGTAGTCCTTCAGAGGAGTTCCCCTCCCCTTCTACACATGGAGGGGTCTGAACTTGTGAGAGCTGCAGAAATTAACCTTGATCCTCAAGACTGAGCCTCATTTCTACTGCCTGCCACAAGAGTTCTCTTCCATAACATAGGGAAGCAGGCAGCTCTTTAATTAATAATCCAACCTGTTGCTTAAAGATTCTTGCATTTGCTTTTGTGTATCCTAAACATAATCCAGAAATGCATCTCAAATGATCCATCTGTTAAGTTTGCAGATGATACAACAGTGATTGGTCTCATTCGAGACAATGATGAATCCGCATACAGACCGGAGGTTGAACAAGTAGCCTCGTGGTGTGACCGGGACAATCTGGAATGAATACACTAAAAACCATAGAAATGGTAGTAGACTTTAGGAGAAACCCTCCCATACTACCACCTCTTACAACACTAGACAACACAGTATCAACAGTAGAGACCTTCAAATTTCTAGGTTCTATCATATCTCAAGACCTAAAATGGACACCTAACATCAAAAACGTCATCAAAAAAGCACAACAAAGAATGTTCTTTCTGTGCCAACTCAGAAATGACCCAAGAAGCTGCTGATACCAGTTCTACAGAGGAATTATTGAGTCTATCATCTGCGCCTCTATAACTGTCTGGTTTGGTTCTGCAACCCAACAGGACAGACACAGACTTCTGAGGATACTTAGGACTGCAGAAAAAATGATTACTACCAACTTGCCTTCCATTGAGGACCTGTATACTGCACAAGTCAAAAAGAGGGCTGTGAAAATATTTACAGACCCCTCACATCCTGACATAAACTTTTTCAACTCCTACCCTCAAAACAACACTACAGAGCACTGCACACCAGAACAACTAGACACAAGAACAGTTTCCCCCTGAACACCATCATTCTGCTAAACAAATAATTCCCACAACACTGTCCAACTATTTGCTATGTCTGCATTACTATCACTATTAACCTTCTCATCACTCCTATCACCCATCCCCTCCCACTTGTGACTGTATGACTGTACCTTTGTTGCTTGTATCCTTACGATTTATATTGACTGTTTCCTAGTATGATTTGATTGCCTATTTGTACCCTATGACTATATTAAGTGTTGTACTTTATGATTCTTGACAAATGTATCTTTTTTAAAAAAAATAATTTTATTGAATTTTATACAATTAAAAACAACACAAATATAAAACAACACAACAAAACAACACAAATACAATTTTTACAATGTTGTGACATCTACTTTCCCAGTTTTTGTTAACTATCTACCTATGTATTTATATATACATTTATTTGTTTATATTATTTTTTATTCTTGCTGTCCTATCATCCAACCAATTATACCATTTTTTCCAGACTGTATAATATTCCTTCTCTTCTCTCTCTTGTAATTCCAACATGAGTTTTGCCATTTCTGCACAATCCATAATTTTCTTCATGATCATACTGTCTGTGGGAGTGCTATCTACTTTCCAATGTTGAGCATAGGTTATTCTGCTGCTGTTAAAATGTGTATTATGAAGTATTTCTTTTTAAAATGTTCCTCTGATTATCCCTAGCAAAAACATTTCAGGCTTAAATTCTATTTGAAATCCAGTAATTTCTCGCAACCATGTTCTAATTTTATTCCAGTATTCTTTTGCTTTGGGGCAGGACCACCACATGTGAAAGAAGGTATCTTGTTTATTTTTGCACTTCCAGCATTCAGGGTTCATATTTGGGTAAATTTTTGCCAATCGTGCTGGTGCTAGATGCCAATGATAAAACATTTTGTATAGCTTCTCCTTGTACGCGGCACATAACTTGCTTTTTCAAAATGGTGAACCTGGTACTTGGACACTCTCAACAAATGACTTTGACTAAACAAACTACAGGTTGCTGTTGGTATATAATAAACATCAGGAATCAATGCATCGAGCTCTTCAATATAAACAGTTCCTTTTCCCCTGACCTGAACAGGATAATTTGAAAAAGTGTACAGTTCATACATGTCAGGTTCAGGCTCGTGCATCTCTGTGAAAAGATCTCTTCTGTAGGTAACATGCACTGCTGCTCCACTGTCTAAAGTCCAGACAAGTCCTCTGTCATACTCTGGATCAGCTTGTGGATCGTTGGTTAACACCAATGTGATGTGTGGAGCTTGTAGATCACGCCTGGGACCGCGATGACCTTGACCTCCGCCTCTGTCTCTGCCTCTGGAATCTGTTCCTCTGGGTTGGTACATGGTGGGTGCTGGAGATCGTTGGGGAGAGTCCCGGGTGGCATGTCCCACATGATCGCAGATATAACATCTAGGCATCCTTGGAATGAAGCCTCTTCCTCGGAAGGGACGCCTTGCTGGAGCTCTTGATGCAGGTGGTCCTCTCAAATGTGGTGTGGCTTGCATGAGTGCTTCTTCAGTTAAAATTCTGCATCCATGATCAACTGTGCACTGAGCAATACCTGCTTGGCCACCAGGGGGCGCTGGAGCTGGCACTGGTGCTGGCACTGGTTGAACTGCTAAAGGCATTTGTGGCTGTGCCATTGCTGGTCTAGCCTGTGGTTGCATGTGGACCTGTTGCTGTTGAGCTGCTATTGGTATTTGAGCACCACCAATTTGGCCTGCTGGAGGTGCTGGCATCTGCATCTGTGGCATTTCACTAGCAGCTATATCAAGAAGCCGAGCTGATGCAATTTGGGTAGCCACAGGAGGCATTTGCATAATTGGAGCAACGGCTGGAGATATAATATCTTGTAAAACAGACTTCATCATTGACCTTTCAGAAAAAGATTTCTGTAAAAAAGTGTATGTTCATGTATTGCATGCAATTCATCAGCAGATGGTGCTACAACATTAGAAAACGCAGAAGCTTTTGCTGATTCAGGATCACAAGACAACTCCCATTGTGATGTAAAGGCCTTGGTGGTGCAGGCTGTTAATAGCCTAGCACTTAGCTCCAGCTGCCTGTAATTATTGCAGGCTCGAATCCCACCAGGCTCAAGGTTGACTCAGCCTTCCATCCTCTTGGGGTAGGTAAAGTGAGGACCCAAGATTGTTGGGGGCAATAAGCTGACTTTGTAAAAAATGCCACTTAGTAATAAGTTGGATTAATAGAGCTTTAATGGTACATTGATACATAAAGATTAATATGAATACACACACACATTCATGTTCTAACAACTATATTTGTGGATTAGTATACCAAAATATGACTATTAGCATTGTTGGTAAAATTGATGTTGTCAATCATCACAACTAAGACCATAATAACAAAATTATTAGTACTTACACATTTTAAAGTGAAAGGATATATGGATTCCATTTTATAGTTATTAATGTATGTATTATATATTCCTTGCTCATCTATATAATTATTGAACTGTTCTGTCACATTCTAATTTATGAATATAGGTAGTGAGGGATCCAAGGAATCATAACTACAGAATAAAAATTATTTGGTTGAATACTTAATTCAGTGATATTTGTGGCATCTTGCAAGATGTATTTTTAGTCATATTTTTCTTATCCACAATATTGTTAACATAAATTTACCTAATCATATTTAAATACAAGTATTTGAAAATTTTCTTCTGTAATGTTACTAATATAATAGAGATGCGGCTCTTTTTTAGAACATAACTGATGCTACCATGCTTTAATTTGTTAATGGGAGCAGAACTTATCTAACTGAAGAGATTAATTAAATTCATTCACTTTCAAGTGCTTCTCAAACATCAGATAAAACAACAATAATTCTAAGTCCATCAAAAATTATTCTGCCAGTTAAAGTCTGTAGTTAAAACAGGATTACAACTGTAAGTTGATACAGTCTGGTTCATACTCATTAAAAATGTAATATTTTGAATACTTGGAGTCATATTTAGCATAGCTTCCTGGCACCCTGTGGCTTCCTGAATATGCATTGAAAACTGTTGCAATTTTAGTCATACTATTGCTGGATGGCACTAGGTTTAAAACGCACTTCACAGGTTAAAATCAACCCCTTATCTCCTTGTGGTATGCCTGAGATCAAGTACAGCGTCTTGTGGGCCTTAGGGTTTTCTTTAATATATATACCTATACAAATGTAAACAAACAGGTGGTAAACACTATTCCTCAACTGACTGTAGTTTTAACTTTAAAATTAGTTTTATTATGGTCAAAAGAATGCAGATATATTCCAGATTTAATATATAATTACATATACAGCAATTTCTTCTTCTATTTCATATTCCATCTTATTTATATAGATGGAAAAGAAACTTGGAAAGTACAAAAAAGTTATGAAATGAATAGTAGAAAATACCAGAAAAAAAGTACAAAACAAAAAATAAACCACAATAATCTTATAAGGCTGTTAGGCAACCAGACAACTGTACTAGAAAAGATAAGGACATTTTAAAAAATCTATATTCTTAGAAGTTTTAAAAGATCAACAAATACCAGATCCATAGATGATAGATGGATAGATGAATAGATAGATCCTTTTATTATGTCACTGGACATTTAAAGAATTATTTCTCTTAAAAATTAGGGGCAAACTCCGCCTTCTCTAACCTGTTGCTCTCTAGCTTGATTCACAGGAACAGAGCAACTCCAAAGGCAACCATGTTGGGAAAGATCTTCTGATATGATTGGAATTTCTCACACAAGATAGACCCTCATTATAAACCCTCATTAATTGGAGAACATGTTATGCAAATCAAGCTGCGTTAACCAGAGCAGTGCTTACCTTCTCTCTGCATTTATTCTGAGAAAAAAAAGACACTTGGTGGGAATCAGGCATAATAAATATATCAAGATTGACGTAGTATTTAGGAAAGCCAATAATTCATGTTTGGAAGAAATAAACTTTTAACTTTTGTTGATCTTAACAGGGTGTCGGCAACCCGTAGCTCCAGAGCCACATGCAGCTCTTTGGACTCTCTGCTATGGCTCCTTGTCCCATCACTGGTTGGCCTTGCCCCTTGCCCTTCCCTCCCCTCGCTTGCCTGGCCTGAGAAGGTAAGGCCAACAGCGGGGGATGGAGCAGTGGTCGGAGCTGATTCTCCAGCACCTTCCCTTTGGATGACCCTCCTCCCCCCCTCCTCTTCAAATTCCCTAGCCAACTGTGGTGGGGTCAGGAGGATGCACATGCATGGGGAGACCCTCAAGCAAGTGGCCGGCCACCCCACATGCGCCTTTGCTGTGTTTTGGTGCTAGTTTGAGGCAGGTCTCTCCATGCATGTGCACCCCCCTGGCCCTACCACAGCTGGCCAGGGGATTGTGACAGAAGAAGGAGTGGGATGGGAGGAGGAGCGTCACCCAAAGGGAAGCCTCCATCACAGCTGGTGATTGTTCCTCAGCCAGCCTGGATTTCAAAAAAGAAGAAATAAAAGGAGTAGCAAAGAGCCCCAAGAAGAGCTTGTTGGTGTCAGCGTTCCAGGAAACAAACTCCAAATCACAAAACTGCAAGATAGGCATTTTCTCAAAGTTCCATTTGATTAAAGTTGTCTTACTAGCACATCTGCAAAAACCTGAATCTGAGAGTTCCAGGTTTTCCCACATAAATTGAAAATCAAAGACCCATCCCCTGCACCCCTCAGTCCATCACATGGCCCAATCACCATCCATCCCATGTAACAGATAACAGATAATTGGAGTTGGGAGGGACCTTATAGGTCATCTAGTCCAACCCCCTGCCCAAGTGGGAGACCCTACACCATTTCTGACAAATGGCAGTCCAATCTTTTCTTGAAGGTCTCAAGTGATGGCACTCCCACAACTACTGAGGGCAAACTGTTCCATTGGTTGATTGTTCTCACTGTCAGAAAGTTCTCCCAACTTGAGACATCCTCTAATCACTCCTTGTCCAGGTGCAGGATGACATGACCTTGACTGTAAAGAAGAATGCTATTATGTCTAACTACATACACTCTAAGAAATCCCCCCTCCCAATTTCCCAGGCACAGGAATGTGGCAGTGTGGAAGTTTCTGGTTCTAATATGGCTTCCAAAGCTGACAGGTGTCCCCCCTGAAGAAAAAATTGTGTCCTGGAAAATAAAACCAATAAAACAAAACAAGGGATTAAGGAGTTGTACAATTAAACCCGACCCCCCGGCTTTTATGGGAATTTATCATGGAATTGCTTAACTAATCTATCTGCTTTCACATCCCAACTTTTTACCCATGTAGCTTCTGACAAAGGGTACCCCTTCCAATGCACTAAATACTGTAGATGCCCTCTATGTGACCTAGAATCAAGGATCTTTTTGACTTCATAATGAGTTTCACCTTGTATTACACAGGCTTGGGGGGAGCAGCTGCTATGGGTCTTAATCTGGAAGTGACAGCTGGTTTTAACAAACTGCTGTGGAAGACAAGGTGTATTTTTTTAAATTACATTTATATGCCGCCCTTCTCCAAAGACTCAGGGCGGCTTACAATTTTTGGGATACAACCCAGTGTGCTCAGCAATAGCCTTCATTCCATTGTATATGCCTGCTTATTACTAAGCGGCATTTTTACAAAGTCAGCTAATTGCCCCCAACAATCTTGGGTCCTCAATTTACCTACCCCGAGAGGATGGAAGGCTGAGTCAACCTTGAGCCTGGTGGGATTCGAGCCTACAGTAATTGTAGGCAGCTGGAACTTAAATGCAGGCATTTAACAGCCTGAGCCACCAAGGCCCTAATTTTGCCTAATATGTGAGGGAGACTAAGTTGAACAGTAACCGGATTAATTACTTTCACTATTGGGAAGGGACCAAGATAATTGGGTCCTAACTTTTTACTAGGTAACCTCAATCTAAGACATTTAGTTGACCAATACACTCAATCCCCTACACTAAAAGGTGGCTATAGAGATCTATGTCTGTCTACCTGTTTTTTGTATTCTGCAGAAGCTTCCATTAGGGCTTTCTTGGCATTTTCCCAGCCTTTTTTCAAAGAGTCCATCCATTCCATTAGGGACATGGACGTTGGTGGTTCCCTAGGCAATTTGGGCATGAGAACAAAGTCCATGCCAGTAGTAATCTGAAAAGGCGTTAGTCCTGTACTACTATGTACAGCATTATTGTAAGCCATTTGGGCAAACAGCAATAGGTCCGTCCAGTTCTCTTGTTGATAATTTACATAGCATCTGATATATTGTTCCACATAGTGTTTGTACGTTCTGCAGATACGTTCATAGCCAGATGAAAAGCAGAGCTAAGCCCTTGGGAAGATCCAATAACTCCCTCCAGAATTTAGCAGTAAATTGGATGCCTCGGTCTGATATTATTCGCCACGGCAATCCATGGAGTTGATAAATATACTTCACAAACAATTTGGCTAGCTTTTTGGCAGAAGGCAGCCCATTACAAGCAGTGAAGTGGGCTTGTTTGGAGAACAAGTCTATGACTGTCCAAATTACTGTATTCCCTGCACTCTCTGGAATTTTGACAATAAAATCCATTGCAATTTCTTCCCATGGTTTTGTAAGTTGTGCCACCTATTGGAGAAACCCAGGTAGTTTCCCAGGTCTATTTTTCATTGTGGCACAAATTGAACAATTTTTTACATAGTCCTCTACATCGGTCTTCATTTTTGGCCACCACAACTGCTTTCTAGCCAGATAGAGGGTTTTCAGAAATCCAAAGTGACCCCCTAGCTGAGAGTCATGACTTCATTTTAATATCATTAGCTTCAGATTGTTGGGTACATAAAGTTTGTTCCCCTTCCAGGCCAATCCCTCCCTTAAAATTAATTCAATTGATTCTCAGCAAACCACGGATCGGTTAAAAGTGCCACTTATAGATCTGTTGTTAACTTCAGGGAAGTCAGATCGGTGCTTGGCTTGGGCTCGAGCGGTTTCTTTGGGCAGCTGGTTGGGTTTCTGAAATATGCGTATACTATCTCTTCCCATTGACTGTCAAATTGAGGTTTTCTGGATAGAGCATCAGCTAATAAGTTCTTTCTGCCTGGAATTTTAAGTTGAAATTAAAGCACCTAAGTATTGAGCCCAGTGAACTTGTTTAGAATAAAGTTTTCAGGAAGTTTTCAAAGCTTTTGTGGTTTTTGTGATCAGTCCATACCTCAAATGGCTCCTTAACTCTTTCAAGGAAATGCCTCCAGGAAAGGAGAGCCCATCGTACAGCAAAAGCCTCCTTTTCCCAAACCACCCTTCTGCGTTCCATGTCTGTTAATTTTTTAGACATGTAGGCACATGGCAACAGCTGCCCATGGGGGTCCCTTTGAAGGAGAACATCAGCGACTGCCACATCATTGGCACCGGCTTTGACTACAAATGGCTTATTTGGATCTGGATGTTGAAGGATGGGTTCCTCTGCAAATAGGTGCTTTAGTTTTTCAGACGCTTTTTGACAGTTAATTGTCCAAGAGAGCGGTAGGTTTCAGCTTGGTAGGAGAAGGCTTGATTTTTAGTAATTCCATTAAAGGGAGGGCTACCTCCATGAAGGAGGGGATGAATTGTCTATAGAAATTAGCGAAGCCTAGGAAGCTCTAAAGTTGCGAGGGGGTTGCCAATCTAAGACAGCTTTCACTTTTTGGAGATCCATTTCAATTCCTTGATTTGACACTTGGTAGCCCAGGTAGTCTAGAACAGGGGTCACAACCTTGATCGGTAGGAAAATGGGGTGGGGGATTTTCCTGCAGACTTTTTTGGGATTTTGCCAGGGTCTCTGCTGCTTCTGCTTTTGGCTGCATGCAAGAAAAGCAGCAGAAGTCTTTCTTTCTCTCCCCCAAACTCTGCCAGAAATGAGTCTTTGGAACTCTGCAAGGCATCCTGCTCCAAGAGGCTGCAGCAGCATGTCAAGTCTCACAAAGACTCATTTCTGGCAGAGTTTGGGGAGAGAAAGAAAGACTTCTGCTGCTTTCCTTGCATGAAGCCAAGAGTCTCTCTCTCTCTCTCTCTCCCCCTGAGAACGGAGTTGGAGATGATATCCTGCGATCCCAAATAAAGAATGATCATTAGGAAAATGGGGTGGGGAATTTTCCTGCAGACTTTTTTTGGGATTTCCCCAGGATCTCTGCTAACTTCAGGAGTTTTCTTCCAGCACTGCAATCCACATGGCCCCTTCTCCCCTTACATCCCTCGAAGAGGTGGGATTTTTCCAGGCATCTGGGGCGCCAGGCTATAGTTATAAATTGTGTAAAAGATTATACAAAGCCAATGTAAGAAATACTATAGAATATTTAGGATACATAGAGAGGAAAAGAATTAAATGTATCAAATCCAACCCCCCCCTTTTTTTCCCCATCAAAGAATAGCAGATACACAGATCTGACATGTAGCCTCTTTCTCTTTCTGAAGGGTTTGAGTGAATAAATTGCCTGGATTTACCAACAATCAAATAAATTATAGCTGGGAATTTTAGAGCTACTAAAGGGAATTTAATATATAATTTTCACAAATCGTGATGTTATTTGGGTACTGAACTCTATTAACCTCTTTTGAGAAACATGACCTTTTTTTCTTAACCACAAATTTTGATTATATCTAAAGGAATTTTTACTATGCCTTAAAACTTGTTTTTTATTGAAAAAGCAAGTCCTATAATATATTTTCAATATATTAAGCAGTAAGATTTGTCTTTTTTGCTTTTTCTATTGAGATTACTTTTCCAATTCACTGTGCTTATCCCACTACTATATATGGGAAAACATTTTATAAAATTACATTGAATAATGAAATAAATTTATCATAATAAGTTCCAATTTCCCATGTGAAATATAAAATATAAGAGTTTAAGACTTTAATCATGATACAATGCTTATTTTGAAATGTATTTCCCAATTGCATTTTTGTCACAATAAATTTGAGAAAGTGAAGGCTTGATCACATTCAATTGAAACAGGACATAAAGATTTGAGCAAATTAATTTTGCAAAAAAAAATAACATTTAAGCATTAAATGATGCAACTGCTTTCTATGTTCACAGAACACCTAAACCATGGTGTAATTTTTATTTTTTTTATTTTAGGGGATGGTTTGTACTAAAAGTATTACGATTCTTGTCATAGGTAGATTATTCAAAGTAATACAATCAAAAATTTCATAGGATAGCAGGACTGCTAAACCAGAACATTGGTGAAGGAATTACTTTTGAAAAAAAAATGAGCTAATTAATTCAGATGTTTTTAGCACTGTTTATATGTGATTCTATGAACCTGGGAACAAAGTTTGATGTTTCAAAACACTGCAGAACAAATGGATATTTCTGTGATTTCAAACATACATTTATTAAAACAAGATTATATTAAAAGGAAGATAAAGGGAATAGGAACTATCTTTCTTAACATATTTACTGATAAATAAAGGGCACAATATACATTATAAGTCCAGTTGCCTCTTACAGAAAGTCCCCCCCAGAAGAATGTAATGACATGTTTTTAGAAATATTAAAAAGGCAGAAAAATTGATTTCCCTAAATGAGAAATAGAGAAACATGTTCTTAAAAGGCAGGAAACAGACTCAGTCTTTCTTAATAGCCTCAAACTGAGGAGGTCACCTTTTAAAAATGCAGATTTGATAATCCATTCAAGACCGGATTAAGGAACCCAACATCTAGGATTAATGACATTTGTCAAGCAAGATTTTAAAAACCCCACTCAACCCCACTTTTGTGAGACAAACTAATTAAAATCAAATAAAATAATTTAGGCTCTAAATTACAAAATGCTGTAGAACAAACTGTATAAAAATCCATGTACTCATCAAACCAATTGGTCAGCTGCCCAGGACCTCAAATATATGTGGTCCTGTTCACCAATAAACCATCTTTCCAAACAGCGTCCATGTTCCCAGTGTCTTTCTCTCCAGTTGGAACTGATCCAGATGGATATTTCTTGAAAAAAACCTTTGGGACAACCATGACCTGGATGACTGAAGAATCCCCATAGACAAGAAACTCCTGTGCTCAGTGAACTGACAAAGCACCTTGTCACAGCCAGAGAAGCAATCCTTAGATCTATTTGCACCACTTAAAGATACCAGTTAGTTTCACTCACCTCACAAGATATCCTAAGAGAATAATCCAGATTTAAGGAAAGATCACATGCCCCACCCCCAAAAGGCAGTAAAAAAATCAGTGCCAAGCTTGCATCCTGCCTCTTGGAAGTACACCCCCCAAAAGTACACCCCAAGCAGTGTAAATTTTGGGCTTGACAGGTTGAATTACTTCTACTGGAGAATGTGACTTTGGGGGGTTGTTTCTAACTTGCAATATTGTGGGGTAATTCCGGGTTGTGTCAGATCTGGAATTACCATGGACTTTGCCAATTTGATGCTTTCCTAAATAAAAGAAATCTTTTTTGAAGATGGACTTTGTACTTTTCTTTTTAAATGGATTTCATCATTTGGAAACCTGACAAAAAGCTTTTTTAAAAAGCCCCTAATAAAGTACCAGGAAAAAAAACCTCCAGAGAAGCAGCTCTAGCTAGTCTGGGTGTACTGCATACTGCCAAGAACCATTAGCTGATGTTACAATGTAACAAGGGGAGAGGCAGTTTCCGAAAATACTTTACCAGGACAATAAAGATAAGGATTAGGCTAGAAACAACACAGAGGCACACCAGAATGTTGCCTTCCTGTCTTCCTGACAGGATTAGCCCTGTAAAGTGGGAAAAACAAAAGGCTGTTGGAAGGAGGTGTTTCCAACAACCAGTTCGCCGAACTGCTCAGAAAATTAACAAATGGTTCTCCAGAACCGGTGAGAACCGGCTGAATCCCACTACTGGTCAGAACAGTGGGAAGCTTCACTTGTGCAAGTAGTGTATGCATGTACAAAACCATCTACTCTCCTCCACTGCTGATGCTTATGGTCTGCGGAGCCAGAAAGGTTGAAGGCTGTTCATTTAGGGGATTCTTCTAAAAAGATTTGTGTGGGCCTCCTATTTGTCAAGTGTGCAGGACTTTTACTTTAGCTTGGCTAAATGCCTGCCTTCACAATCTTCCTTGGATGCTCAAAGGATATTCCAGTACATGAATGTTTCCATGTAAAGAACACAACTACTATTTCTTGCTCCTCTTATCTGGTAGGACCCCAAGTATAGCCTCATAGATTGCCAGTTTTGTGCCTCTGTATATACTATTTGCTTTACTTGTAGTTAAGGATTCTGATTGTCATTTCCTTACTTCATGTTTTTTTCCTGAAAATTTTATACTTTTATTCTTGTACTTTTATATTCTATATTTCATTCTTGTTTCTTGAAGTAAAGAGGAGTATATTTATCTTTAATACTTTTAATTATCCTTAATTCTTGTAAATTTTATATATACAGGTAGTCCTTGACTTACACCATTCAAAATTACAACGGCACTTTAAAAAGTGGTTTATGACTATTTTTCACACTTATGACTATTGCAACATCACCATGGTCACATGATCAAAATTCAGACACTTGGCAACTGTCATGTATTTAGGATATTTGCAGGGTCTTGGGGTCAGGTGATAGTCTTTTGCAACCTTCTGACAAGCAAAATCAATGGGGAAATCAGATTCACTTAACAACTGTGTTACTAACTTTACAACTGTAGTGACTCACTTAACAACTGTGGCAAGAAAAATTGTAAAATAAAGCAGAACTCACTTAACAACTGCCTTCTTCGCAACATAAATTTGGGGCTCAATTGTGGTTGTATGTCAAGGATTAACTGTATCTATATTTATATTTATTGATTGATTAGGTCTTCTATCACTTTTTAGTGGCTTCATGGCTATAATAAAGTTATTGTCAGCTTTGGAAGCCATATTGAGATTCGATGCTCTCACGCTGCCACAATTGAGCCTGAGAAAGTGGGAGGGAGGAATTCATTTTAGTATATCTAGTTAGACAAAATAAAATTCTTTTGTTGGTTCAAGGTCACTGAGTGTGGCGCATAATGAAATGAGAATCTTACTTTAGGATGGATGGTGATTGGACCATGTGATGTGGTGATGGCTAAGGAGGGATGGATTTGTAGTTTTGACTTTTGCAAGGAAGCCCAAAACTTTCAGATTTGGGATTCCATAGATGTGCCAGTTACTATCCAAATGAAGGAGAGATATGTCTGTCTTGGAGTTATTGATTGGAATGGCGGGTTGCTGGAACACTGACATTATCCCGAATCTCAGAACCAACTCCAGCACCCCAAAAGAGGGCTGTCAGGGGTGCTGAGCCCCAGCACTGACTCCAAAAATGGAGCAGTGCAAAGACTCAGTAAAGATGAAAGAAAGGGAAGAAGCTATAGAAGGGGCTATGGGGCTTGATACCAGAGAACTAATTGAAGCCCCCTGCCTTCTGAAGAATTTTTGCAAATGATAGAAGTGCAGAGAAGAGATGGAGACTAGGCGCCTGACCCAAGGAGATGGATTCAGGCAACCTGCCTCAAGAGTTGGATTCATGGAGAAGCTGCCAGACAGAGCTGAATCCAGAGATGAGACCGAAGAAGCTGATTGAACGCCTTTCCTTCTCCAGCCCTCCGATAGCCCACGAGACAGAATGGAGAAGTGGGGGGACATTGGAATCAGACAACTCCAAAGACTGGAACCTGTTGCCTCCATTCCAAAGCCAGTTGTTGGCAGGGATCCCAGAGCAATTCCAGCAACTTAAGATGGAAAGTTATGTCTCACAGCCACAACCTCTCCAGACAAGCTGGGTCCTAACATAGCCCACCTTTACTTTCCCTAGTTCAAAAACTGACAGTGGAACCAGCATGGCATTGGTTGGAGGTGGTCTAAGGATCAGCCCTGCCTGGCAGGCCCAATCAGCAAGGGAGAGACACCAGATACAGCTGATACTGAGTACGATACAAACCCCAATTCCTCCCCCTCCACAATCAGCAAGGAGATTACCCCCTGCAGAGAGTATTCCTCCAGGATGGGGATTTTATCCTGGTCGGGGTGGGTCCAATGCCAGTGGATGCCAGCACCCATTGCACCACCTGGTTTAGGAGCACCTTAGAAGCAGCGATCCCTTCTCAGCAAAGGGATCAGCACAAGCAGCAGACTGCAACCATCCCTCTCTTCCCATTGCGGAGAAGAATTCAACAGATGGGCCCTGCTCAGCAGATTCCAATTCAGCCGCCCCTTGGAGCAACCCTTCAGGACCCCTTCTTCCAGCGTGCCTCAGCCGTTCACAGATCCCAGCTCAGCCACCCTTTGGAGTACCCCTACAGGGCCCCTACATGCCACAGCCGGCTCAACACATTCCAGCTCAGCTCGCAGTTGCTATGCTGATCCCCCCCACCCCACCTCAGACCAGATCAATTGGCTTTCAAAACAACGTTTGACAGACAGCGTGAACACTTTGCTTACTTCCTTACTGGGATCTGGTCCCACATAGATCAGTTTGGAAGCCAATATGCAACAGATCATGACCTGGTTTCCACAATCACAGATTGGATGAATGAGGTTGATGATTCCAATTGGGTAGCTCATTTGCACTATGAGGAAGCACTGGAGCTTATTAAATCACCTGTCTAAAGGCAAGATCTTTACCAAGCTAGATCTCAGAGAAGCCTACTACCGAGTTCACATAAAGGAGGGAGACGAATGGAAAACTGCCTTCAACTGCCCTCTGGGTAGTTTCCAGTTCCAAGTCATGCCTTTTGGACTCCAGCCCCCCTCCCCTGTGGTATTTATGCAACTAATCAATGAAGTGTTACATCCACACCTGTACAAAGGGGTCCTTGTCTACTTGGTAGATTGTAGGGGTGAGATACATTATAAAATAAAGAAAATCCTTGATTTTAGATTACATCAAGGAAGATTACAATATTTGGTGTTATGGAAATGCTACTTTTTGTCAGAAGCTACTTGGGTGAAAAGTTGGGATATACGTGCGGAGAGATTGGTTAATCAGTTCCATGAAAAATTCCCTGACAAGCCAAAGGGTCCCCTTGGAGGGGTGAGAGAGGGTTAAGGGCATTGCATTAACCCCTGGTTGTGTTTTGGTTATTATCCAGGATGTGATTTTTTTCAAAGGGGACGCCTGTCAGCTTTAGAAGCCATATTGAGATTCGATGCTCCCACGCTGCCACAATTGACTCTGAGAAAATGGGAGGGTGGAATTCATTTGAGTATATCTAGTTAGACAAAATAAAATTCTTTCGTTGGTTCAAGATCACTGAGTGTGGCACATAATGAAATGGGAATCTTACTTTAGGACAGATGGTGATTGGACCATGTGATGTGGTGAGGCTAAGGGGGGATGGATTTGTAGTTTTGACTTTTGCAAGGAAGCCCCAAACTTTCAAATTTGGGATTCCACAGATGTGCCAGTTACTATCCAAATAAAGGTACCTTTGAGATATGTCTGTCTCGGAGTTTTTGATTGGAATGGTGGGTTGCTGGAACATTGACATTTATTTGATTTTGACCTTGTCATAATTGTTTAGTAATGGAAAATACCTAATACAATCTATAATTTCTAACAGTCTAATAATCACTGAAACCTTTCAAAAAGCACTATAGAAAAAGCCCCAAATTTCTCAGCTATAAGTAAAGAGACTTATTTCTAGCTTGACAATAAGAAGCAATTTCAGATAAAATCTATTATATTATAACAGGAATATTAAGCAAATATTTGACTTCAGCATACAGTGTGGCAGTGATATTTCCATGTTATTATAGTACAAGAGAATGATAAGCAAACTTAGATTCAAAGAGAAAGTGAATTGAGATGATACAGCTTAATTTGACGGTGTAATTGATTCAGTGTGATCTGGTTCTGGAAGATCTGCTATAATCTGTGGCCACTTCAACTGCTACTCTCCATGGCTGTTCAAACAATGTATCATAGTTGTTTAATTTACTTATCATTATCATGTGGGTAACATGTTAAAATGACAAGGTCAATTAGTAGTAGGTGTTTGTGAATACTTCAAAATCAACTAAACATGAAATAAAAATTCTATGAAATGTGCATTTGTGGTAATTATTTTTTGCAAGGAATACAGAACAGGATTAGAAGTCTAGTTTGAAGGCAGCATTGATGTTGTAAGACATTACACTTATCACATGGCATATGATGATCCAATTTCAAAATTCACAATAGTAGTATTTGTCTTGTATGTGTGTTTATTGTAGTGATTTTTATTACCTTCCCATCCTGCTGATTTGTCCACTACAGTACATAATAATAATAATAGAAGATATATTCGGCAATATTGAATTAAATGCTATTTCAATTAAACAATTTGAATGTTGTTTAGAGTGAATAATAAAAAAATTAAAACATAAAAGAGAAGTATAATAATAGTACATGATGTAATAGCTTTCATAAGATGCCCATAAGTGCACTCAAGCTAACATTGCAGGGAGTCTGCAGCTGAGGTCAGGCAAGAATTGTAACTTCTTGAACTGGAATAACCACAGACTATATAAAAATAAACCATGCTATATCTCATGTTATTTTGAAATAAGTCATATCTTTGGCTAAGTGATGAATTAAGACTCTGAATAAGACAAAGTAGATGTAGATAACATGATCTTGCCACCATGCATGTTGTTGAACCAATTTTTATTTTACTATAATTTTTTTTTACTTTACTACCAATTTCATAACCAATTGTTACTAAAACTTTCTGAAATATGTTTCATTTTAATATATTACCATATCTTTTAAAAATATTAATGGTTGGAATTTATTGCAGTACATACACTTTGGTATAGTTTTGTTATGACTAGTACTGTTTATGTTACCTAATTAGGGTAATGAAATGCCTGCAAGTAAAGCAGCAAGCTCAGGGTGCACCAAGGACCCCTAATAGTTTTGTTATGGCTGAGGATGGTAAGCTTGTAAGCAGTGATTATCAGGCCCAACAGAATCATTCTATAAAGATGGATCTCACTGTTAAGGTTGGAAAAAAGGATCCAATGTCCATTGTCCAGTAAAAACAGGAGGAACCGGCTCAGAAGTGAAACTCCCATGACTGTATGCAAACTCCATTATACCAGATTGGATCCCTCTCTTCTGCAATAACAGTATCTGCCTCTTTTCTTGTCTGCAATAATATATCTTATCTAGCGTGTTTGTTTCTGTGAAGCTTCTATTGTTACTGACTGAGAGACTGAGTTCCTGAAAGACTATTTTTACTGTGTTTTTGAAAATGGATGACTTTTCAAATTTATTGCTTACTGGAATACTTATTTTCTTTAGCTATATGTTTAAAAAATAAAATACAGTGAGTTTTTAGAAATTAGAAGGAATATTTTTCTAATATAATGGGCATAAAGATGTAGATATCAATTTGCATAAAACAAATTGGTATTCGTTAGAAATATACAACATAATAAATTAGAGAAAGAAAAAAGACTAATTAGGAGAACAAATAGGACCCCTTATGGTGGAAGTTTATAATGATGTCTTACTTGCAGCCAGGGTGCCAGACTCATGGAGGGGGGCATTGATCTCGCTGGTCCCGAAGGAAGATTTGGACTCCCGATATATACAAAATTATAGACCAATTTCCTTAAATACTGACTATAAAATATTTGCTGCCATTATAGCAAATAGACTAAAAAGAATCCTGAATGAGTATATACATAAAGATCAAAATGGATTTCTCCCTAACAGACAAATTAGGATTAATTTAAGAATAGTGCTAGATGTTTTGGAATTTTATGAAGCCCACCCTGAAAAACAAATAGCCTTTATGTTTCTGGACACCCAGAAGGCCTTCGACAATTTAAATTGGCAATTTTTAATCCCAAAAATCTATAATATGAATTTAGGCACCAAATTTGAAAATATTGTAACTACTATCAATGATACACAAAAGGCAAATATTATAATAGATGGGGAATACACATGTTCAATAAAAATAGAAAAAGGAGTCAGACAGGGTTGCCCACTCTCACCCCCGCTCTTCATATTATCACTGGAAACATTACTAACACGAATTAGACAGAATCCAGATATAAAGGGATTAAAGGTTAAGAAAGAAGAATACAAGCTCCAAGCATTCGTGGATGACATGATTTTTTTTATTGAGGTTCCAATAGAAAGAGGACAAAAACTGATGAATGAGCTAGAACAATTTGGAGCAGTTGCAGGACTAAAAATTAACAGAAAGAAAATGAAATTAATGACTAAAAATTTAACAGAAAAACAGAAGTTAGAATTAGAAAAGGTGATGGGACTACAAGCGATAAAGAAAATTAAATACTTAGGAATATGGTTGACAGCACATTGTAAGACACTAAAGGAAAATAATTATGATAAATTAATGCAACAGGTAAAGAAGGACTTAGAAACATGGGTTAAACTGCAACTGTCTCTATTAGGTAGGATTGCTACTATCAAAATGACTATTCTCCTAAAATTCCTTTATATATTCCAGACAATACCAATCAAAATACATAAAAAGTATTTTGTGCAACTCAACAAGATAATTGCAAAATGTATTTCGCAAGGGAAAAACCGAGAATAAACTTAAAGGCAATGCAAGATATGAAGAGCAGGGGAGGGATGGCACTTCCAAATTGGGAGTTGTACTACAGTGCGGCCTCTTTAGTATGGTTGAAAGAATGGGTGAACTTAACTAATAAGAGAATATTAGTCTTAGAAGGTCACGACTTACAGAGGGTGTGGCATGCCTTTTTATGGGACACAGGGAAAACCAATCAGAAATATTTTCACAGACACTTAATTAGAGATTCACTACTGACCATTTAGAAGAAAATAAGGAAAAAACATTATTTAAAGATCCTGTTCTGGATTTCAACAATGGAGGCAATGATTCACCCAAATATTTTGGACATTACTAAGATGATTAAATATAAGGATCTATTGGACACACAAGGAAATTTGAAATTGTGGCAAGATCTTCAAGACCAGGGACTACAAATTGATCGATGGGCATATCTTCAAGTCCAGAGTAGATATAAACAGGATAAGAAAGAATTCGGAATTACAATAAACCTCAGCAATTAGACAAAATACTATTAGGCCCAGATAAAAAAAATATAACAAAATTTTATAATTACCTATTAGAGACAGAATTAGAGGAAGAAATTGTCAAAGGGAATATGATAGCCTGGAGTAGGAATATAGGACATAGCATTACTCTAACAGAATGGGAGGTCTGGAGTAGAAATAATAAAATCACAAAATTGGCAGCATACAAGGAAAATGCCTATAAAATGTTTTACAGATGGTACCTTCCCCCCTTGAGAATAGCGAAGATGCACCCCAACATGAGTCCGAATTGCTGGAAATGCAAAAAAAAAGGAGGGAACATTCTTCCATATGTGGTGGTCTTGTATAGAGGCCCAAATATACTGGCAGAGAATTAAAAAATGGTTGGAGGAAATGACAACAGAACGGATTGAATTTAAACCAGAATTCTTCCTATTAGGGATCTTCAATAAACGATTTCCCAAAATGTGAAGTATATAATATTACATATTTTGACAGCAACCAGATTGGCTTTTGCACAATGTTGGAAACAACCTCATACTCCAACAGAGGAAATGATTATTCAAAAAATACCAAGTTGTGCAGAAATGGACAAATTAACTTTGGCACTAAAAGATAAAGAAACATCAATGTATTACAATAGTTGGAACTGCTGGTATGAATGGATAGATTAAAGTTGGACTATACAATAAATCACAAAAGAAGATATGCTATAATTGTAGTAGTAATTATATATTCTCATTAAGGATTAATTGTAAATATGACATGAAATAAGGACAAAAATAAGGTCCCACAAACTGTCGATGATGAAATTGTTTTTAATCATTTTCTGACTTTTCTTTTTACTCTTTCTTCTTTGTTTCTTTTTTCTTTCTCACGTTTATGTAAGTGTTGTTTGTCTATTTTAATTGTAAAAAGTTTATTTTTTAAAAAAATATGTAGAGAAATAAAAGACATAAGAAAATAATTATACTAAAACACAGTTTGGTACTGAAAAAACAATCAACTAAGCACTTAAATTCATACATGTTTGTGTTAGTACCAAATCTTAAGAAGCCTAAAAATTTCTGCAGTCATCTATGGCTTAACCCCATCTTTGGCTTTCCAACCACATTTCATTCATCTCAGGCTTCTCAGAAAATTCAGAGTCCATTAATGCCTTCTACAAACTTGGGATTTATTTTAATATACCTATAAATGAAATTTATATAGCTGCCCATCTTAAGAAATGGGAAGCAAATCCCATTTGGCAAATCATACATTTTTTAAAAAATAACAAAATTAACAAAACAAACCTTACACTTTATTTACTTATTTATGTATATAAAGATTTATAAGACAATTCAATTCAAACAATATGACTGTGGGTGATATATATCGTAAACACAAAATAATGATAATAGTAATTATTATAACAGTGATAGGCTCATAGCACAACAGATTTAACCCTACTTAAAAAGAAGAAAGTGTGGATAACTGCTGTGGCAATACCAGGGGATAGTAGAATAGAAAACAAAGAATTGGGGATCACAGAGTATTAAGATCTGAAAATCAAAATTGGAAGATTATGGCATAAAGTGATCATGGTGGTCCCATGATTATCAACACACTGAAGTGCCATACCAAGAAATCTTAGATGGCACTTAGAAAATCTGGGCATTGATGCAGTTTCCATCAGTCAATTACAAAAAGTCACACTGCTTAGACAAAGTAGACCAACAACCTACTTTTTGCGAATAGAATAGAATGGAATAGATAACATCACCACCAGATGGATTTGTCCTGGCAAAGGACAGTGCTAGGAACTACTAAAGCAGTGTAAAAGCTTAAAACCACCCTTCCTCTTTAAGAAAGTCAAGCCCCTTTAGAGAAGCAGATCAGGTGACAGAAAGTCTGGGCATATTGCCAAGAACCATTACCTGTTACAATGTAACAAGGCTTAACAGCAGAGGCAGTTTCTGTAAACAGGGCAATAAAGATAAAGATTAGGCTAGAAACACCACAAAGGCACACCAGAATGTTTCCTTCCTGCCTTCCTGACAGGATTAGCCCTGAAAAGTGGGGAAAAACCAAAGGCTGTTGGAAGGAGATGTTTTCCAACAACCAGTTCTCAATCCTACCACTGACCATGGCTGCACAAAGATCTCTGACAAATTGAAAGACAAAAAGGACAACTATAAAAAAATATAAAGAGGGACACACAACTAAGGCAGAATATCAGCAGAATCTGCAAAAACAAAGTCAGGAAAGCAAAAGCTCAAAATGAACAAAGATTTGCAACAAAAGTCAAAGATAATAAGTTTCTTCCAACATATATTCTATATTCCAACATATTCTGGTGCAGAATGCGGCCGCGCGGGTGGTGATGGGAGTTACCCGATTCTCCCATATTACCCCCGTTCCTGTGCGACCTGCATTGGTTGCCGGTTGCACTCCGGGTGAGATTCAAGGTTTTGGCTTTAACATTCAAAGTCCTACACGACATGGGTCCACAATATTTAAAGGAGCGTCTCCTGCCAATATTGAGTGCCAACCGCCCTGTATGGGCACACAGGCAGGGGCTCCTAGGGGTCCCATCAGCAAGTCAGTGTCGGCTGGCGGTCCCCCGGCGGCGAACCTATTCTGTGGCAGTCCCTGACTTATGGAACCAGCTGCCTCTAGACCTCTGTCTGGCCCCTGACCTCCGCACCTTCTGCCGCAATTTGAAGACCTGGCTATTTGAACAAACCGGGCTGTGACTACCTCACGGGGGGTATGGGATAGTTTTAAATTATTTTAATCTGGTCTTATTGGACTTTATAGTTGTTTAATTCTTTTTAATTCTTTATTGTATTTGTATGTTTTAGTTGTGAGCCGCCCCAAGTCTTCGGAGATGGGGCGGCATATAAGTCCAATAAAATAAATAAATAAATATAAATAACAAGAAAAAAATCACGGAAACAGTTGGTCTACTACAGAGAGAAGATGGCAAGGAAGTAATAGGCAACAGAGAGAAAAAAGAGCTGCTTAACTCATTCTTTGCATCAGTCTTCATGCAAAAAGAAACTATAGCCCAACCTACCAAAAACATAACTGTAAAAGACAGAGTAGAAATAAAAAGTTAGAATAAGCAAAAAAGATCGTAAGCCGCCGTGACCTGAAGACCTGGCTCTTTCAACAGGCCAGTCTGGACTGACCGGGGGTGGGTGGGAGGACTTGTTTTAGAGTTATTTTAATTAATTTTAATTTATTATTTTACTTTCATTAGGCTTTTAATTGTTTAATTGTTTTTTATTGTAAATTTTGTACTGCATTTTATTGTTAGCCACCCTGAGCCCTTAGGGAGAGAGAGCGGCATATAAGTCTAATAAAATAAATAAATAAATAAATAAATAAATAAGTAAGTAAGTAAGCGAACATCTGTCTGATCTTGATGAATACAAATCACTGGGACCTGAGGGATTACATCCCAGAGTTCTAAAGGAGCTGGCAGATGTCATCTCAGAACCACTGTACCACATCTTTCAAAAACCCTGGAGCACTAGGGAACTACCAGAGGACTGGAAAAGAGCTGATGTGGTTCTCATCTTCAAAAAAGGGGAAAAAACAGACCCAGGAAACTACAGACCAATCAGCCTAACATCAATACCTGGGAAGATACTGGAAAAGATAATAAAGAAACAGATCTACCAACATCTAGAAACAAGTAAAGTAATAACTAGCAGTTAGCATGGGTTTCTTAAAAACAGAACATGCCAAACCAAACTTATTTCATTCTTCAACATAGTGCCTAAATTAATAGACCAATGAAATACTGTGGACATAATATACTTAGACTTCAGCAAGGCATTCAACAAAGTAGACCACAACCTCCTGGTGGTGAGCTCCGTTTTCTGCTGTGATGGCCTCCTGAAACCTTCTGCCAGTGAAAATGGAGTTCAGGAGAGCCACATGTGGCCCTCACAAGTTTGTCTTCACTGGCAGAGGCACTGCAGGCCAATCCTTTGCTGTTTTCAGGGCAGCCCTGCATATCTAAGCACCCCATGGGCTGGATCTGGCCCCCAGTCCTTGAGTTTGACATCCCTGAATTAGAGCACATGAATTAGATTTATTATATTCATGCCAATTATGACATTATTTTTAATTCCACCCCAGTATTTTCCAAAATGGAAACCTACTACATGATCCAGGATTCATTCATTCATTCATTCAATTTGTTTGTCACCCATCTCTCTACCAAGTGACTGTAAAGGTTTCAACTAATGAACCCAAGCAAATTAGAACTAGGATCCTCTTCAAAGGTCTTCTTTATTGAGTACATCATATTGCCACATGTTCTGCCCCTTAATTACTAGCTGAATATAAGGCAGACAGATAACTCTACAAAGCATCCATACAACGTTTCTTTATTGGTTCATCAGGTATCCTCATATATAACTCACGGTTACGTCGAGATTCATTTCAATGTCCAAATCTTTGCATAGCTGAATTCATAGTGTAAAAGGATAGTGCTCTTTTCATTCCCATAATGAAGGATCAAGGGGGTGAGGCGCCAGCATGCTGCTGGGGTCCAGGCAAGAGTGAAGGAACCTTCCCCAACCCACCAAGAGTCAATTCAGTGACCAATCAAGATTACAGATGTGACCACATGACATGGATTACATTTCCCAGGATGCCTTAACTACATTTACCATGATGCATTCCCTTAAGGGGACAGGTCTCAATTCCTAACTAATTATCGTAATTCCCAATTAACTATAAACTGTCTGGACAGCACACCATAGCTTCAGTGGAAAACCAACTCTAGTTAGACATGGCTGAGCTGCCTAGCCTGCTGTCACCACAGACAGGCCAGGTCAGCGCATCAGCTCCACTCTTCGGATCTCCATGTGGTCAAATCTCTCCCTCAGCTGCTCTACCAATGGGCTGTGAAAGATGGTTAGGTACTTCCATTCCCTGTGCTTGTCGCACTCAGTGGTCCTCTTCACCTTCCATCTTAGGACAAGAGCAGTCAGTGATTGAGGACATCTCAGGGGGAACTCTACTTCGGTGGCCTTTGGCTTCTCTCTGCTTGGTAGAGGTTAGGGCATCCTCTCACATTGCTGGTCTTTTGGTCCTTTCCACATGGACCTCTGACCTGGTTGCCAGTGGGAGTATCACCTGTTTGGTCTGACCGGCCAGCTGTGTAGCCCCAGCCAGGGTAGTGCTAGGGTTAGCAGTTGCTTCCCCCATTTTCTCCATCTTTGATCTCCCCTGAGTCTTTTCCATTTTCCCAGTGTTGTCAGGTGGGCAGCTGGGTCTCAGGGTAGGTTTAAGAGAGTTGGTTTAATGTCAAGGTTCCAACTAATGAACCCAAGTAAATCAGAACTCTGAGACTAGAATCCTCCTCAAAGGTCTTCTTTATCATCGTATCAGCACAGCTTCAAAGGAAAATGAACTCTAAATCTTTCCTGTGGTTTCAGTATAATTAAAATCAGAATTAATCCCATCCCCAAGTGTCACAGGTCATGTGTGCCAATTGGATTAATTTACATGCTCTCCAGGCACTCCTTTTCTGACCTTATCTGTTGCCACTAGAGATGACCTTGGTTCTCATGAGAAAACTGTTGTGTCTAGTAAGGCATTCCAACCTCCTTCCCCCCTTCCCCATCTGTGTGGCAACTGAGAAACAGAAAATGGCTGCTGCCAGGTTCAGTTCAAAGTTGACAGTTGGCTTTCCCCCTAGTGAGTGAGAAGTATCTTGAAAATATCAAGTACAAAAAGGTTACTTTTTTCACTAGCCATCCTTGCCATCACCCGGCTGTCCTTTTGGCTTTGGGGGATTTTTCTCATGGAATTTTCTGATCAACCTACATTCTCTTACTTTCTGACTCTTCATCCAAGTGGCTTCAGAGAGCGGGTAATCCTTTCACTGTAACGAAGTACTGTAGCCTCCACTTATACAGCCTAGAATTCAGGATTCTTTTTACTTTGTAATGGGTTTCTCCCTGAAATATGATGGGACCTGGGGCTACCCAAGTTACTGGCCTTAGCTCAGAACCTATTACTGGCCTCAACAAACTGCTGTGGAAGACTGGATGTACTTTCTCTAACAGATGTGGGAGTTTCAGCTCCACTATAACTCGGTTGATGATCTTTATGATGTGAAAAGGACCTATAAACTTAGGTCCCAATTTCTTACAGGGCAATTTCAGTGTTAGGTATTTGGTAGAGAGGTAAACTTTCTCCCCTATGTGAAACAGTCTCTGGGTGGATCACTTTTTGTCCTTTTGTGTCTCTGTGGCTTTTGTTAGTGCCCATTTTACATTTTCCCCAAGATCCTGTAGGGAGTATTCAGGGACTGTAGGGACTGAATGGGTATTCAGTCAGGCTTAGTGACTGAGGAAGGGGGTTCCTGAGGGTACTCAGGCATTGAGATGAATTCCACCCCTGTGGCCACCTTAAAAGGCATAAAGCTACTATGTATGGTGTTGTTGTAACAGGCCCAGGGTCTTTTCAGGTCTTTTTTTTCCATTGCTGCACATATTGCATGGCTTTTTACATAGCTTTCATTGCTGGCCACTAAAATTGTCTTCCTAAAGATGCCATGTCTTTAGAGATACAAAGTGGCTGGCTTGCTTGGTGTCATGGCTTGGCCCCAGAGCTTGGCCCCAGAGGGTGCTGAGGATGTATAATTTGGAACCTTTCCATGCCAACCCATCCTTGGAGGTCAGAAGTTGTTTGTTGTGAGACTTCCAGCTGCACTTCCGGCACCGTCGGTGGCAAGGACCACAAGCTCTGTGGCTCTGCCCTGAGCTTTCACATTGGCAGGCTCTGAAAATAGCCATTTTTTGATGTTTAGTGATAAACATCAATAAAAACAAAATGACAAAGAGATCTATGAACAAATATATAGCTGTTTATTAATTTATAAATTGAAGCTTTTGCAAAAGCGGACTCTCAATCTCCTTTTGAGAGATAGTGAGAGACAAGTTCCCAATGATACAGTAGAGATTTTTATACAGATTCAGAGGTCTAATATCTGTTACTCACTGTTATCACATTCTACAATCTCATTGGTCAGAATCAGAGGTGGGTTATGAGTTTATTTCAAGGAAAATCCATCCTACATGGTTTTTCCCTTCAATCCCAGTAATTTATATAATACTTGGCATATCTAACATCCTTTGACATTATTTATCTCTAACTTGAAACTAAACATCATGACCCTCCAAAAATTCCCAATGACCCGCCAACAATCCTTATGTGCTCTGCCAAAATATGTTCTTGCAAAATTAGGAATAAACATGTTTTCATGAAAAATAAGGACTGTTACTTAACACGCTATCTTAGTTCATTCTACGGCTAATTATGGAGTCTGTCTGGTTTATCTTTTCAGGAATAACGATAGCAAAGTATACCATATATCACACATAGCCACCCTGGAGGGGTGGTGAAGTAAAGAGGGGTGCCTTGCAGGTCAAGGAGAGCCGCATCTCTCCTCCCTGACTTGGAAATTCCGCCTCATCCAAAGATGTGGAATAGCAGCAGTCAGTCAACATGGCTGCCATGAAGCTGGCAACAGCCAGAATACCCAAGACAGTGCAGGAGTGAAGGGAACAGTGAACAGAGACTGTGTTGCTGGGTGAGACCATTTTACTTCTTTACAAGTTACCCCAAGGATTTAAAAAATCCTAGAGAAAAGACTCTAAAAAATTATTATCCAAGCAGCGGAAAAAAACATTTTTAAAGAGGATTATGCTGAAAAGTTGAGAGAGCCTTCTACTGATGGAAGGAAAAGTGACTCCTAGGCTCCTGGAAACTTATAGCCTTATGCTCGCCATAGGTGGAAATAAGAGAAACTTTCTGTAAAAGAGATTCTGGAAAGCTAGAATAAAAGACTAAAACCACAGAGCAGATTTAAAGAACTTGGAAAATATCTTGGACTATCAGAGTACTGAGTAAATGTTAGAATTGGCTCACTTAAACAATTGACTGTGTTTTGAAAAAAAATAGAGACTGAGTAAAACGAATACCTACTGGCGATTGAGGTGTGATTGTTTGTTCTACTTTTAGTATTATGTCTAGAGTTGAAGGAACAGCTGTGGGAATGAGAGGATTTCTTGATGGCCTTGGTGTTCCAAAATATTATTAATTTGGTTGATGGTTTGGACCAGAAAGTAGAAAACATTTTGCAAAAGACATTGAATAAAGATCAAACTGCCCATGAATTGGTGGAAGCAACAGAAAGATTGGACAAAATGAACCATTTAATCCAGGAAATGGAATATGAACAGGGAAAAAATATGGAACAGAAAAATCAGCAAATAAAGCAACAGCACAATAAAGAGGAGCACCAGACAAAGGATAAGCAAAAGGAGCAGAAAGAAAAGATGGACTGGCCACATCAACAAAGAAACCAAGGACTGGAGCAAAAAATAGGATTGACAAATCAGCTGACAAAGGAAAAATAACTGAAGAAAATAAAGCAGACAAATCAACAATTGGAGAGACAAGAAGTTACCTTTGATAAGGAGATTGGGATATGGGCAGATAACTGGGAGAATTGGCAGCACAAGATTGTACTGGGAGAAATGTTTAGATTGAATAAAAAAGAGATAGATGACGATAGAGGTAAAGAGGAGGAGTGTGGGGACTGAATTTAAAAATGGATAAGAATTGAAGCACTAAAAAGAAGAAGTGATGATGGATAGGAAAATTGCCTTTTAAATATTAAAATAGCCTGATTGTAAGCTAAGAAGGCAGAAATAAAGTTAGACATAGGAAATATTAGAACATAAATTGTTTATAGAATGAATAAAAATAATAGAAAGATTAGAAGTTTACAGACATTAGGAATTTTTATGTACATTTAAATAATGCAATGAGGATTATATAAATTTGATTAATGGGATAGAGATTATCTCTGTTAGTGTGAACTGGATTAATGTGAATGATACCTAGTTAAATTTGTTCATATATAACAGATAAATGTTTAGATTGACAAGAAAGATAGAGATGAAGATAGAGATAAAGATGAGGTGTTAGGCATTTTTTTGTTTATATATGTTTAAATATTCAAATAAGGATTACATAAATTTGATAAATGTGATAGAGATTATTAACAATGTTAGTGTGAATTGGATCAATATGAATGATATCTAGTCAAATTTGCTCAGGTACGACAGAGAACCAGAAGATAGAGATAAAGATGAGGAGTTAGACATTTTTTGCCTATGTATGTTTGAATAATATAATGAGGGGTCAGTTTGGAGTTTGGCTGTGAGCTTCTGGGTTAGCTTTCCCCCTGGCTTGCTCAGTCATCTCTGAGTCTGTTGCCTTGTAGTGACTTGCACTGCCTTCTGAGGGAGGGGAATGATCACGTTGACCACTTCTTCGCACTTGCTTTTGTACTAGGGCATTCAGGATAGGGCATCCACTAGGAAATTATTTCCCCCAGGAACGTATTTTAGTGTGAAGTCGAACCATTGCACTGGTTTGGGAGAGAGTTTCTGAGGGGACCTAAGAGCTTCCAGATTTTTGTGATCAGTCCATACTTCAAACAGCACTTGGCTCCCTTCTAGAAAGTGCCACCAGGATTAATAGGCTCAACAGACCATGAAGGCCTCCATGTTCCACACCACCCACCTTTGTTCAGGGTTGGCCGGGTTTGGTTCGAAGTTGACAGTGACACTGAGCAGCTTGCAATTCTATTAATAGAAGAATAAAACAATTAGAAAACAACTATAAAACATGAACATTTTTAATTAGTGTTGTTTTGAGGAGTTAAGAAGCAAGAGTGGCACCTGACTGGTGTTGGGTAGAAATGCTCTGAAGTTATGAAAGAGGATCTAATGTTCTATGCTGAAGAAAATACAGTAATGATAAGGAAATGTCATGACTGTTCTTGAAAAGATTAAACTTCTCAGATGTGTATTATCTCCCTTCAGTATTTCTCTTATTAATTGTATCATTCCAAATCAAAATATAACATTCCACACCAGTGGTGGGATTCAAAATTTTTTACTACTGATTCTGTGGGCTTGGTTTGGGCATGGTGTGGCTTGGTGGGAGTGGCTTGGTGGGCATGGCAGGGGAAGGATACTGTAAAATCTCCATTCTGTCCCCACTCCTGTGGGAAAGTTACTGCAAAATCCTATTCCCTCCTCACCCCACTAATCTGATTTCCAGCTGTGTTCTCCTGTGCAGGGTAACAAAAGAAGACCCAGCCGATCAGCTGTGACTTGGGTGGCAGAGAATAGATGGGGGTGGGGCCAGTCAGAGGTAGTATTTGCTGGTTCTCTGAACCACTCAAAATTTCCACTACCAGTTCTCCAGAGCTGGTCAGAACCTGCTGAATACCACCTCTGTTCCACACTGAGCAGAAGCTGTTTAATATAGTAAGAATATAACTTCTTAAAACTCATTTTTGCCTTTTTTTTCTCCTTTTTCAGCAGATGGATGTACTGACTGGTCAGTGGATTACAAAAAGTATCAAGTCTTAGTGGGAGAACCTGTTCGTATAAAATGTGCATTGTTTTACGGTTATATAAGAGCAAATTATACCATAGCACAAAGTGCTGGACTCAGTTTAATGTGGTACAAGAGTTCTGGACCTGGAGATTTTGAGGAACCTATAGCTTTTGATGGAAATAGAATGAGCAAAGAGGAAGATGCTATTTGGTTTCGTCCAACACTGGCACAAGACAGTGGGCTTTATGCATGTGTCATAAGGTATGTTTTAATATTTTTCATCAGCAAGAACTACATAAACAATTTATTCTTCCAACTAAATCATTTTGTTGCCTAAATTATTTTGATTTAAAACAGTTTTTAAATAGAAATGATCTTTATGATGTTTATGTTTAATTGAAAAATAGTTTACAAATGTATTTAGTTTGTCTTCAAGTACATTTATATTCTAGGAAGTATTTTCTATTGAGTTGTTTTGATTATCCTGTTCCTTTAAAAAAATTTTGGTATGTTGCGTATTGTATATCTCTTAGCTGGTAGGGTATGGGCCACAGTAAAATGGTTTTCAAAATAATTTATATATTAGAAATCCTATTTTGCATAGAATAGATGAACTTGCTTATCACAAAACGGGATTTCTGTTGTGATTGTGACAATACAACTTGTAGCCTGAAAGGATCAAAATTGATCAGTTGTATCCTTAGTCTTTGGTGCAATTAAGGCTAACTTAGTCTATACCTTATCTATGTTCTAAAAAGCATTATATGAAATCTTTCATTTATTAAATCCATGATGGATGATGGAAGTCAATGTTTACAGGCTCATTTTGTCACAATCATGGCAGTTGGAAGACTTCAGTTTGCAATCTAAGTAAATTATAAAGAACATGAATAAATGAAATGAAAGAGGGAAAATATATTGTGTGTCAGTGAATCTAAAAGAAAGACAAATGTTGTATCAGATTTGAATAAGGAGTCTTGGATCTTGTGGAATGAGTTGATGAAAACATGAAGTTAAGTGAAAATTTATAAGTACAAAAGGAGTGACTAAAATGTATGTTTAAATATGAATTGGTGCCATTATGCTGTTTTGGGTATGTATAAAAGTATGAATAGATAGGTTGGTGACAGTTACATGTAAAAGATTAATAATGAACAGTGTTAGTGGCAGAACCAAGAATAATTTTATGTTAAATAAAATGTACTGAATGAATGTACTCCAGTTGGGCAAAATATATTTTCTAATAAGTGGCACAAATAGATCTTTTGAAATGAAATTAGAATGTTCAGAAACATGAGAGTTAACCTTTAATACACATGCATATATTCCCAAACTAATTATCATTTTTATAGTTTCTGCTTTTGAAATGCATATTCTTCTATTTCAGTTTATTCTCTAACACTAAAATTATTCATATTGAGATATATTTTTCTCCCTGTGGAGAAAATGGACACCTCTGGGCTCCCTCTTAGATTTTGAAAATTACCAAAGAACATAGAATTAATTTAGAGAGAGGTTAAATGATGCACATAAAAATGCAGGGAAAGTCTTGCAGAGAGAATGCAGTTTATTGCTAAATGGCTTGAAACATTTTTCTTATTGCTCTTTGTAGAAAGACCATAAACCTGTGATAGCTCTTCATTGACACATACTGTAGATAATATATAGTTACCTGCATATTGCAAGATCCACAACAAATTAAAGACCTAGACATATAGCTGGAAAGAAGACATACCCATTATTTAAATTGTCTTGTTTCATAACCACAATAAAATACAAACAGAAATAAAACCATATTATGCTGTATGTCTTGAATATTTAGCTCTTGGTGCTAATAATGTTTAAAATGTTCTTTTCTCCCTCCAACCATCAGGCCTCATTTTTGCCTCATTATGCACTTTATCATCCATAGAATAAATAAGTATTTATTTTGTATTTACTTTTAGATAGAAATACAACACAAGAACAGAATCTAAATGTAAATAATTGCTAAAGTTCAGGCCTATATCTTAAGATATTAGGAGACTGTAAGGACTTGCCTCTCTTATCCCCTCAAGAAAGCAGAACTCTTGAAACAGGCAGCATTTCAAAAGGAACTTTTGTTGGGAGATAGTGATAGCAGGATCTGAAGTTCCCACTCAAAACCATTAAATTAAAAGATGTAGAAACCCATCCCCTCTGTCTAGTCCGAGGTGAGCCAATCCACAGGTGGGAAGTTGTTGTGGGAACTGCGAGCTGTATTAAGGTAATAAGTTGTTCTCAGGTGCTACTTGCTTGTCCCTCTGGAGCTGAGACAAAACAGATGGCCCCAGGCTCATCCCTCCCCCCTCTCATTCCGAGGAAGGTACATCAAAGTAAAAGAAAGTCCAGAAGTAAAAAAAGATCACAAAATGCTTCCAGGGCCCCCATTCACCAGAATGGCAGTGTCCTGATAGGGATCTATGGGGACCTGACAGAGACAGAGATAGCTAACATTTATAGGGAACTTATCCGCAGTATATCTGTGATTTTAATTTGTTGAAAATACTGTATAGTTTCAATGAATTATTCTGCACTTTATTTAGAGATATACTGAGCATTTTTAATCACCATTACATACTATAAAAGGCATCCTCTAAGCTCCTTTTCACATATAAATTGCATTTCCAAACTGTGAAATATGTGTGAGATAGCAGACAATCAATTATTTGAATGCAGGACATAATTAAGAAAATTAACATGTTGAGCAAGGTATATTTATTAACGAGTAGCAGAGAAATATTACACAAGGACTTTTTGCAAGCTTAACCATCCTCATCTTCCAAATCTAAGCTGGCAGCCAATATTTTTTTCCAATTAATATATTATGAAATTGCAAATGGTTAAAATCCTAATGATCTTGTAATATCTGTTCTTGGTATTAATTTAGATGGCTTTTGTTATCACTGCCATTCTTAGCACATCTAGAAAAAAGGGAGATATTTAATGAAATAGCTCAATTGCTATTGTTATATTATTGTTGTTGTTATTATTATTCTTATTATTATTATAAACTTCTATTCATTAAACATGAAACTTAGTCAACTGAACATTTAAAAATGTAACAAATATCATTGACTGGCTCTGATGTTTGAAACGGGTTGTTGATAATAATAGTAATAGTAATAGTAGTAGTAGTAGCAATAATAATGATGATGATGATGATGATGATGATGATGATGATGATGAAAATGTTGTCGAGAATGAGGCAGTGAAGATCTTGTGGGACTTTCAAATACAGAGAGATTGCCATTTGGAACACAACATGCCAGATATTATGGTTGTCAACTTGACATGGGCATGGCTTAAGATGGGAACCAACAAGAAGGAAACGGAAGGTTTAATACTTGCTGCTCAAGAACAAGCACTACCAACTAATGCCATAAAAGTGAAGATACAAAAATCCACTGACAATCCAAACTACTGACTTTGCAATGATTATTTCACATTTAATATGTGAGTGTGGTAAAATTCCACAAACTGATTACAAAGCTAGTCATGACTGAGTTGCTAAATTAATCCACTGGTCATTATGTAAAAAATATGACTTACATGTATCCAAAAAGTCATGGGAACATGAAGTGGAAAAAGTTGTCAAAAATGAGAAGGTGAAAATCTTGTGGGACTTTCAAATACAGAGAGATCATCATTTTGAACACAACATGCCAGATATCTCAGTTGTAGAAAACCAAAGCGTACTATTCATTGATATCGTTGTACCAGGAGACGCCAGAGTCAAAGAAAAAGAACTGGAAAAAATCACAAAATATCGCGATCTAGCCATCGAAACTGTGATTATGGATGAAACATGTAACAGTGATACCCATTGTCATCGGGGCACTTGGTACCATGTCCAAGAATTTTATAAAATACATCAAGTAATTGCAGCTTCCTGCAATAACACCAGGGTAACTTCAAAAAACTGTGCTACTCGGAACATCGTACAACTTAAGAAAATATTTGGTTAATACCTAGGGTGCCGGCAGCAGCCCGTATCAACCATCAACGCCAGTCAATTATATTTGTGATAAATTTTTAAATGTTCAGTTGACTGAGTGTCATGTTCAATAATTAATAATAATAATAATAATAACCACTTATCTATATAGTTAATAACACAACATGAACAAATAAATAAACAGAAGTCTCTGTGAAGATAGTAAGTTTATATTTTGCTCTTGAGAGGAAGGATATGGGAGAAGAAAAAAGAAATATTAGAGAGAATATGATTTGCTGCAATTCAGGTGGAAAACTAAATGTTGTATGAAATAGTCGTATTATATTTTTCCTTTTTTATTTCATCAGTTTATGTTTTCTATTTAAATCTTAATTCATCAGGCCAATATCATTTGAAAATACAAAAAATAATAATGGTGGGATATAAATAATAAATAAATAATATATATATAGTGTAATCAGATGTAATTACTGATTTTTTTTGGTGCACTAGACTCTACTAATGTTGCCTTAAAATTAGATGGAGACATTTCAACTAGGATGTTATGCAACTAGGTAAGATAGAAAGATATGTGAGAAACCATAAGCTGTCAATCCTTTTAGGATCTTTTTTGTAAGCACTGGACTTTTTCCCTTCAACCAAAATGAATGAACTTCTGAAAGCTAGATATTTCAAAAGGAATCCTTTATTGAAAGGGAGTGAACCCAGCACTAGTCAAAGCAGAGTCTAAGATGTTTCCAGGCATATAGTAATAGATAAAGGGAGTTAGAAACCCTCTCCTTATTTAAATGTAGATTTAGTCAAACAAATAACCAACACGTTAATTCCCCCCTCCCCTTCTCTTAGGAGAGTTCCCAGGGGTATCTTCCAGAGCTGGAATTTTTATGGTCCCTTCTCATCTTGTTATCTCTTCAAGAGGTGACAAGTTTCTAGACATCTGGCTCCAATCCTCCAGTTGTATATCATGTGCAAGTTATACAGAATCAATATAAGATTTAATATATTCAGATTACATCAAAAAGGATTACTTGTACCAACTCACCCTGCTTCTTCTTCCATTGAAGAATGGCAGATATACAGATCTGACATTTTTGTTTTTAACTTGATGGATTATTGTGTAATCATGGAGAAAATCTATCAGGCCCCTGAATGAAAAATGTTAAGAACCCAGAGTTCAGGATCTAAATCAGTTTCCAGCTATCATTGTTTCAAGATTGTTACTGATGAAGCCATGTCTGTGTTAATGTTAACTAGCATTTTTATTACAAAACTAGCTGATAACCTGGTGTTGTCCAGGTATTTATTAATCCCAATCCTGTATTAGACAGGAAAAGGAATGAATTATATCTATAGTGCCAAATCAAAGTAATTTTATTTACAGAGTTTTAAAAGTATAAGTAGCATATACAAATTATAAAGGAAGCTCTAAATGTAACAGCTCTTTCTCTCCTATAGTGTAGTCAGGCCTCACGGTGTTGTATTGTCTCTGAAGCTCTAGATGTAATAGCTCTATCTCTCTATTGGAAGTACACCCCAAAAGGACAGTGCCAGATACCACTAAAGCAGTGAAGGAAGACCACCCTCCCCAGATAGAAAAAGAAACCATGAGGCAGGAAAAAATTCAAACACAATACAAATAATTAAATCACAACAGTAGCTTGTTGCTTGTTAAACCAGTTACCAGAACAAATAGACACAGGAACTAGCCAGATTTCTCAACCCAGTTTCTTTTCAGGAACAGAGATTAATCTTTTTCCTTCCAAAGAAAGTTGAATAGGGAAAATTATCCCATCAATATAAACACAGGATTAAACATCATCGAGGACAGAATTAAACTTCAACAAAAACCAGTTTTAGACCAAAACTCAGAAACTCACGTTTGAATGTTAATCTTTGTAGCTAGCCAAGAAGCCTTGCTGAATGTCACTCATCTTGGTTACTTGTCATTAAAAGGCTTCTCTCCACAGCTCTGCTTCATTATTCAATTATTTCTTCAAAGTTCTGATCATTGCATGTCGGCTGGAAGTATTTCCAGGAGAGTATTTCCTCCCAACAGCAGTGTAAAAAGCTTAAAACAACCCTTCCCCTTTAAGAAAGTATCAGGAAAGAAAAAAAACCCCTCCTTTGGAGACAGTAAGTCTAGGCATACTGCCAAGAATGTAATATGGGTGGAAAAAAAATAAAAGGAGATTTCTTCTAAATACCGGTTCTCCAAACTGCTTAGAAAGTTAACAAGGGGTTCTATAGAACCGGTCAGAACTGGTAGAATCCCACCCCTGTATATGAGGATAATTAATCATAGGATATTACATATATTTTTTTTTAAATCTGAATTCATCTTCTTATAATACTTATTGGCCAGTAAATACAGGGTATTAAGAATTTCAGTTAAAGTATATGTGGTAATTTGGCTAGTAATAGCTGTATACATTTTTTTTTCAATTCAATATAATATCCATTAGTAAAAGGTCTAGGTATGTTATGGTCTATAGAAATAAATCTTTTTATAACAAAAGTGGCATTGAACCTTATGGAATTTATGGTTTTAGGATCTTATTTTCCTTGACTTACAACTACAATTAGAACCAGAATTTCTGTTGTTAAGCAAGGTAGTTAAGTGAGTCATGCCTAATTTTACACCCACTTTTTCACAGTTAAGGGAATCATTGTAGTTAATTGAATCAGACATTAAATGGTTGATTTTGTTTGTTGGTAGCTGGGAAGGTCACAAATGGCAATCAGGTGACCTGGAATGCTGTAACCATCATAAATACATGACAGTTGCTAAATGCCTGAATTTTAATCAGGTGACAGTGGAGCTGCTGTGATAGCCATAAGTGTGAGGACTGGTTGGAAGTCACTTTTTTCAGTGCCATTATATCTTAGAAAGGTCACTATACAAATGTTCAGAAGTTATATTTTATACAATTTATAGGCCATCCAATTCTCCATGAATTTAGGCATCCTACAATTAAAAAGGGGAAAAAATTAACAATGTATAACCAAAAAACTCCATCTAATAGGAGTTCAACATTCACTCTGCAAAGCATCAAAATTTATGTAAAGTCCATTTTATATAAATATAATAACAGCATAATAGTTGGGTGGCCAAGGCAGTCCCAGATGAGCATTGAATAGAATGTGGTGATCAATATCTGTCACACAGTAAAATCCTACTTTTGAGAATTATATTTGTTGTCCAATCTGCTGTATCTATTTCTTAACATGGAGCTATGTTAGCAATATATGGACTTGACTCCCTGATCATCTCTATTCTATACAATGCTTAAAATGGGGACATGTTAGCTATGAGTAGACCAATTCAGCAGGTTCTGACCAGTTCTGGAGAACTGGTAGCAGAAAATTTTAGTAGTTCGGAGAAACGGTAGCAGAAATTTTGAGTGGTTCAGAATATCTTCTCTGACTGGCCCCACCCCATCTATTCTCTGCCTCCAAAGTCCCAGCTGATTGGCTGGGTCTTCTTTTGTTGCCCTGCACAAGATAACGGAGCTGGAAAGCAGGTTAGTGGGGTGGGGAGAGAATGGGGATTTTACAGTATCCTTCCCCTGCCATATCCACCAAGCCACACCATGCCCACCAAGCCATGCCCACAGAACCTGTAGTAAAATTTTTTGAATCTCACCACTGCTCATATATGTATTGTCATTCCATCAAGTCATAGGAGAATGTATGAAAAGGTCTGTTGAAAGGAAAGGGGAGCTTTGCCCTTTAAGAAAAAGGCAGAGCTCTCTCCTTTGTGAATTCAAATTTTCCCGGATGGGAAATTCACTACAAAATGATTGGTCAGCTGCATTGGAAGCCAGAATCAGTTTATTAATAGGAAGGTATTAAGAACAGTATTCCTGAGACTAATCTAATTTTCTAAGTAGAAAAACCCCTTTCTTATAACCTTCAGGTCCTTTGATTTGAATGTGAAGTCTTTGATTTGGTAAAGTCTTTGATTTGTGTGTGAACCTTTAAAGCAGGGGTGGGATTCAAATTTCTTAACAACCGGTTCTGTGGGCGTGGCCTAATTTGTGGGTGTGGCTCACTGGTCATGTGACTGGCTGGGCATGGCTTGCTGGTCATGTGACTGGCTGTGCGTGGCTTGGTGGTCACATGACTGGGTGGGTCAAAAGATAGAAATTCACTTTAACAATGCTCTTGGTGTGGGGGTGGACTAGATGACCTCTGAGGTCCCTTCCAGCCCTGGATTTCTGTGCTGTTTCAAAACAACCTCTGAAGCTGCGTCTAGTGCCAGAGTTTGTGGTGCTTCCTTCTTCCTTCTTCCTCCCTCCCTCCCTCCTTCCATCCGTCCATCCATCCATCCATATCTCATTCACATTCCTTTCCCTTCCCTCTTTCTCCCTTCCCTCCCTTTCTTTCTTTCTTTCTCCCATCCCTCCCTCTTTCTTTTTCTTCCTTTTAAGAGAGAGAGAGAAAGAGAAAGAAAGAAAGAAAGAAAGAAAGAAAGAAAGAAAGAAAGAAAGAAAGAAAGAAAGAATCTCTATGGTATTCATGGTATATTTTCAGCTGGAACCGCTTTCTACTTAAACCAGGGGTCCCCAAACTTGGAAACTTTAAGACTTGTGGACTTCAACTCCCAGAATTCTCCAGTCAGCTGCTGGCTGGAGAATTCTGGGAGTTGAAGTCCACAAGTCTTAAAGTTGCCAAGTTTGAAGACCTCTGACTTAAACCTTAGTGCAACACCCAGATATTTAAAGCCATTAAACATCTTGAAACTTTTTGCATACTTGTATTTATACAGAAAGAATTTTATTTTAACACATATGGCTTCAATTCCAAAGCTACTTTTATGAAAACCAAGTCAAGAAAAGGAGATTGGAAACAAAGCAAAGGTTAACCTTCTCATTCTTTCTAACCCTTTCTAAATGGCAAGTAGAAGTGAGCCTTTCTTGCCAGTTTATTACCAAGAATTTACCACCATCTTCAAATTAAAGAGTTGCCTTCCAATAACAAAAAACACAAGTTTGCAGACTGCCTGAATAGTAACACAGCACATAATTTTGATGTTAAACGAACCATAAAGTGGAAGAGGGAAAATATTTGTGAGAAATATTTACTATGTTTTTTGCTTGTCAAAGTTAAAAGGCCATTGGACACTCCATCAAGGTTGTGACAGCAATAGAAGTAATGAAGCAGCAGCTAGGCAAACTGCTGAATAGTCTGAATTATGCTTTGGAAATTGTGTAATGTATGCTCTGAAATTGAGCAAATGAATGAGACCTAAAGGTAAGCTATTCTCTACAAAATCCACTCTGAACTTACCACACTAAGCCTGGCATGAAAAAGCAGAGCAACTTACTAGTTTTGAAGAGGAGGATATGGAAGAAAGAAAGAAGATTGGCTCCAACAGTTTTAGGAGACTGCATAGTTTTGATTACCCAGAACGTTCCCAAGGCAGGAATCAATACTATATTAGCTCCAAATGTTCTTTTTGCTAAACACTGCATCCAGGCATACTGGATGGCTGGCTGCTCCCAGGAGGCTGCAGGAAGGCCTCCTAGGCCCAAAACGGGGCCTAGCAAGCCTCCCTGGAGCCTCTTGGGAGCACCGGACCCTCCCACACACCCCTTTTTCAGCCTAGCAAGCCTCCCTGGGCCTCTTGGAAGCAAAAATGGGGTAGGGGTGGCATTTTTGGCCTGGCTAGCAAGCCTCCCTGGAGCTTCTTGGGAGCAAAAACAGGGATGAGGGGGCGGTGCTGGACCCCCCAACTCCTCATTTTTGCTCCCAGGAGTCTACCCTATACTTACCTGGTAGCCAGATGAGCCTCGTGGGGGCTTCTGGGAGGGGCTGGGCAGGTTTCTAATGGGAGCCCCCCTCCCATTAGAAACAGCTGCTGGGCAAACAGAGAAAAGCAGGATTCAACCTATACAAGTCTCTCCACGTGTTCCTCGGCAGAAGGCAAGTGGTAAGGGAAAGGCGACCGGCTGCGGCAGCAAAAGGCAAGTGGGGGGGGAAGGCAACCGAGGCTTCAGAGCTTCACTCACCCAGGAAGATCAGTAATGGCAGGGCCATAGCGGAAGGCAGGCAGCAATGGCTGGCCTGGCGGGCAAAAGCAGGCTGCAGGCATGTCACACGTGCGTACAATGTTGCACATGTGCAATAGGGAACTGACTGGGCAGGGAGCAGAGAAGCGGGCTGAGAGGGGCAGGGCCAGCCAGGGGGCCATTGTACCGGTTCTCTGAACTACAGGGAGCCCTAACATCCGGTTCTATAGAACCGGACAGAACCGGTAGAATCCCACCCCTGCTCCAGATGTTTTGGCATTGTCAAATGGCACTATTATTGTTAATCATACAGTCAGCCTGATGTTCAGATTGGATTTGGCATTTTTGTTTCTCTTGTTGAGTCCTGGATATTTGATAGTGTTAGAGGTATCTGTCTGCAGAGACCCTGGGAAAATCCCCCAAAAATCTGCAGGAAAATCCCTCACTCTGTTTTCCTACCGATTGATTGTTCTTTATTTGGGATCGCAGGATACTGTCTCTCTCTCCCTCCCTCTCTCTCCCACTGAGAATGGAGCTGGAAAGCAGGTTAGTGAAGGAATGTGTCTGCCTTGGAGCGGGTGGGGGTGTGTGAGGGACCTCGGTGTGTGTGTGACAGAGAGAGAGAGAGGGTGAGCGAACATCACTGCCAGCCCTCTGAAGCTAAATTGGATCTCTCTCTCTCTCCCTCCCCCCTCCCCCTCCCCAGCGGCAATGGCAGAGCTTCATTGCTTGGCTGGCAGGGAGCCAGGTGAGGTGCATCACTCATTCTTTTGGGCCATGAAAGAAGCAGCCCAGGGTTCAGGCGAGGCGTGTGGGGAGAAAAGTAGGACACTCCTCGAAAACACGGTATTGTTGTATTTTATCTTCTGGTACTTTCTCCTGATCATACAGTTTCCCATAATACTCTTTTACTATCTTTTTTAAATCCTCATTTTGGTAATAAAGAGTCCCTTCCTCATCTATTAATTGGTCTATCATTTCCCCCTCTCCCTCTTCAGTTTATATGCCAACCATCTTCCTCGTTTATTCACATTTTCAAAAAAGTTTTGTCTTGCATTTTTAATTTTTTGTGCCAGTTCTCTTTTTTCTAACAAATTCATTTTGTCTTTAATTAGCTCCATTTTATTTTTTTATTTTTTGATGGGTTTTTTGTACTTCTGTTTCTAATCTTTGGTATTCTTCCTCTAATGTTTTCTTATTTTGTTTCTTCTTTTTATTTTTCTTCCCCATATAAGTTATAACTATTCCCCAGTTTTGTTCCCTTTGCTGTTCACTCCTTCTAATATGTTCCCATTTCATTACCAGTCCCAATGGAAATACAAACTATTTTTTGACTTTAAGAAGCTTTGCAGAAGAAAAAGAAGTTTACTCCTTTTTTCCAGAGATATGTGTTTGGCAGGAGATTTAGAGGAGAGAAAAATGTAATTTATGGTTTAAACAAAGCTTTGGAGAAAACTCTTTTGGAGAAGAAAATATACTTTGCCCCTTACAAATTTTTTGTAAGAATGAAAGATAGAAAGATGGAGCTTTTGCAAAAAGCTTTTAATGAAGGGAAGAAATAGTCAGCATTTCTGCAGATTTTCTCTAAAGTGTTTAGCTAGTCAGAAGTTTTCTCACCACCTCAATACCTCACTCCCTTCAAGTATGAAGCTTGGATAAAAATGGGGGAAAGAGGCTTCTGCGCCCCTGACAAATGTTTATCAATTGTTAGGTCCTCACTAGGAATCAAAGAAATTTCATTAATGGTGACCAAATTATTATTTCCTAATCTTGTATAGTAGTACTTATTTAATGACTGCCTTTTTAAACAACTGCTCACAGTTACAACAGTGTTGGCAAAAATAACTTTGTGACCAATCCTGTAGCATTAATGTTATAAAAATAAATGTAAGAAATTATTAACGTCTGCAAAAACAAGGGGAAAAAAATCATTAGAACACTTCTACTAAGTGTCAAGATTGAAGCCACTTATGCTTCTTTCAAATCTTATAGCTTTTCAACTTCCAAAGAACTAGGAGGAGGGAAGGGATGAGATGGAATGCAGAGGCTCCAGACTTCAATTGTGAGAGCCAAGTACCCACCAACGATCATTCTGCGGGTGTTGGCCAAAGCATGGACTATTCCCAAAACAAAAGACTGATTCATAATTGGACAATGTGACCTGTTCCATGGGAGGAAGGGAGAATGCTATCCTTTAACCACGCAAGCTTGCACAGGAAAAGTTAGAGCTGGTTTTGAATCTTCAGTGCTGAAATGATATACTCAATAAAGTTTTGGTTTGGGGACTGTAAAATTCCTGAAAGTGTCTACTTCTGTTGGGCTAGTTAGTCAGAACATTGACACTAAGATTTTTTAAAAAAATAGTTAAATATATGAGCTTTAAGAAAAATCATTGAATAACACAGACTATTGAAGACAAATAAAGCTATAAGGATACATACTATTTTCTCCTTTGAATGTATTGTAATAGACATGAAGTTTAAATAACTGAGCCCCATCTCCTCCATCCAGGCCTACTGAACTACCTCATTATACCAGGGGAGGGCTGTTCATAAGAGGGATGAATGACAAATGTAGGGACTATATGCCAAGAATATATACTCTCAGGAGGGTCCTATAAGGCAGGAAGGTCCTCCCAGCTCCCAGCTAAAATAAGCAGGCATCTGTACTGCACTGTAGCAATGTATGAAGATGCTGGAGGCATATGATCATTTTAGTGACAATGGCAAAGGTAACAGTTCATACTGTGTGGGAAAAGGCAATTATAGTAGTTAGATTAATGCCTTCAAGGCATATAGTTGATGATGTCATATATGAAAAGAAAATCCAAAACTGAAAACATAAAATTATAAACATAAAATTATAAAATTATAATAGGAAAATGGAATACAGTGAAAAATGCTTATAAATTGACATCTTGGGCATCAGGTAAATATTTATTTCTGCTAACTACTTGGAACAAAAACATAAAAGTGACATTGCTTTTACAGTTAGGGAAAATATAGCAAGAATAGTTCTTGGTACAATGCAATCAATGGTCAAATTGTTATGTATGTAGGTTTGAATGTCATTGGTTTAGTTTGAACTGTTCTTGTAAAATGTTAGAAATGATTGGTTTAAAAAGTGCGGGAAAACCCTGCACTCTGATTGGCTGGCAACTGCGGCTGTTGGCTATAAGTAGCAGCCACAGCCCAGCCAAAGCAGGTTCGTTCTGAGCTGTAGTCACTAATAAACAAAGAGCTTGAAGCACTCCGCGTCTGTCTCTTCATGCAAACTTAACACAAATAATATTTATAGACTTTATGCACCACTCTTTAATATGATGTTCAACTTTATAGTTGAACCAGTGATATAGAGGAAGAGAAGGCTGATGAATTTTATGACCAAGTTCAATTTGAAATTGACAGAACATACAAGAAAGATGTAGTTCTTGTGATTGAAGCCTGGAATATCAAAGTTGAAAACATTAAAAAGGAAACTAGATTGTATGGGTCAAAAAACCAAAATGAAATAAGAAACATGTATTTTTTTTTCCACCCCAGTGATTTCTTCATAGATAACATGTATTCAAACTATAAAATGACACATCTGTACGTGGGCAACACCAGATGGGGTACATAGAAATAAAATTGACTATATTATTGCTAAAAAGAGGTAGAAAAGCTCAATTATAGCATGACCAGGTTCTGACTATGGAACAGATCATGAATTGCTCATGTGTAAGTTCCAAGCTATATTAAATAAGAAGACAAAAACCAATTTCCAACATATATTGATTATATACTCATCATTCTCAAGATGAATATCAGGAATTATTTTGAACTCCTAAGCAGGTTCTAACCTTGGATGGATATAATAAAGGACACCAATGGACTAAAGGACATCAATTCTAAAGAGATAAAATGAAGATGGAATGAGTACATTAAAACACTATATAGTATAAATATCAACATCCAAGATACCTTAGAAGATATTCCTTACTTACAAGAACTCCTAGACAGTGAAATTAGATTAGCACTTCAGTTGTTACCAAGTCAAAACTACAGGAACTGATGAAACACACTGAAATATGCCAAACAGCAAAAAAAGATCCATCAGAGTTCTAACAAAGCTATGCCAGCAAATATGTAGGAAAATTCAATGACCAATCAATTAGAAGAGGTCAATCTACATTCCAATACCCCAAAGTAGACATGTCTATAGTGGCTTCCCCAGACCCTGGCCCTGACAAAGAAGAGCCAACTCCAGGGACTTTGAAATGGTGGGGGGGGGGGAGGGCAGAGGAGCACCGAGAAGACTCTGATGTCTCTGAGCCAGAAGCAATGGGCCAGAGGAAGAAGAGAAGCCAAATATATCAGAGGGGCTGTCCGAGGAACACTGGGTGAATGCTTGGCTGGAGAGGAAGGGGAGAGACACAGCTGCATCTGGAGGGCTCAGAGACCCATTTAGAAAGCCATGGTAGAGAAGGATCACAGTTCCAGCCAGTCAGTGGGGATAAGGAGGAATTGCCTCCTCCATTAGATCCCAGAACAAGCAGGGCTGAACAGAGGAAGGCACAATAAAGATCAGTGAGGCTACTCATGAAGAAGCAGCCTCATTTCTCCTAATGAGTTACACCACCTGGCAAGCTATTTAGCCCAGCACAGTGATGCTGATGAAAATTCATCCATTTCCTGCCATGTGTATGTATTCTGACTTTGTTACTCCTGCTTCTAGACCTGTACCTTGACCCTGTGACTAGACTTTGGTCTTTGCATTTTGGATTTTGGACTTGGACTTTGGTTTCATGTGCTGTGCTTGGACTTTGGACTTGTATCTGGACTTTGAATATGGCATGTGGATTTATGAACTTGTTCTTGCCCTCAGACTTGCGTTTGTTTATAGCTTGGACTCACTGGTTTTTGCATGTGGGGTACGCCCTGGGGAATAATATTAGGAGCTTGCAAATCCACAATAAACCCTCCTGGTGTATGCATGTGGGACAGTGAGTGGGACAGGATAAGACATACACCAGTGTGTGCAAACTTCACTATAACATCCTTAATTTCACATGCAAGTAAAATAGGATCATCTAAAACAGATTAGAACTCTTCATGGAAAAAGAAATGCCAGATGTTCTAGCTGGATTTAGAAAAGGATGATGAATACAAGATATACCAGATAATTATGAAAACCAAGGAATGCAAAAGTCATTATGTTCTTCATTAATTGTAAAAAAAAATCTTGTCAACTCATAAAACATTTTGTATACACATTTTATAGTTGACAACAGAAAGAAGCGGGGGGGGTTTCAAAGAGCAGGCAACAGGATGAAATCGAAAGTACATTCCATTCATATTTTCTTCTAAGACTGATTAGATAGTTGAAGCTTCTGCCAGGAAAAAAATCTAATTGGAGAGCATGATTGATGACTCTTGGCTATGGACGTTTTTTCATTGGATGATGCACGCAGAGGGGTGGAGGGAAAAGCAGGATAAAGGGTGACAGTGAATTATGTATCTCAGAGTTGGCTATGCCCAGATTAGTGCTGGACATAGAATGTTACCTTCAAATAAATCCTCTTTAGTTTGGGGAGTGTGGCTCAAGGCTCATGATTTAATTGGAGTAACTGCCAGAACCCTGACACTTGTTGCCAATCATATCAAATTGTGGAAATTGCTCAGAAAAAAAATTGGAATCCCAGAACATCTCATTGTCATCATGAGAAACTTATATACAAGTCAGAAAGCCACAGTAGAAACTTTTGTACAGTTTAGGAAGCCACAGTACAGAAAGTACATGGTGAAAAAGTTTGGCTCCAAGTTGGCAAAGGAGTATAACAACCCTGCTTACTCTTCCCTTATTTATTCAATTTATATGCTGACTATTAAGTGTGATAAATACCAAAAACAGACACAACGACCAGAAACCGTAAAAGTGTATTTATTCAGAGTATGGCAAAAATTGGAATAAAGGACTCCTTCTCTCTAACGTTAAGAGAATGGAGACCACGATCACAGATTGCGTATTACATTCACGTCACTTTTCCTGTTATTCTCTGGGTAAGCACTTAGGTTTTACTGGTACTTTTCCACTAAACACCACGCACAGAATCTCATGTCTTGGAAATCCCATTCTCATGGCTTCTCCTTTCCTGTTATGAACATCAGCAGTTCTTAATTTTAGCAAACAAGACAATAGCTCATTAACCAATTCCGTTTGCGTCAGAGGGACCCAAAACCATTTTACATATAATCATTGCCAAAGATATGATATTTCATGTTCAAGCCAAAAGTTTGATATTTTTACAGAACACAACAACCTTGTTTTTATAGTTATATAATATTCCAGTAATATTCCAGTAATATTGCATAGGTCAGTAATAAGCTAAATATGGCGTTACTTATGTTTCTCATTTTCACAGGTGTAATTCTTAATATGTAATTTTTACATATCACAATTAAGGGACGCTGGATTAAAAGAAACTGAGCATATTTTAATATTGGAGCAAGAAACATCAATAACCTGCACTATGCTGATAACACTACCCCAATAGCTGACAATGCAAATAACATCTGCAAGCTTTAGTACTAAAAGTCCAGGATCATAGTGAAAAAACTGGGACTAAAATTAAATATAATTAAGTTCAACATGCTATAGAACAACCAGTCTCAAACCTGACAAAGAAGATATCAAAGTGATGGATAGTTTCTTCCTTGTAGGACCAACTATCAACAGTAAAGAAATAAGCAGTCAAGAAATACAATGCAGCACCTAATGTTCAAATGCTGTGATGTGTCTGTGCCTATAAAGATCAGAAATGTTCAAGCAATAGTATTGGCTGTTAGCTCTGTAGAAGAGAAAATTGGACTTTAAAGAAACAGTATAGGAGGAATACTGATAACTTTGAACTTTGGTGTTGGAGAAGATTCCTGAAAATACTTTGGATAACCAAGAAAGCAAACCAATGCATCATTGAAAAACATGATAAAAATAGTATGGATGCTTTTAAAGATTTGAAAAGATCAGATAACTAATCAATACAGTTTCTTGGTGGTGTTGGTGGTGGTGATGATGATAGTAAGAGGATGCCATAGAATACCATGGACAACCAAGAAAACAAACCAGTTTATCAATTACAAAATGAAACAACTCAATCCAAAAGCACAAACAAGTTAAGAATTACTTTATTTTGGATATGTTATGCAAAGACCTGTTTCTCTGGGGAAGGCTCTAATGCTGGGAAAAGTGGAAGGAAAAAGAAGGAACAAAGGGGTGATCAGCAGTGAGGTGGATGGACTCAAGGACTCAAGGACATGGAAATAAATGCAGCCTTGGAAGATATGAAAGACCAAATTAGGGGCAGGTCACCAAGAAGATCTCTCTGTGTGGTGGTAAGGACTTAAAATGACTAGAGGCAATCAGTCAAACCATTTAATCAAAATAACTGAGGAAAATATTTTGTAACAAAAGATTAAATTGTAGAAACATTAGAAAATGTATCACCAGAGCCAGATGGTATCCCTTTAAAATTCTTAAAGAACCTAAGCAAATGTGAATGTGTTAGTCTTCTATAAAATGTATAACATTTTAATAATGAATATAATGCAAGAAAGACAATAATAATCTATTACTAAAACAAAACAATTATTGAATATTTATGTTTATTTGTAAGATTCTTTACCAACATCTTAGCCTTTTATTTTTAATCCTGCCACTTCCCCCAAATCTTCTATTTTTTTAATCAATTTCATTCCTGTTTCCAGTGGTTCTTCTAGGATAAATACTAAATCGTCCACAAACGCTTGTAATTTCTAATTTTCTTTTTTTATTTCCATATCTTTTATTTCTGGATCTTGTCTGATCTTTCTAATCAAAACTTCCAAAGTTAGTATAAATAATAGGAGAGGCAGCGGGCATCCTTGTCTCGTACCCTTTTTTTTTTTAATTACATTTATATACCGCCCTTCTCCGAAGACTCAGGGCGGCTTACAATTTCTGGGATACAACCCAGTGTGCTCAGCAATAGCCTTCATTCCATTGTATATGCCTGCTTATTACTAAGCGGCATTTTTACAAGGTCAGCTAATTGCCCCCAACAATCTTGGGTCCTCAATTTACCTACCCTGAGAGGATGGAAGGCTGAGTCAACCTTGAGCCTGGTGGGATTCGAGCCTACAATAATTGTAGGCAGCTGGATCTTAAGAGCAGGCATTTAACAGCCTGAGCTACCAAGGCTCTTTTACCCTTGCTTATGTTAAAATTCTGTCATATCTCCATTTACTATCACTTTCGCCATTTGTTTAGAATATATTGCCTTAATCATATTGATACATTTTTCACCAAAGTTCATACATTTTAGTTGTTGTATCATAAATTGCCAGTTCAAATCAATTCAATTCAAAGAGGTCTGTAAGGGGCGTGCATAAGTGCACCATCGTGCCTACCGTCCCTGTCCTATTGTCTCCATTTATTAGTACCTATTTCCTGTATTCTTACTCATGTTTATACTTATACCTATTATCTTGTAAGCGATTGACAAATCAAATCACTCACTCACTCAATCAATCAATAAATTATCAAAGGCTTTTTGGGTATCTAAGAAGATCAGCACTGTTTCTCAGAGTGTACTTCATAATATTTCAATGTATTCAAGATGATTCTCATATTATTTTTAATTTGCCTTTTAAGTAAAAAAACAGTTCTGGTCCAGGTATATAAATTAATTGAAAAATCTTTTTAATCTCTCTGCTACTATTGAGGCATATATTTTGTAATCTACATTTAATAAGGATATTGGTCTATAGTTTTTTATCTGGTATAAATCTGAATCTTGTTTTGGTATTAGGGTAATATTTTCTTCTGCCCATGTTTTAGGAAGATGAACTTTTAACAACACATCATTATAGACCTCCAACATTGGCAAACCTAAAACCTCCTGTAAATGTTTATAAAGTTCTGCCAGAAGTCCATCTGGTCCAGGTGTGCTATTGTTTTTTTTGTCTTTTAATTGCTTCTGTTAATTCCATCCTTATTCTTTCATTTAACATCATTTTCACTGTCTTTGGTATTTTGAGTAATGCGGCCTTTTCTAAATATTGTATTTTTATTTGTTCTAGAACTTTTTCTTGACTGTAAAGTTTTCCATAAAATTTCTGGATTATTTTATTTTTATCTTCATTTTGATAGTAAAGGATCCCTTTCTCACCTATCAATTTATATATTATTTTCTACTCTCTCTTTGTTCAGCTTATCTACCTTGCTTATTTGCATTTTCAAAAAAGTTTTTTCTTGCCATTTTGATTTTTTGTGCCATTTCTTCTTTTTCTATTAAATTAAATTTATGTTTGGTTAATTCCATTTTCTCTTTCACATTACTTTTCTACGAGTCTTTCTGCAGTTCTGTCTCCAACTTTTTCAGTTCTTCTTGTAATATGTTTTGCTGTTGTTTCTTTTTCGTGTTTCTTCTTGCTATATATGTTACAGCTAATCCTTGCATATATGCTTTAGCCGTGTCCCAAACATTTTGTAATGATGTTTCTTCTTTTCTATTTTCTTTAAAGAAAAAGTCCATTTCTTTTTCCATTATTTGTATAAACTCCTTGTCCTTTAATACTTTGATTCAATGTCCATCTCAGTTTTTTTCCTCTTTCCCTTCCACCTGATTTTTATGGGATTATGATCTGCCCATATGTTTGTTTCTATGTCAACCTCTTGGATATCTCTTCTTATTTCTGGTGACATCCATATAATATCTATTCTAGACCAGAATTGGTGTCTATTCAAATAGAATGTATATTGATTTTTTTGGGGGGGGGAGGTTAACTCTCTCCATATATCCTGAATACCTATTTCTTGTGTCATTTCAAAACATGGTTTTGGGAAGTGTCCTTCTAATTTTTTTTCTTTTTTTACTCCTTCTGTAGTCTCTCCCGTTCATTATCTGACAAAGTATCTGAGAGACCCAAATGTCTATCCAAACCAAAAAGAGAGAAAGAGAGAAAAAAAAGAGAAAAAAGGATATTCCACTTAGGTCCAGCATCAGCCCATGCTATTTAAATCTCTTCATGTAAGGGTCAGTGTTTTCATAGGTTATTTCTATATGACCAGTAAAAACAACTGTAATCTTCCTTTCTTCTTTATACTTTATGGTTCATACTTCAGCAACAGCCAGAATTTTCCTTTTGGTTTAACAATTACTATTTGTAATCCACCAAGGCCCAAGACGCATTATATATCCTAGATAAGGTACTACTAGATAAAGTAGAAAAATGTGGATTAGACAGCATCACCATCAGATGGATTCATAACTGGCTAACCAATCACACTCAACATGTAGTCCTCAATGGAACTGCATCTACATGAAAGGAAGTATGCAGTGGAGTACCCCAAGGCTCTGTTTTAGGCCCAGTACTCTTCAACATCTTCATCAATGACTTGGACAAGGAGATAGACGGGGAACTCATCAAATTTGCAGATGACATCAAGCTGGCAGGAATAGCCAACACTCCAGAAGATAGGCTTAAGATACAGAAGGATCTTTTTTTTTCCAACAAATTTTTTATTTCAATCTATATATAACAACAATACATTAACAGTGTGGTATCAATATATCATACATCTCTTATTGCATTAGATTCATATTAATTCATATTTCTTCAATATTTATTTTCAACCTTACTCTCTACAAATGCCTACCACCATATCAATTAAACATACCTAATAATTCCATTATTCAATTTTCTCCCTGTTTTCATTTTCCATGTCCAGCTAAGAGCCTATATTAGGACTTATCTGGAAGCGATTAGAGCGGCGAGATGTGCTTATTTCTCCACTCTGATCGCATCTGCAGATGATCGCCCCGCTGCCCTGTTCAGGGTCACCCACTCCCTCTTGCATTTAGAGGAGAGGGGGGACCCTTTGAGGGGCAGAGCGGAGGAATTTAGTTTACATCTGGCAGATAAGATTGTTCAGATCCGGGCTGGCTTGGACTCTGATTGGCAGGGTTTAGATGATGGAGAGTGGCGACGAGTCTTGTGGATCCTATCTGGGTTGAGTTTGACCCTGTCTCCCTGGATGAAGTGGACAGGATCATGCGGAGGCTGTCTTCCACCACGTGTTTATTGGACCCGTGTCCTTCCTGGTTGGTTTATGCCTCCAGGGAGGTTACACGCGGTTGGCTCCAGGCAGTTGTCAACGCTTCTTTGAGTGAAGGGGTTTTTCCCGCCGCCTTGAAAGAGGCGGTGGTGAGACCCCTCCTCAAGAAGCCTGCCTTGGACCCAACCGTTTTGAATAACTACTGTCCAGTCTCCAACCTTTGCTTTTTAGCGAAGGTTGTTGAGAGCGTGGTGGCTCAGCAGTTTCCGCTGTTCCTGGAGGAAACTGATTATCTCGACCTGTACCAATCGGGCTTCAGGCCCGGGCACAGCACCAAGACAGCATTGGTCACACTGATCTCTGGAGGGCTCGGGACAGGGGTTTTTCCTCTGTCCTGGTCCTTTTAGATCTTTCAGCGGCTTTCAATACCATCGACCATGGTATCCTTCTGCAGTGGCTCCGGGGGTTGGGAGTGGGGGGCACCGTTTTACGGTGGTTCTCCTCTTACCTTTCAGACCGCTCGCAGTCGGTGTTGGTAGGGGAGCAGAGGTCATCCCCGAGGCCCCTCACTTGTGGGGTGCCTCAGGGGTCGGTTCTCTCACCTCTCCTGTTTAATATCTACATGAAACCGCTGGGTGAGATCATCTGTGGTTTTGGAGTGAGGTATCATCAATATGCAGATGATACCCAGCTTTATATCTCCACCCCAGACTGGATCAGTGATGCTCTCTCGGTGATGTCCCGGTGCCTGGAGGCGGTACAGGCCTGGATGGGGAGTAACAGGCTCTGGCTCAATCCGGCCAAGACCGAGTGGCTGTTCTTACCGGCATCTCCATGTTCAGTGGAAGTGCCATCTTTGGTCATGGGGGGAGGTGTTACCCCACGTGGATAGGACGAGGAATCTGGGCGTCCTCCTGGATGCACAGCTCAATCTGGAGGAGCAAGTGGGGGCTGTGGCCAGGAGGGCTTTTGCCCAGGTTTGGCTGGTTCACCAGCTTCACCCTTATCTGAGCCGAGATGCCCTTCGAACAGTCACTCATGCACTCGTCACTTCCAGAATCGACTACTGCAATGCTCTCTACATGGGGCTACCCTTGCGGATCACTTGGAGGTTGCAACTGGTGCAGAACGCAGCCACGTGGGCAGTGATGGGGGTATCCCGATACTCCCATGTTACACCCCTCCTGCGCAACTTGCACTGGTTGCCAGTTGCCTTCGGGGGCTCCTTCAAGGTGTTAGTAATAACTTATAAAGCCCTAAATGGCTTGGGTCCAGGGTACTTGCGGGAACGCCTCCTGCCAGCATCACATTCCGATCGCCCCGTGTGGTCCCACAGGAGGGGCCTCCTGGGAATACCATCGGTTAGGCATTGTCGGCTGGTGGTTTCCAGGGCTAGGGCCTTTTCTGTGCGGGCGCCCGCCCTATGGAATCAGCTCCCTGCGGATCTTCGTTTGGCCCCTGATCTCCGCTCCTTTCGTTGAGACCTGAAGACTTGGTTGTTTCAGCAGGCTGGCCTGGATTGACCCGGGGGTGGGTTGTTTTAAATTGTTTTTTTATTGTAACTTTAATTGTTTTCAATGTTTTTAGTAATCTTAGACTTGTTCTGTTTAATATTGTTTTATTGTAAATATTCCTTTTATATGTTCGCCACCCTGAGCCCTTAGGGAGAAGGGCGGCATACAAGTCTAAATAAATAATAATAATAAATAATAATAATATTGTTTTAAATAAAAAATTCTCATTTGGCAAGCAGTGTGGTTCCAGGTTTCACCTCTCAGTACAAACATGACCATAATTACCTATTCATTTTATTTGTTTAATTTCATATTGCATCATCCTTGTCATTATTAAATATTAAGCTTATCTTATCCAATCCCAATTCATGTTCTCTTATCTTATTTTATAATATTATCTAAAGTTCTTATCTCAATTCTATGTTCATTTATTCAATTCCAAATCTAATATATCTCCTTCCATTTTTCTTAGTATATTCTCATATCTTATTTTACAATGTTATCTAAAATTCTCATCTCCTTTCTATTATCATTTCTCATATTTCCTGTCACATTTGTCATTTTATCAATCCTTACCTGTAAATAGTTAATAATTTGAGCTGACCACCTTCATTCTTCCTTAATATCAATCTCCCTATCTGGTATAAAACACATATATATATATATTTTTCTCAGATTCCGCATTATATTTTCTCTATGAATCATCTATACATTACTAAATACTATTTTCAATATATTCTTATACATCCGAACATATTACCTTGCGGAATTCCCTTCCTTATTCCCCCCCCTTTTTTACCCATTCTCTCTCACTCTTTGAACAATGCACCTTCTTTTCATCCTTGTTTGTTTCCTGTTCCTCTTTATTTTTTGGTCCTTTCTCTTAATTCCCCCTTTCCCCCATTCTTATTCCCCTCCTTATCTCATTCCAGTTATTAAACTTTTCTGTCTCCCTCTTTTGATTTTTCCTTTGCGCTTCCTTTTTCTGCTTTTCCCTTCTCTCTTTAACCATTTTCCAAACCATTCTCCCTTTTATCATCCCATCAGACCACAAATTTTTAATTCTAATTCCTTTCCCCCCCTGCTTGAACAATTGTTGTTTGTTTTGTTCTTCTAAATTGGCTTCTTCTTTATAGAACTCCTCCCCCTCTGGTTTATTGTGTTCTTGTGTGTGCTGAGTCACCATTTCTAATTTCTGTAATACATAATTACACATTTCAAGTTTAATTTTTATCATATCCCTTGTATCTTGCATATCCGATCTTATGTCTTGTAAGTCCAGTCTTATATCAACAAGTAGCTTCTCCATTATATCTTCTCCTTTTTTCTTTTTCTTTCCTCTTCCTTAATAGTTGAAATCATCTTCTTTGACAGATATATTCAATTCAGAGTCCAGTATCTTATTTCAGCTTTTAAGTTAATTTTCAACAATTCATACTCTTGAATCTTTATTCCAAATTTTCTAATTGGCCTCCCAACTGTTTCCCAAATTACCAGATGGTTCTATGACAATAATAAAGTTCTTTGTATTTTCTTTCAAATTCCAAGATCCAAAGTCCCAAAAAGACCAGACACTTGTTTTAAAACATATGAAGGTTTTCCTGTACCAACAGGTGGCGCTCTTGAGTCTTTTTCTTTTTAACTTTCTTTGTTGAATATGATATTTTTATTAAGTTCACTATTCTTTTCAACAAACTCAATTCCAGCATTTAATTATGTCCTTTAAGTGCCCACAATTCAATATCTGTCCAGTTTAATTTTTAAACCTTTGTTGTGTTAATGTATTTTCCTTTAAAATTCTCCTCCAGATTAAAAACCCATTTTCCTTCTCACTTTCTCTGGTCGCCACTTCCACACACTTTCCTCCAAAATAGCCCTTTAATTTGATACCGGGGTACCTCAAAAGCGATGTCCTTTGCCTGGTTCACACTCTGCCTGCTACTTCTCTCTCCAGCACAAAACTTAGTTTCCCGGAATGTTCTTCACCTTCATGGTGGCCATTTTAGGACCACTGCTGCAGCTTGCCTTCAGGAGGGATTTTCCTGTCAGGGAAGGGAGTTGTGGCTCCCCTTGACCCTCCAGGCAATTTCCCCCTTCTTCACCACCCTACCAGGGTGGTTCTGGTCCCAATCGGGACCCTCCAGCAAGAGAGCTCGGGCGAAACTGCGCACGATCGCAGATTCCGCACTGACACCGACGAGGAGCAAACCAAGATACAGAAGGATCTTGACAGACTTGAACATTGGATGCTATTTAACAAAATGAAATTCAATGGTGAAAAAAGTAAGGTTCTATATTAAGGCAAGAAAAATCAAATGCACAGGTACAGTATTGCTCAATAGTAGTAACTGTGAGAGGGATCTCGGAGTCCTAGTGGACAACCATTTAAATATGAGTCAGCAGTGTACAGCAGCTGCCAAAAAAGTCAACACAGTTCTAGGCTGCATAAACAGAAGGATAGAATCAAGATCACGTGAAGTGATAATACCACTTTATAATGCCTTGATAAGACCACACTTGGAATACTGCATTCAGTTTGGTCGCCATGATGTAAAAAAGATGTTGAGACTCTAGAAAGAGTACAGAGAAGAGCAACAAAGATGATTAGAGGACTGGAAGCGAAAACATATGAAGAACGGCTGCAGGAAATGGGCATGTCTAGTCTAATGAAGAGAAGGACTAGGGGAGACATCATAGCAGTCTTCCAATATCTCAAAGGCTGCCCCAAAGAAGAGGGAGTCAAGCTATTCTCCAAAGCACCTGAGGGCAGGACAAGAAGCAATGGGTGGAAACTACTCAAGGAGAGAAGCAACTTAAAACTGAGGAGAAATTTCCTGACAGTTAGAACAATTAATCAGTGGAACAACTTGCCTCCAGAAGTTGTGAATGCTCCAACACTGGAAGTTTTTAAAAAGACGTTGGATAATCATTTGTCTGAAGGGTGTAGGGTTTTCTGCCTAGGCAGGGGGTTGGACTAGAAGACCTCCAAGGTCCCTTCCAACTCGTTATTCTATTATATTCTATCCAAATCAACGAATTTTCATTTTCAAACAATACCAAAATGAAAATACTGTTTTCAAATTCACAATACACAACACTCCTTTTTTCTTCAGTTTTCCACAGCTCAAAATATTTAATGCTCTCACAAGCTGTCTCTAAACATCACAGTTATCAGTAGACAGCTGTAAAAACACCCTTTGTAGCTAACTGTTCCCAAGGACTTCCCTAATCAAAACAAAGATAAAACCACTTTACACTTCTAATAGTCTCTTCCAGTCATTAGATGGTGCCAATAACAATCAAAAAGTACTAAAAATGTATTCTAATATTCTTCAAACAGTTAAAGTTCTTTAAGAAATAACTAGTCCAGATTAACTTTTAATTTAAAGTTAACTCCTTTATAATCATTTCTTCCATTCCTTTCCAGAACAATCAATGGCTCTGAAACTTAGTCGCCACTATTTTTCCTTTTGAGTCCCACTTTTCCGAAGAGATAAATTCTACAGCAGGAAGTTAGAAAAGTGTCACCCAGCACAGCCATGCTGCTCCTTGATTTTTCCCTTCCTTTCTCTTTCCAAGCTGCCACAGCTTCTGTTCAGCCTTAATGGCCATCCTCTCTCCTGCCAGATTCAAGGGGTTTTCCCCAGATCTAATGGGAGAGATTGCACTTCTCCTCATGATCTATGAGGATTCCCTTCTATCTCTGGGGTTGACTCTTCCCCCTAAGGGTCTCCAGGCAGGTGAAATCAGAAGGCTGGAACCCCATTCCCTCAATCCGGTCCGCTTCCTTCTCCAATTATTGAAGATTTATGATCTCGGGTAATCATAGGTCAACTTAAAATTCATTTTTGTTAAATTAGTGACACTTCTTAACATAAATAAAATTATTGAGTGATGTTAAATATTTTGTTAATAAAAGTATAACATATAGAGTGAAATAATGGCACATATTTGCATCCGATAGATAGAAAATTAACTTCTTAAATGATTTCAAATTAGGACTTGAACACTATGTTGATCAAAGTTGTTAATAATACTAAGTTATTTAGTGTAATTGAAATGAAAAGGTCATCACATAGTTTTAGAAGTATACCTGAAGTTTGAATAGATATTTAAATAGCAAATGCAAATCAGTATATGTAACTATAAAATAATGCACACTGAAGCAAATATTATCCTAGTTGTTGAATCAAGGCTGATCATGATTTATAAAAAGGATCTGGTAGAAATTGCCAATAAAGATTTTAACCTAATGTGCAGCAAGTTAAATCATAAACTTGGAGAGATTTAAAAGAAGGCTAGGAAGATAACATAGAAGATAGAGTTGAATGAGAAAGTAATGATAATTATTTAAATACATTCATGATCAGAGTCTATCAGCCTCTGGAGAACAAGAGTAGAAATATTATTGCCCTTACATCCTGCTATTAGGCTTTCAATTGGTATCTAATTGGTACCTGTGGGAACAAAATGTAGGCCACATATGCTTTTGATCTTATTCAAAATATTTTTCATATGATTAACTAAATGGAAAAGAAACATGGATGGATTTGTTTTGCCTTAAATATATTGCTGACAACAGCATTTTATTACCAATAATTTCTTTGAAAACTGAAGAGAGACTGGGAGGCAGAAGGAACTAAATAAGTAACTGTAATTCTCTGAATGAACAACTCTGAAAAAATGTTGTATTTCATTTGCTCAGTAAATAAAGGAGAAGAAAATGATTTTAATGTTTGTTATTTCAATCATACACAGAAAGGGGGAGGTAAAAAGATTCCTCTTATGTATAATCTGATCTTTGAACGCCTGAGAAGAATTATTTGAAAACAACACTGACAAAATTCTGCAGTTGTTGAACCAATCAGTATTATTATTATTATACAATATTTAAAAACTGGAATTGTATAGCCAAGAGTTTTAAAGTATCATATAATATCACAAGGATACAGATGATTGTATAATCCATTTTGCTACATTTTCCTGGCTTATTCAATATTCATACATTATAAAGATGTCACAACAGCTTAAGCATTTTATTTTCATCACTTTTGAACCTATTTTTCAGGTAACATATTCCTAAACTTATGACCAGATTTTCTGTTCTTAAGGCAGTAGTTAAGTGAGTTGTACCTCATTTTACAAGCTTTTTGCCATGTTTGTTAAGTGAATCACTAAAATTGTTAAATGAATCACATGGTTATTAAGCAAATCCAGCTTCCATTGTTGACTGCTTGTCTGAAGCCATTTGGGCAAGTGGCAAATGATGATCGCATGATTCCATCAGAGGTGCTACTCAGCAGGTTCTGACCAGCTCTGAAGAACTGGTGGTAGAAATTTTGAGTAGTTCCAACACAGTGGTGGGATTCAAAAATTTTTAATACCGGTTCTGTGGGTGTGGCTTGGTGGACGTGGCAGGGAAAGGATACTGTAAAATCTCCAGTCAGAGGTGGTATTTGCCGGTTCTCCGAACTACTCAAAATTTCTGCTACCGGTTCTCTAGAACTGGTCAGAACCTGCTGAATACCACCTCTGTTCGGAGAACCGGCAAATACCACCTCTGACTGGCCCTGCCCCCATCTATTCTCTGCCTCTCAAGTCCCAGCTGATCAGCTGGGTCTTCTTTTGTTGCCCTGCACAGGAGAACAGAGCTGGAAAGCAGGTTAGTGGGGTGGGGAGGGAATGGGATTTTGAAGTAACCTTCCCCCAGGAGTGGGGTGGGAATGGAGATTTTACAGCAGGGGTCGCCAACCTTTTGGACCTCGGGGATCACAAACTCATAATTTTAAATCCTGCAGACCAGAGACCCTGGGAAAATCCCCCAAAAAGTCTGCAGGAAAATTCCCCGCCTGTTTTCCTACCAATTGATCATTCTTTATTTGGGATTGCGGGATACCAACTTCAGTTCCGTTCTCAAGGAGAGAGAGAGAGAGACTTTTGGCTTCATGCAAGGAAAGCAGCAGAAGCAGCAGAAGACCTTCTTTCTCTCCCCCAAACTCTGCCAGAAATGAGTCTTTGTGAGACTTGTTGCGCCGGCGCAGCCTCTTGGAGCAGAATGCCTTGCAGGGTCCCAAAGACTCATTTCTGATGGAGTTTGGGGAAGAGAAAGAAAGACTTTTGCTGCTTTCCTTGCATGCAGCCAAAAGCAGAAGAAGAAAGAAGTGGAAAGAAGCAGCCCAGTGGCCAGGCGAGATGCGTGGGGCATGTGGGACAAGTTCCCCCCTCTGTCCTTTCCACCCTCCCCTCACTACCTCATGTTGTTTGCAATGCAAGCAATGCAAGCCTTGTGTTCCCTCGGGCCATGTGGGTGGTGCAGCCTTGTGTTCCCACGCAGCCTGGATTAATTGCTTTGGGGGATGTTTTGGGGGTGAAATTTCTCTGAGGACCACCAAAATTTTCTCACGGACAACCAGTGATCCCTGGCCCACTGGTTGGCAACCACTGTTTTACAATATCCTTCCCCTGCCACACCCGCCACGCCATGCCCACAGAACCAGTAGTAAAAAATTTGAATCCCACTGGATTCCATGATACTTCTACCATCATAAATACATGCCAATTGCCAAGCACATGAATTTTGATAATGTAACTATGGGGATCTGTCGCTTAATAAATGGTTGTAGGTGAAGGGCTACAGTAAATCTAATTATTATAACAATATTTTAAAAGGATATTTTTCCACAGACTTAACAATTTTGAGAAACTACTATTTTTATTTTTTGCTACATCTGTTTAGTAAATTAAGTGATTTCACTTTTTCCTCTTTGATTTTTATTGTAGACATATTTCTACGTAGAATTCTAGTCTTTGATTATGAAAACACACACACATTTCCCCTACATTGGCAACTTTTAGCATATAGGTAATTTGTTAAGCTTTTCACATGTATTTCTAATGACATAAATAGGTTTGAATTTCTCTTAGTAAGGAGGGGATGGGAGATATACTCTAGACAGCTGCTTTTTATTAGGTGATTGCAGGACAATGGTTTTCTATAGGTTTGAACGTTGGGAGACAAAAGGAATTGGCCATCTTGCTCACAGACATAGCAGAGTCTTTTAAAGGACATTAAGTTCACTTAATGTCACTTTTGGAAATTACCTCTTATCCATATTAACACTATTAGAGAGCTCCAGAACAACAAGTTTGAAAAGAATTTATTTTCAACTCTGAACAAAAGGAAAAAGGATTATATGCTTAAGAATGGAAATAATTTGAAATAAACAGCAAAAAGTTAAATAAGGTTTGATCTAAGAAAGTTATAAACAGGTTCAATAGAAATATAGACTGTTGACTTTCAATATAACATTTTAATATGAATATAACATTTAATATAATATAAATACAACATTTAATATAACATTTTAAAAATAACTGTAAAAATCAATAGTTTCTTATGGGAAACAGACTTACTTTTGGTATTCTGGCTATTTTAAGTCATTAAAAAAGCCTAAGTGATTACATCACAAACTGGACACAAGAGTGATTTAATACTTCAAGGAGAAAAATGACACAAAGCATTATAACACTACAAATGTCTCATAATTATAAATTGAAGAATGGAATTAAAATTAGTAACTACAATATCAACTGTTCAAAATGATGTCTGCTGTTATGTGTATGAAAGGTGTTAATGAAAGAATGAGACATGTGGAACAAATTTTATCTGACAAAACAGAGAAAATATCAAAATTCCTCCCCCCAATTTTTCTGATTCTTTGATCAGAATTTAACTGACAAATAATGAATCTTTGGTGGCAAGACTATTCCAAAAGCAAACAAAAAACAAAAAAAACCCTAAGAAAAAAAGATTTTTTCATAAAGGATACTCTAACATTTGGAAGGCAGAAGTTTCGAATATGCAGATCAAATGTGCAGATCAAGAATCTTGTTCCTTTGGAGGCTACCTTCTACACCAGGGGTGTCAAAGTCAATTTTATTGAGGGCCAGATCAGCATTGTGGGTGTCCTCTGTAGGCCGGGGGAGGGTGTGGCTGGGGGAAGGGGCATAGCCAGAGTGTTCACGATTGACTGGGTGTTGGCCAGGAGGCATGGCCCACTTCAGTGGTGAGATTCAATTTTTTTTTTACTACCAGTTCTGTGGGCGTGGCTTGGTGGGTGTGGCAGGTGAAGGATACTGTAAAATCTCCAGTCAGAGGTGGTATGTGCCAGTTCTCTGAACTACTCAAAATTTCCACTACCGGTTCTCCAGAACTGGGCAGAACCTGCTGAATACCACCCCCGGCCCACTTGATGTAGCTCATGTGGGTGGTGCCTGTGGGATTGGGTGGGATTGGGGAGGGAATCCAGGGGTCTCCGATGGGTGAGGTGGTGGGTAGGAGGCTCATCCCACAGAATGAGGTAAGGCGAGGCAGGGGGCAGGGCAGCTTCAGCCAAAAACCATGGTTCACTGCCCTGAGGGGGTCATCACCGGGGGTCTCTACTCCTGGCAGCTCCTGGGTGGCAACTCTGCCACCACTCTGCAGACCCACCCTGAAGGAGGTGAAGTGGTCAGCTAGAAAGGCCAAGTAGAAGTGGTAAAAGTAGGCCCATTCCCAGCAGGCAAAAGGTGGCCATTGCGAATGGGGAAAGCTTGATCCGCATCGGCACTATGGCCACCCAAGCCCAGTTGGGATTGCATGCCTTCCCCCTCCATCTCTGCTGGGCCTGGATAACCAGGGCTTGACAGGTATCTGGCTTTCCCCACTTGTGGTGGTCTTTTTTTGCCGGCTGGGCCTGGGCCTGAGCTGCTGGCGGCCTCGGTGGTGTCGAGGTGCATTGGGTATGCGAGGGGAACACATCTTTCTAGCTGGCTGCTTTGCCTCCTTCGTCTGCCAAGTGGTCTGCCAAGTGGTGGTGGAGTTGCCACCCAGGAGCTACCAGGAGTAGATACCCCCAGTGATGTGCCTCCTTCACTAGGGCTGCTCAGCAAAGAAAGCCAAGCCCTGCCCTGCCCTGCGAGCAGCAGCTCCAGAGTGCTTTTGGGGTGCTGCCCAACTGACACAGCTTCTTCAGGCAGAGCCTCCCATGCTACGGTCCCTTCCCTGGACTGAAGGCAGCCTTCTATCTTGCACCCCCTCGCCACATCTCCATTCTGAGCTGAGGATTGCAGCCAAATTCCCTGCTCAGCCGGCTTTTTCAGAAGGCGCGACTCAGAGCACCAAGCTTGCCCAGCCCAAAGGAGGCAAAGTGTCCAACTAGAAAAACTGAATAGAGGTGGTAAAGCATGCCCAGGCCTAGCAGGCAAAAAACAGGCACTGCAAGTGGGGAAACCGGATCCCCATCGGAGCCCTGGTTATCCAGGCCCAGCAGAGATGGGGGGGGGAGGCATGCAATTCCAGATGGGCTTGGGCGACCATAGCACCAATGTGGAATGAGCTTTCCGCACTCACAGTGACCACCTTTTGCCTGCTGGGAATGGGCATGCTTTTGCCACTTCTCTTCAGTCTTTCTAGCTGGCCACTTCACCTCCTTTGGGCTGGGCAGACCTGGTGCACTGGGTGGTAACGGCAGCAGCCTAATGGACCTGCGCAAGCTGCTGGCAGCCTCGGTGGTGCCAAAGTGCATTGGATGCACAAGGGGAATGAGCTCCACCCATGGACCAAGGGCAAGACCCACAAGGGGGCCAAGGAGATGACCCCTGGTGACCTGTTCTCCAATCACAATCCAAAAGGGATGGGACAAAGTAGGCAGCAGCAGCCCCACACACTCCTCACCTTGTCTTTGCCTGCAGTGGCAGCAGTAGGCAAAGGCAGAGGCACAGGGGAGAGGCACACGGACCGGCCTCTGGATGTGTCAGGCCCTATCTCAGCCACATGGGATGGAGCAGGTGCATCCAGTGGTCCACATGCCTTCCCCCCACCTACTGTCATTGCCACCACTGCCATGCCTGTTTCTTGGAAGGCCAGCTGCAGAGTCCCTGCTGCTGGACACCTTCTCCCCTGTCCCCCACGCATTCACACACACCTGAAAGGCTGGTAAGGGTGGCCGTCCTAGAAATGGTATGGGGCTGGCCAGCGTCGCTTCCGTCCTGCCCTCTCATCCCAGTGGGCACACGTCACTTTGTCCAGCCCATGCCATCCCGGCAGGCACACTTGCACACAGGATGCAGGTGCACATATGCACAGACCCAGCCCACTCCATCCCAGCGGGCATGCGTGTGCCCGCCTTCTGTAAGGCCGGGCCTGTGTGCGCGTGTGCTTGCCTCCTACTGTGCACATGTGTGCCTGCCAGGATGGCATTGGCTGGGCCTGTGCATGTGTGCGCCCACCACCTCTTGTGCGCATGTGTGGCTACTGGGATGGGTGGGGCTTGGCTGGCTGAAGTGATGTGCCCCCCCTTACTGTTTCCAGAACAGCCTCATGGGCCGGATCCGACCACGTCGTGGGCTGCATTCGGCCCATGGGCCTTGAGTTTGACACCCCTGTTCTACACTATGAGAGTACATATCAAAGAATAATCCAGGAACCTGAAAATCTTTTCTTGAAATGATCAACTCTAAGTGAATAGTAATACCTCTGAAGAGCAAAAGGCTAAAGATGTAACCCAGCTTCTTGTTCTTTCCATTCTGCATCCTGTTGATTAAAGTATGTAATCTTTCTTCTGTCACAATGCCTGACCTCTTAAATGACAGTTCACCAGAGATGTGGATCACTTCCAGCCTGATGGCATTCAAGAAAGCTTTAAAGATCTGGCTGTTCTCTCAGTCTTTAGGGTAGGGTGGATGAGATTCCTTGTTAAAATATTATAATTAGATAATTTCAGCACAATGGTATTTATATGATGTACCGGTAATTAAAAATTCTTGGCATTCTATTATTTAGATAACATAAAAGTGTAAATGTGTGTGATCATGCATGCATATTCAAGCAAGAAGTGGAGTGGTTAGTGACTTGAGAGTGCTCTCTCCATTTTTAAATCTTTTTTCTATTTTTAAAAGGATTTTTAGTGTTTCACTTGTAAACTGCTCATTTTGATAGTGAGATGGTTGCTATATAAAATTGATTAATAAATTGGATGGATGGATGGATGGATAGATGATAGATAGAGCTATTTTTACAAAATTTAAAATGCAAAAAGTAAAACAAATATAAAAAGAGAATAAGAATAAAAGTACTATTACATTTCTGTCTTTGCTCTCTTTATATATTTCCTAATTTGCATTATTTAAACACATTAGAAGTCCAATATATACGCTATGATTCATGATGTGTTGTATGCACAGAAATCATTCTCGCTTATATTTTCTGTAAGTCTATCGAGTTCTGTAGTTGTGCTTTCGATGGTGTTATTCATATTTCACAGAAAAATACCATGCACATTGCAAAGTTAGCTATTGGTTGACAGTATGCAGTCATATACTGGGTTTCATTTCTTATAATGATTCTATAAGGGCCTGCCCCAGCTGGTCCCTCAGGAAAGCAAAACTCTTGACTCCATTGAGCTGAATCAAAATAACTTTTACTGAAAGTGGTTGCAGTAAAGTCAGATGGAAGCTGAAGGCATAAAGCAATTCTTCCATTTCCCCAAATCCCACTCCCAACCAGTCCACCGGCAGCCAATGTGATGCTGCATGGATGCTTTGAGGATGCGTTGAGGTGCTAGGCAGATAACAGATAAATGTCAGGGCACAACGGCCTTGGAACCAGGCTGGAACCAGCTGGGATGGAGTCTGCTCCATCTCCAAAGACAATCCTTCTCCCTAGTTCCCAATTGGTTACAGCAAAAGTGAAAACACGTGGAAAATGTCATCCCGTTTTCCTCTCTCCCCTCCAACAGAATAGCAGGATATGATGGTAGAACTGACATGCTGCCCCCTGAATAGCAATGTTAGTCCTGTAGATCAAAACAAAATAAACAGGGAGAGAAGAAGGTTAAAATAGAACAATTTCATTTAGGTCTATCAGGATATTGATTATAAAAGTGCTTCAAAAGTTTATGAGCCCTAATGTGGCAGTGGTCAACCCATTCATTTTGGGCTTCTGTGAAATCTTTCTGTGAAATTTAAATATTGAAGATTCCCCATATGTTTACGGGAATCTAAAATATCTTGGACCTCAAAATGCTGTTCCCCCTCTATCATTACTGGCTCAAGTGGCAGTGGAAGGTTAGATCTGAGGGGGGAGGTGACTTCAAGTTTCAATAAGCTGCAATGCAATATGGACCAGTGTGGGATTCAGCCAGTTCGCGAGAACTTGTTCGCGAGAACTTGTAGCTAACTTTTTCCGCAGTTCGGTGAACTGGCTGATCCTACCACTGCCTGGCCCCACCCCTCCCCGCCCCTTGCCCCACCCCTTCCAGCCACTCCTCACCTGGCCTGAGAGGTGGGGGAGGGAGACCTACTTGGCCACCTTTTGGGCCTGGCTTTTGGCTTCTGCAGGTCCTCCAGCAGGAGGCTTGAAAAAATGCACCTGGTCCAGGCATATAGCCTTCCATGACAGAACCCTTCCCAGGAAGCAAAGCCTTGGATGACCTGATCCCTCCCGAAGACCTCCTTCAGAGTTTCCACATGCCTCCGCTGGCCTGAGTGCCCTGCCTTCACATCCCAACCAGGCCAGCACCTGGTGGCAGTGCTCCTGGCAGGTGGTTGGGCAGATGTCCCGTGACTGTATGCATGTACCTCGCATGCAGCCATGAGCAGCAGCCTTGGCAGCACTCTCCCCAAGGACCACCCGCCTGCTCGCCTGCCCACCCACTGGCCGGGCTGGCCCAGAAGCAGTGCATCGTCCCATCGCAGGCTGGATGCAGGTCCTGAGGCGGAGGGGAGGGCAAGATTTCAAAAGGTGGTGAGCCTTGCTGTGCCCCCCCACAAGGTGGCCCTTTGGCAAAGTGTGGCTGGCCCAGAGTTGGTCTCCTTCCCCCATTGTCGGCCTTACCTTCACACCTTACCAGACAAGCAGGCAGTCAGGAGTCCAGGCATTCCCACACTCTGCCCTCACTGGGCTGGCTGGCAAGGGAGGGCTAGCCGGTGAATGAGCAATGTGGGCAGTGCAGGCTCATGTCCCTGGCCGCCCTTGCCTGCTGGCAACAAAGGCAAGTGAGGCCCAGCAGCTGCAGAGAGTCCAAGCAGGGGGGGGAGATATGGGCAGGGGAGGGGGATGAGTGGCAGTAGCTCAGACCTGTCTCACTTTCCTCTCTGCCATCAGCTGCAGGATGAAGGGAAGGGCAGGTGAGGATCAGGGATCGCGGCCAGCCAAGAAAGCTGAACCGCTGCCCAGCCCAGAGCTGCCAGTGGGGATGGGTGAGGCAGGGGCTGCAGGGCATTCCTGGCTTGAAGTTCCCAGCCCTTTCTTTGTTAATCTGTCCAAAAGAGGGAGGGGAGGAAGCCCCCTACCCGGCCCCTTTGTTGGATGTGAAATTCTTGCCCGCTGACCACTTTGGGCAACAATCATCCCTTAGCACGCAGTCCCCGGGAGACTGGCCAGGAGTGCCCAGTGGGGTTGGGCTAGGCTGGCTGGCTCATGAGGCAGCAGCAGCAGCCGGGGCCAGGATCGCTGCTCAGGAAATGCAGCCAGGCCTGGATGCAGCAGGCTGCCCTCGCCCGGGTGGCTCCAAAATTAAATGCTTCTTTTTCTTGCAAGTACATCCAAACATCATTAAATGAGTGAAATGAGTGGAGAAGAGCATACTTCCCACTGTTCTGAAACAGAAAAACTGAGAATGAAAACAATGTATTCCAGTTAAATTAGAAGTGGTTCTTTGCGAAGGATCTGAGAAATTTTTGGCATATTGCAATACGGCCCAAGAAAAAAAATAAAGCAGAAATATTTAATTAGAAGAGAGGAGAAAGAATGGTAAGACATCCACTAACTGATTGCTTTGAAAATGCCTTTCAAATGTATTTTCATTTACAATGGATTGGAAATATTTGCTGTAATATATGCTGTAATATTCAAAAAGAACCATCTAACAGTATAAGCAGAGATGTATTCTTCAAGCTTTAGTGCATTTTACAAATATCATTGTAGTAAACTGAATACCACTGTAGAACATCATTTCTCACCAAAACTGCAATTAGTACCACTATAGACTGCTTTACAAGGTCACTGCGATACAAAACAGACATCAAGTTTTTAGAAAGAATATAGAGAAGAGATGTCGAGTTGGCACACTACCCAGTCACATGACCACTCAGCCACATGCAGCCAGCTGGTCATTAGGGCAGAGAACCAGTTATTAAATTATTTGAATCCCACCACTGGGGATGGACCCGCTGGAGGGACTTGGGCAAATCTAAACCTATGGTTACAGGATGAATAATGCATTTGATGGGAAATGGCCCCACATATTTGGGTCCTAATTTCTTCAATGATTGCAGTGATTGCAGATAGTGAGTGGAGAGGTAAACTCAATCACCACTGTTAAGAGGTCTGGATTCTGTTTGCTTCTTGTCAGCTTTGTTTTTTGTAAGCCTGACGTGCATCTGCTAAGGATTTCCTTACAATGGGCCACGTTTTTTGTAGTTGAGAGACTCACTTCTTTAACAATGATATTGGGGGGGGGTCATTGAGGGGTAATTCGGGCATTAGGTTAAAGTCCTGTCCCATAGCTACTCTGAAAGGACTAAATCCTATGCTGCTATGCACCAAATTATTGTATGCCACCTCTGCAAAAGGCAATAGGTCAGTCCAGTTATTCTCTTGATAATTAATGGATCATCTGAGGTACTGCACTGATACTGAGTTCATGCCTTCACACCCTCCATTCATTTGGGGTGGTGACTGGAGCTAAGCCCCTGGTCAGTCCCAAGTATGTTCAGGATTTAGAGGTGAATTGTCTGAAATGATGCATTGGGGTGTACCATGCAATTGGTAGACATAGTGTAGAAATAGTTTGGCCAGTCCCAGTGCTAATGGAATCTTCTGACATGAGATAAAATACACCCGCTTGGAAAATAAATTGGTTACCAACCATATAGCCATATTTCCAGAACTTTCTGGAAGCTCTATAAGAGAGGCAACTCTAGCCAAACTCAAACTTATGCAAAAAAGCTATACCCAAATTGAACCAAATAATGAACAAATAATTCCCAAAGGATTTGACCCTGCTGATAAACCCTTGGAGAAAGACAGATGGAGGTATGTCACACATAGAAGGAAATACAAGAACAAGACCTCCTTAAATGGGGATCACCTGAAATGGGAAAATAAAATGGGGGAAATAAAATCAGGAACAGCTGTGCAAGATTGTTGTGTGTCTGTGGAGATTCTCAGTCATCCAGGTCATGGTTGTCCCACAGATACTTTTTCAAGAGGCAACTGGACTTTCTTATTTTTCTTTGAAGATATTTTGCTTGTCTTCCAAGAAGCTTCTTTAGCTCAGAGCTTTTTGGATGAGAAGCGAAACATCTTCAAAGAAAAAACAAGAAAATGCTTTTGCCTCTTGAAAAAACACCTTTGAGACAAGATTGTTGGATGCTATTTCTATTTTGAAGATCCATCAACAATGTTCTGCTTCAATGACATCTAGTCCTGGAATATTATTTCAAAATATCACAAGGCTATGTTGTCTACAATGGGTATTCTCAAAGTGATATACCGTGTTTCCCCGAAAATAAGACCTACCCCGAAAGTAAGACCTAGCACTATTTTCTAAACCTGCCCTAATATAAGACCTACCCCGAAAATAAGACCTAGTGTAAATCTCCAGTTCCAGGAAGACTTTTCAGGGAGCAACCGTGCACCCGCGAAACACCCCCCACACACACTCACACCCACTTTTTGGCACCATAAATATATAAGACCTACCCCGAAAATAAGACCTAGTGTGTTTTTGGGAGCCAAAAAAAATATAAGACAGTGTCTTATTTTCGGGGAAACACGGTAATAGACAATTTGTTACAGTCCAACTTGATAGAATTTGAACATAAGTGTAGCACCATAATATAAGCTAATATGCAGACAAAATTACAAATAATCTATGGGTAATCCTTGATTTATGACCACAATTGAGCCCAAGGTTTCTGCTGCTAAGTGAGACATTTGTTAAGTGAATTTTTCCCCAATTTGCAACGCTGTTAAGTGAATCACTGCAGTTGTTAAGTTGGTAACACTATTGTTAAGTAAGTCTGGCTTCCCCATTGATTTTGTTTGTCAGAAGGTGGCAAAAGGTGATCACATAACCCCAGAAACACTGCAACCATCATAAATATGAGTGATTTGCTAAGCATCTGGATTTTGATTATGTGATCATAGGATGCTGCAACAGTTATAAGTATGAAAAATGGTCATAAATCACTTTTTATAGTGCTGTTGTAACTTTGAACAGTCACTAAATGAATTGTTGTAAGTTGAGGACTACCTGTATATATTTTAAATGCATGCTAACCTCTGTACTTCTTTATATAGACCTATGTCTATATAACATTAAAAAAATCCTTAGGAAGGAAAAGCAATCAGCAATGCTATGCCATAGCTTTTATTTTTGCATTGGTCCATTAGTTTATTTAGTTACTTTCATTTTTTTAAACTCAGATACAAATGGGAGAATCATTCCCATTTCTCTACATTGATTCTGAAGTGTATTTATTGTCAACTCAATATCCTCTTTTGTGTCTGCTGAAGTACAGATATTGCATCAGACTTTAGAAGTACCAAAAAGGTGATATGCTGGTAACAAATACACCTGTAATTAATTCAGAAATGTTACCTGGTTTAGAATGAAATCTATTTTTTTGTCTAGCACTAACCCTATTTATAATAATTACTTATTAAAAATAACACTATGCCATAAGTTTTATAGTAAATTAAAAATAATTTATTTGAATCCTTGAATTTTACAAAATATGTGCTGCTCATTATGTTATGTATCAATAAAAGGAAAGCATTTTTTGTTTCCAGATGTATTTAGACAGACAGACAGATATGATATATATTCCTTATACAGAGTACTTTCTGTGCTGAACGTGATGCTGATAAAATAGTCTTTTGTTCAAGAAGTAGAACTCACATGATTTTAAGAAAACAATAAACAGAGTACTTCTAATAAAATAGCAGAGGATATGCATGGTTGGTAAGTTCATTTACACAGAACAATGCATTTTAATAAGGCCAAATCTGAGACCAGGTATGTAAACATTGCAATATTAATTGCAAGATAGGACGTTTTACCTATCCCAGAAAGGCATTATTTTAAAAAGATCTCATAAGTCATGAAGAGATAATTGATTAAATATGACCTTCCAGTATGGCGTTTTAGCTATGGCAAAAGAAATTCTTAATAGAAATGTAAGTACCATGTTTCCCCGAAAATAAGACCTACCCCGAAAATAAGACCTACCCCAAAAATAAGACCTACCCTGAAAATAAGACCTACCCCGAAAATAAGACCTAGTGTGTTTTTGGGAGCCAAAAAAAATATAAGACAGTGTCTTATTTTCGGGGAAACATGGTAGGATGATTCAGCTGTAATAATAATAATAGAAACAGATTCTAAAGGAATAAATTGTTGATAGGTCTCTGAATGAATCTGTGATTCTGTGAGCAACTCAACCTGCCTGCCTGCTTTGCCTGATTTTGGATAAAAGTTGCTCTTTTTTTAATAAAAAATTCAATATTTACATAAATATTAATAATATTTACATACAAGCCATGGCCAGCCAGTCACATGACCATCAAGCCACACCCACAAATTAGGCCACACCAATAGAATCAGTTGTTAATGTTATGTATGTAGGTTTGAATGTTATTGGTTTATTTGAACTGTTCTTGTAAAATGTCAAATGGTATTGGTTTAAATAGTGCGGGAAGAAATCCTGCACTCCCATTGGCTGGCAACTACGGCTGCTGGCTATAAGAAGCAGCCGTAGCCCAGCCAAGTCGGGTCCATTCGAGCTGTAGTCACTTAATAAACTCTTCACTGAAGCTCTTCGCGTCTGACTCTTCATGCAAACTTAACACTGGCGACGAGGATGGGATTGCCCTGAAGAAGAGACAACACGGAAGGTGAACAGAAGAGTGAGATGGCTGCACTGAACAACCCCCCAGCCCCGTTCGATCCGGCGGCGGAAGACTGGGAATCGTATGTGGATCGCTTCCAGATGTACTTGGAAGGAAACGACCTCGCCGATATTCCCGAGAAGCGGAAGAGGGTGGTATTTCTCATGCACTGCGGTCCGGCAGTCTTCAAGATGGCGAAGGCATTGGCGGGAGCTGCAGAATTGAAGGTAATGGAATGGCCTGATTTGGAAAAGCTTTTAAGAACCCATTATGCCCCACAAGTATCGTGACTCATTAAGAGACACGAGTTTTACCGTCGGGATCAAGGGGAAAGCGAAAATGTTAATGACTTTGTGGCAAGCTTAAGTGACATTGGGGGTGCTTGTGACTTTACCAACTTAGAAGAGGCCATGCGTGATCGGTTTGTCTTAGGCCTCAAAGATAAGGTCTTACAAAGCAAACTGTTAATGAAAACTAAGATCACGTTTAAGGAGGCCATAGAAGAAGCTGTTTCAGCGGAAGCCACCAAGTCCTCAGCGGCGGCCATGAAAAAGATTAACAAGGCCTCAAGCCAGGCCTCAAGCCATTCTGATGTGGAAAAATCCACAACAACCCATTGCGAGCAAATAGACTCTGATTCAGATTGCAGTGAGGTGGAGGAAGGAATTTTTAGACTCATAATGGAGAAGAAAAGGAAAGACCCCAGAAAAAAGAGGCAAGAATTTTATTGCAGAGGCTGTGGGGGGCCACCCCCGCACTGAATGCAAGTTCTTAGACTCCATCTGCCTACGTTGTGAGAAAAGAGGTCACCTAGCCAGAGTCTGCAAATCATCCAGAACTCCACCTAGTAGGAAGAAATTTCCTGAAAAGGATTTTAAGCCCAACAACTTCATTGAAAAGATGGGGCAATTCAGAAGCAAATGGGAAGAATGAAACTCATCAAACAATCACCATTGGTCATTCTTCATCCTTAAGAAGCAGAAAAGTACATGTGAAGGTGTTCATTGAAGGAAGGCCTTGCCAAATGGAAGTGGACTCAGGCTCTTATTTATCTCTGGTATCATGGGACACTATTCACAGGCTACTTCCCAACATTCAGAAGAAACATTTCCAGAAGCAAGCACTGACTCTTAAAGACTACCAAGGGAACAAGATTCCAGTAGTTGGAGCAAGAGATTTCAACGTGCAGTTTAAAGGCCACACCAAACATTTGCCACTGACCATCGTGGACAAGGATCACCCAAGCTTGCTGGGACTTGAGTGGTTCAAGCCACAAGGCATCGAGGTGACTGGCATCAATCACGTTAACAACTCTGAATGGGAGGAGGCCTTGAAGTCTGAGTTTCCAGAGGTCTTCAGCGAAGGACTGGGAAGTATATGGGGACCCCTATCACTTTCAACCTAGATCCCAAGGTGCCCCCAATTTGTTTAAAGCCCAGGAGGGTTCCATTTGCTTTAAAGGAAAAAATTGATGCACAGTTAGACAAATTAATTGCCCAAGGGGTTTTAGAGCCCACTGATCACTCCAGATGGGAAACACCCATAGTCACACCAGTCAAGGCTGATGGGTCAGTAAGAATTTGTGGAGACTATAAGGGGACACTGAACCATGCGCTGCAGCAGAGCGTATACCCAGTACCAGTTGTGCATCATCTGTTACATTCACTTGGCAGGGGTACAGTCTTTGCCAAATTGGATTTGGCCCAGGCATATCAACAACTAACAGTTGATGATGCCACTGCAGAGGCCCAAACCATTGTGACTCCTAGAGGTGCCTTCAAATGTAAAAGGTTACAATTTGGAGTCAGCGTGGCACCAGGCATTTTTCAAAGCCTTATGGAAAGAATGCTGCAAGGACTGCCAGGGGTAGTGCCTTACTTTGATGATGTGTTAATCTCTGCTGAAAATGACACTCAGCTTCAAGAAAGACTCAGAGAAGTCCTCACCAGATTCAGGAAAGCGGGGTTGAAAGTCAAGGAAGACAAATGCACACTTAAGACAGACAGGGTTGAGTTCCTGGGCTACATGATTGACAAGCATGGCATCCACCCTACTGATGCCAAGGTTAAAGCAATCAAAGAAGCCCCTAAACCTAAATGCAAAACAGATTTGCAAGCCTTCCTTGGACTCATTAACTTTTATCACATGTTTTTACCTCAAAAGGCATCCATTGCTGAACCTTTGCACCGTTTGCTTGATAAAAAAGCTGTTTGGATCTGGAGGAGGAAGGAACAATCAGCATTTAACAGTATTAAGAGACTAATCACATCTGATGCTGTATTGATACAATTCTCTGAGAATTTGCCTGTTGTACTGACTTGTGATGCATCCCCTTTTGGAGTGTGGGGGGGTTTGAGCCACAGGCTTCCCAGTGGAAGGGAAGCCCCTATTGCATTTTACTCTCGCACTTTGACCAAAGCAGAGAGGAATTATAGCCAACTGGACAAAGAGGCATTGGCAGTTGTTGCAGCTGTCAAGACATTTCATGAATATCTGTATGGCAGGACATTTATCATTATTACAGACCACAAACCTTTGTTAGGCATTGTGGCAGGAGACAAACCTACACCCACTATCCTGTCACCAAGAATGCTGAGGTGGACTGAATTTCTTGCAGCTTATTCATATAAATTGATTCACAGGCCTGGCAAGGACATTGGACATGCTGATGCACTGAGTCGTTGCCCACTGCCTTGCCACAAGGAGGACTTTGAACCTGAAACACACACCTTTTTCCTAGAAACTGTTGCCAAGCTTCCAGTTCATGCTGCTGAAATTGCCAGAGAGACTGCCAAAGACACTGTGTTGGCTCCTGTTATAGGCTGGATTAAGAAAGGTTGGCCTCTTCAAGATCTACCTCACCTTGCCCAACCTTTTAAGTCCAGGCAAACTGAATTATCTGTATTAAGAGGATGTATTTTGTGGGGTAACAGAGTGGTTATACCTGCAAAACTGCAAAGAGAGGTTTTGGAAATGTTACATGAGGGTCATCCTGGTATTGTAAGGATGAAGGCTCTTCATGCAAACTTAACAGTTAAGAAATTTGAATCCTTCCCTTGAGTATAAGCAGGTGAGCTTAAGTGGCATATTTCATGAATATCATACTCTCTCCTTATGTGGTTTTACTTGATGTAATGTTGGTAGTTTTGTCAAAATATTAGTGAGGAAGAATTCAACAGTGGTATGTTAATCCTTTTAAAAAGTTTATGGTGTATAGAATGTTATATTCCTTTGTTCTGGTTAATATGAAATATAAAATTAAATAAGCATTTATTTTTAGATACTAAAGATCTATAGCTGCTATACATTTTTTTGCCTTGTCTTTGTGTCAAGTGTCAAGAAATTCAGTTCAAATGAGTATGAAGATTTATTGCAAACTTAAGCTCTCTACAAAAATCTGAGCTACTAACGGTTAAAGGAAATGAGCGGGAATTAAGAAGGCATTCAAGGTGTGCTGGACTTAGATCCCTATGCATGGACTCATGACTTATAATACATTTGACCCCTCCCTTGGGTTCACTCTGGTAATCTACATTTTGTTGGGAAACCTGTCTAAAGTAGGATGATGTTTCTAATTATCATTTTAAAAACCTTGGGAAAGAGATAGTCCTTAACTTATCATCACCTGATATAAACAAATACTTCTTAGCTGTGATGACATTCTTAGCAGGACTGATAAGAACATTGCAACTACAAGGTCAGATAGACTTTTTAGCAAACTCCACTGAAATAAGACCATTAAAAGCAGATATCAGTAATGGTGTTTTAGAGCTTACATAAACTAAGTCATATGCTCCAATGCTGTGCTCTGATTGGACAACTATTTGTCTGAAATGGTATAGGGCAGGCTTGTCAAACTGGCAGCCCATGAGCTGCATACATCACATGCAGGCAATGCCCAACCCAGCTCTGCAAAGGCCAAAATGTCACAATATGTCACGATCCAGCCTGTGATGTGATCGAGTTTGACACCCAGGCTTTCCTGCTTGAGCAGGAGAGATGGACTAGAACAGGGGTTGCCAACCTTTTGGACCTCAGGGACCACCAAATTCATACTTTTAAATCCCAAGGCCCACTAATACGAATTTTTTTAAAAAAAGATAATTAATATAAAAATTTTATTTAATTTCCCAGCAGCAATGGATCGCTCACACACACACACACACACACACACACACACTCCTCACACACACACACACCCTCCAAGGCAGCCCCATTCCTAGCCTGCTTTGAGCTCCATTCCCAGGCTGCAAGCAATGAAAGCAGCAGAAGCCTTTCTTTCTCTCCCCCAAACTCTGCCAGAAATGAGTCTTTGCAGCCTATTGGAGCCGGATGCCTTGCCGGGTCCCAAAGACTCATTTCTGGCAGAGTTTGGGGGATAGAAAGAAAGACTTTTGCTGCTTTCCTTGCGTGCAGCTAAAAGCAGAAGACAAAAGAAGTGGAAAGAAGCAGCCCGGTGGCCAGGCAAGTTCCCCCTCCCCCCTTTCCCCCATTTCCCCCCTCCCCTCACTACCTTGTGTTGTTTCTAATGCAAGCAATGCAAACCTTGTGTTCCTGGGCCTTGTGTTCCCCCGCAGCCTGGATTAATTGCTTCGGGGGGGGTGCTTTGGGGTGGCATTTCTCTGTGGACCACCAAAATTTTATTGCAGACAACCAGTGGGCTGTGGCCCACCAGTTGGCGACCGCTGGACCAGAAGACCTCCACTGTAGTGTAAATGTTTTATAATTAATAATACATGGTTTTATGTATTTATTCACTGCTTTACCTCTGTTGTATGCAGCCAGAGTTTTAGATGAAATGGGTAGCTACATAAATTAGATAAATAAAATAAATAAATATAACATGGGACAGCAATGGAAAAATAATGAAGAATACTGAAAATGTAGTATAATACAAAGGAACTATAAAATACTACAAGCATACAACAAAATGTAAACTCCTTCTGTCAAGCAGGAAACCTCAAAGTGATGATGAGAGGCAGACCCTTTCAAAGCCAGCAAATGTGCAGCAAGTTTCCTGTTGGTCTGTACTGATGGTGGTGTAACATAACAGCAGAGTTGGAAGGGACACCAAAGTCTCTTTTATAGTTCCTTTGTATTATACTACATTTTTCAGCATTCTTGATTATTTTTCCATTGCTGTCTCATGATACATTTTTTATTTATTTATGTAGCCACCCATTTCATCTAAAGCAATTCTGGCTGCATGTAACAGAAATAAAGTAGTGATGAATATATAAAACCACATATTAATTAATTATATATTACTATTACTATTAATATATTAATATTACATATAGGGCGGCATACAAGTCGAATAAATTATTATTATTATTAATTATAAAAACATTTAAAAACTATAAAACATAGATCACATGAGAAATAACAGATGAAGGGATGTTAATAATAAGAGACCCACTTCACAAATTCACCTGTTCCCTGAGGTTCCCATCAAAAGCTCAGAAGAGATGAGACCAACCTCATCACAGGGGGAAGATTTTATAATGTGGGCACCACCACAGAAAATGCCTGCTACTGAGGAGTCACCAAGTGTAGCTCCCTAACCATAACCTCTAGCATGCTCTTTCTACTGGATTTCATTTGATGGGCAAATTCGAATCCCACCAGGCTCAAGGTTGACTCAGCCTTCCATCCTCTCGGGGTAGGTCCCAAGATTGTTGGGGGCAATAAGCTGACTTTGTAAAAAAAATGCTGCTTAGTAATAAGCAGGCATATACAATGGAATGAAGGCTATTGCTGAGCACATTGGGTTGTATCCCAAAAATTGTAAGCCGCCCTGAGTCTTCAGAGAAGGGCAGCATATAAATATAATTTTAAAAAAAATTAAATTCAGGAGAGGCAGCCCCTCCTATAACTTGATCCCATGCCATGAAAGGCTTTAAAGGTTAACTTCAGCATTTTGAATTGGATGTGGAAAGAGACTGGTAACCAATTCAGCTCACAAAGCAGATTTGTAATATTTGTTTTATCAGAAACACACAAAACTATTCATACTAATGTATTTTGCAGCAGCTGAAATTTCCAGAAATTCTTCAAAAACAGTCCCAAGAAGAATACATTGCAATAATACAACTAGGAGGTAACCTGGGCATGAGTGATCATGATTAGAGCCACTTACTTGAGAATGGCTGCATCTGGTGCACAATACAAAGTTGTGTAAGGGTGCTCCTAGCCACATCGGTCACCTGCTTATCAAGAGGAAGTCATGAATCCATGAGGAGCCCAAATGTTATTATACTTCATTATAACAAAGATGATGAAAATAAAGTAAACACACTACTCTAACTTGTTTTATTATATAGTATTATTATAATAATAATATTGTAAAAGATTTTATAGAGATAAACAGACATGATATGTGAATATTACAGTAGGCGTATGGTATTTTTAACAGTTTCAAATGGGCTGTAATAGAATGTATCTCTCATCTCTGCTACTACATTCTTAATTATGATTATGTCCATTAATTGTAAAATGCAACTTAATGATAGTATTAAATTCAGGATAAAAATATTGGAATATTATGTATACCATATGTAATTAGCATCTCAGACTGGACTTTGATGCAATATTCTGCAGGATACAAGTGTATGCCCATAAAATTGTATGTACATTGATTTCCACGTGAGCCATGAAACATTTCAATGATATCAGAATGGAGTTTGAAAAGACCCAAAGATATGTCAGAGCATTTGCAATATGACTACTATTATGAGACTTAAACATTTAACAGTGGTTTATATACAAGACATATACATATACAATAATATACATGGTAGGCAAATACCTGATAAGCAATCAATCTTCTTAACTCTGCAATGGATAAAGGATACAAGGAAAGAAAATATGCCCTCTAATGGCATATTATACAAACAGCCTTATACAAACACCTCTTAAGGTGATAAAACTTCGGTGGACCCCTTCTTAGTCTAAAACTGGCAATACCAATGCTGATTTATTTTCTTTTTTCTTTTTAATAAATTTTATTAAATATTTACACTTTTAAAAACAAATATATTTTTGCAGTAAGTTGTGGCATCAACTTTTCCATGTTCATTTTCATACATACATATACATATATACATATACATACACATACACATACACACACATTATTTACATTTACATTTTATATTATCTTTTTTCTTGTTATCTAACCAAACATAACCATTTTTCCCAGACCGTATGGTCTTCTTTTTCTTCCTTCTCCTGCAATTCCATTGTAAGTTTATTCATTTCTGCACAATCCATATTTTTTTAATAATCATGTTATCTGTGGGACTACTCTCTAATTTCCAGTTTGGGCCATACATCATTCTAGCTGCTGTATTATTATATATTCAATGTCTTTCTTGTAGTCACCTCTAATTATCCCTAATAAGAACATTTCAAACTTAAGTTCTATTTTTAAACCAGCTATTTCTTGCAGCCAAATCCTTATTTTATTCCAAAATTTCTTCGCTTTAGAACATGACCACTACATAAGAAAGAAGGTACCTGGTTTCTTTTTACATTTCCAACATACCAGGTTCAAATTTGGGTAAATTTTGGCCAATCTCGCTGGTGCTAGGTGCCAGCGATAAAATGTTTTTTAGAGATTTTCTTTATACATGGCTGTCATTGTTAATTTATAGTTTTTCGTCCAAAATTTTCCCCAATCTTCTAATTGTATGTTATATCCAAAGTTTTTCATCCAAGCAATCATTGTTTGTTTCACTGCCTCCTCTTCTCTATCAAATTTTAGAAGATAGCTATACATTTTAGTTATAAATTTTTCCTCTGGTCCTAATAAGATTTTATCAATTTGTTGTGGTATTCTATCTATGCCAAATTCTTCTATATATATTTTTTGTCTTTTGTTTGTAACTGCAAATAGGGCCACCAGTCTATCTTTATTCCTTCTTCCCTCAATTTTTGGTTCATCTTTAAATTTCCTTGGTTATCTATTAGTTGGTTGTATCTGATCATTTTAATAATGTACAAAGTATTTGGGTAGATCATTGCTTCCATAGTTGAAAGCCAGCCTGGTATCTTAATATAGTGTTTTTTCCCAATTTAAACTCTAAATCTCTAGTAGTGCGTCTCTGATGAGATGTTTTTTGAAATGTGAATATGTCTTATTTTTCTTCTCTCACAAAACAGCATGCCACCCAATTTGTAAATTGTGTCCTTCTCGGGTTAATAATACAGCTCACTCTGCCATTTCACTGCTGTCTCTTGAGACTTTCCGTCTCTCTCAGTCTGAGTCTCCTTGACTGCCAGCTGATCTTGGGACTTTCCCTTTCCTCTCACGCTGTTTCTTTTATGGTTCCTGAGGTTTCTAACTCCCGTCTGATGCCACACTCTGCTGATCTTCTTCTTCCTTGTTTAGCAGCTGTCACGGCTTCTGGTCAGCCATATTACTATGACTGACACTTTCATGCTGGATTTGAGAGGTTTCTTCATTGCAGCAGGTGGTTGCCTTCCACCACGCTGCCCCCTGGGTTTCCTCTCTTTACCACATCTCCCCCCAAGACATGCGACCCTCTGAAGGGGCTCCTAGCATGAGAGATCGGGTCCAAGGAATGGAGCCCATTCTCTATTCCCCACTCCACTGTGACATTACTCCCGGAAAACACTGATTCATTTTCATTGCATCAGCCTTACATTGCATCAGCTTTACAGCTGGTCAGCTTTTAAATCCCAATACCTTAACAAGATATATGGTCTGACATCACTATAACAGTCTAATGAGACAACTGGGAAGATATGTCTTGAAGTGAGTGCATTTTTTTTTACCTTAGGAAAAGATAGAGTTCTCTGCAGAAGGAGTTCTGAATTTGGGAGGTTTATGAGTAATCATGAAGAAGCATGTCTGCTCCTAAATCTCTTGACTCAGTTGTATTAGGCAATTTCTACCATGAGTCCAATTTTCCCTTTCTTGGAAAGATTCTGAGAATCCTAGATAAAGCAGGTAGGGCTATAGTTCAGTCATAGGTGATAATCATGAATATGTATGTATGTAAATTCCCATGCATATTATGGAACTTTTAAGTTATTTTTTAAATAAGTAATATAAGTATATTGACATTTTTATAATTGTGCTTTAAAAATACCAGTTGATTTTGCTGAGCTTTTAGTGGCAAACGAATGTATTGAGGCTCTTATTAATTTGGATACTAATAGTATGACACCAGTTTCTTGGCTACAAGTCATCTGGATAAAGAGCAATCATTCATTGAACACCAACTGTTTCTTCAGTATTAAACTGTTCAATATTACTCTGTGAAATGCATTGCTTTTGGCTGTTTTACAACAAGTGTTTTAACAGTTTTGCTGTCATAATCTCACTTGGAAGCAATTTTATTAACACTAAAAATTTAACAGTATCACCATAGATTTTCGCTAAAATTGTGGCCCAGGAATAATGTATAGTTAAGTCAAATATGTAAGTAATTGACAATAAAGTTATTTTAAGTCTAATTACAGCACGTATTCCCTTCAGTTGTGCTTGCAGCTTTGTTCATTATTCATTATTATTATATATTTCAATATAGGACATGCATTGTAGCAAGTTGATATGAGACTTCAAAATAATTAATTTTCAACTTTAATAATAGCAACCTATTTAAAGCAATCATATACAAATAAGAAATATACAGTTTATTTCTGGTACAGGAATTCTCACTGCTAAGAAACTGATAACTTTTCAGTTTTAAAACTGAACTGCAATTATAATTGTAAGTATATTTCTTCTGTGTGTATATATATATATAGTTAATAGGGTTTAAGGAGCTGATGGATGGAAACAGGAAGTATCAGTACTGTGTTTCGATGAACAGAAGCAAAGGCACCATTGTGTATTGAAACATGACAGGCAAGAGTCTATTTATAATCATTTTGTGTCCCATTAGGAATTGTTAGTGATGATGTAAGTGAAGAAGTGTCTGGATATGGAATTTCTGAAACAAATCACAGTAACAATAGTGCATTATGGCATAGCAATGAAAGGATATGAAAGAAAGAGGAAAGGGCTTTTTGTTTGTTTGAAAAAAAGCTTGTTTATGTAACATTGGAATATATTGTTGATAACTAAAACTAATTGATAAGTGAAAACTAATAAATCTTGGATGATTGACAAATATACATAATAATAATAATCCCCCAGTGAGTCATTACCTTGATATGGTTGTGGAGCTTGTATGCTCTGAAATAGAGACTGTGCAGAAAATCTACCATGCAGATTCTACCAATGTTTCATTAGAGGAAACAGATGAAGAACGTCTCTTCCATAAATAATTTAATGAGAGATAATTTACCACAATCAATATTTTACAGTCATTGTTTGAGTCAACAAGGACAGAGCCAGGAGTCGGAGTTCCTGGACATCTGGTGACAAATGGGCTATAGGACTGTTAGCTGAGCAACCAGCAGCTGCAGAACTACTGGAAGAAAAGTTGTTTACCCATTGCAAATATATAAAGATTGAAAACAAAGAAATAATGATTGTTTATTACAAATGAAGTCCCAGAACAAGATGTTAGAATGAAAATAATGTACCAGTTTTGGAAAAAACAACATTCAGAATTAGAAATATCAGAACAGAGGCTAGCAGATCAACGCTGATTTATAATGTGCAATATTCAAGAAGAAAAATTAGAAGAACTGCAAAGATCTACTCAAGGCAAAGAAATCAAAACCGTGTCAGAAATAACTCAGACTGTAGAGGCAAACCAGGGGAGTCAGCAATAGTGGAAGCCAGCATAGATACTGAATCTTTTTCATTCCCAAAAGAGATATCCTATCCCCTGCTTTTTCCTCAGAAAGAACAAAGCCCTCTCATTCAAAAAGAATTAAAATAAAGAATAACTGAGCATGTGGCAATACTTAACACCATCAAACTGTAAGGTCCGATTGTACTCAAGTCATCAAAACACCAGAAAGAAACTTAAGCAGATGCTTGAAAAAGAAAACAGCTTTTATTTAACCAAGCAAAATAACTGGGTGGACAGTTCCCCAACACACAGGCAGCAAGCATGCAAGGAAGAGCCACACTAAGAAGAGTGTGGCGAACATTTTATACATGTAGACAGGAGTGGGATTCAAATTTCTTAACAACCGGTTCTGTGGGCGTGGCTTAATTTGTGGGTGTGGCTTGCTGGTCATGTGACTGGCTGGGTGTGGCTTGCTGTCTGGGCGTGGCTTAGTGGTCATGTGACTGGCTGGGCGTGGCAGTCATGTGACTGGCTGGGCGTGGCCAACTCGACATCACTCACATTGAGGGGTGCTCCTCCTCGCCTGGCCTCTCATGACTGTGCAGATGCTGCAACTGTCATAAGTGTGAAAAATGGTTGTAAGTCACTTTTTTCAGTGCCATTGTAACTTTGAATGGTCACTAAATGAACTGTTGTAAGTCAAGGATTACCTGTACAAAAATACAAAAAGCTTCTTTGCTTGCAAAAAAGCTGCCCTAAATTCCAATCATTAGATTAAAAATACCTGAAAGCTGGAGTTCCAAGTCAGGCAGGGTTCCAGAGCACCTTGAAGAATTAAAATAGTTAAAATGCAATGATAACTATCTGCAGCCAACTCTTGCTCATAAAGTGGAACCCTTTAGTGGAGAGGTCATTTAAGGTCTCTAGAAAGAGCACACCCAGGAGAAGCAATCCTTAGATCCATTTGCACCACTTAAAGACACCAGCTGGTTTCACTCACCTCAGAAGATATCTTAAGGAAATCATCCAGATTTAAGGAAAGGTTACATGCCCCCAGAAAGGCAGTAAAAAAATCCGTGCCAAGCTTGCATCCTGCCTCTTGGAAGTACACCCCAAAAGACAGTGCCAAATATGCCCTCGCGCTTCTTGTCCTCTTCCTCCACTTCTTTGTATTGGGTTGCCCCTCTAGTCCAGCTGTTAAACTGGTATCATCAGTATATTTAAGGTTCTTGATGATTCTCTCCATTTTTCATTCCAGTTTTTACCTCTTGGCTCCAGCATTTTTTGTCATATATTTTGTATATAAGTTAAATTTGGTATAGTATCTAATGGTATCTAATTTTCTGTTCTGTTCCTTCAATAAGCAGCTGTGGTGATGTGGTAAACCCTATTTTTAATGGATATCTAGAATTTATTGTAGTCGACACTGTTAAAAGCCTTAATATATCAATAAAGAAAAAATAGAAGGTTTTTTTCCAGAACTTTCTTGCCTTTCTCATTATCTGCCCCCTTCTGAATCTTGCACTGTTACCTTTTCATAACAGATCATTGTATAATGAAGGTGAATGACAGAAGTGATGAAACTCTGTTTATTTTACAGGAAGGGCCTGTTGATTAGGAGAGCATTTTGGAGATTCATCATCTTCCTAAAGGCACACTTGATATCTAGCATTGTTTTTGGCATAAAATTCCTTCATTCAAGTTTTCAAAAGATTGCTTAAGCTAGTCTGCATTCTATTTAGCTGCTTTTATTGTTCCACCTTTTAACATTTTAAATGATTTAATATTAATTCATTATTATCTATGCTAGCTGTATAAACGTAGAACAGTGGGGTATAAATATTCAATACCACAAAACTTATTTCCAAACAGTGAATATTATAAAACAATATTGATGATGTGCTACTGTAAATTATCACACACTCTGATTGGCTTCTATAATATGATTTACCACTTCTACATAAAAATAGTTCTTTTTAAAATTTGCTTTGGCATTTTGTGCCTTCATTTTTTGATCATTACTTTCTGTTAATGCCTCTGGTAATTTCCAAAACACAACGTGCATTCCTTAAATAATAAGAAATAAATACCCATTTTCTGAAATATATCTGAAGTGTTACCTCTCTTCCTTTTCTTTTTTTAGATAGTTGAAAAATGCTAATAAGATCTAAATGACTTTGTCAGAGAAAAACACAAGCAAAATATCACCACAAATAATCAATGCCTCAATATTGGATTATTAGTTCCTAGGGTAACAAATCATCCCTCTAGCTAGACTAATTCTGCTGGATGCAGTCCCATTGATTCAATTGTGGCTGATGCAATAATCAAAGACTACAATACAAACAAACAAGTAAATAAAGGAGAAGGAATAGGATGAGAATAAAAAAGCTTGCAATTTTATGACACTGAACATATTTCCTAAGTTTGGATTTAGACAATTTTTAATGACCAAAATAATTATCTTTGATTTCTACAGTACTGTGTTGGTTATTTTTGAAAAACCTCTTTGGTGCATTTATGTCCATAGCAGGACTGAAAAGCAACTCTAGGTAATTGTTACTTGTTTGATACCTTGTATTTCATTGAAGAACTCCAGGGGCACAAGGGATGATTTATCCTGCTATTGTTGCCTATGGATTTTGCAAAATAAACTCCAGAGAAAGAATGGCCAGATATCACACAGAGGGCTGTTGCCGGGAAGGCAAGCATGGAGGCAGTGCATCCCTGAACTGTGGCAGTGGTGGGGAGTTGGTGGCGGTGGCGGCAGCAGCAAAAGTCAAAAGGGGAGCAGTGGGGGGAGAGGGGGGAGGAGAGCAACGGGAGAAAAAGGCAAGCAATAGGGGGATAGAAAGAGCGCAGCAAAGCATGGATTCAAGTGGGGCAGGGAAAGTGGGGCAGGGAAAGGAGAACACAGCGCAGAAAAGAATGGGGAAGAATGGAGAACGGGGGGGAGCAACGGGAGAGAAAGGTAAGCAATATAGGGTGATAGAAAGAGCGCAGCAAAGCAATGGATTCCAGAGAAGTGGGACAGGGAAAGGAGAACACAGCGCAGAAGGAAACAGGGAGGAATGGAGAGCAGTGATGGTGGGGGGGAGGAAACAGCTCCTGGGCAGCAGAGAAGAAGCCCAGTTGAATCCTGTTTGTCTTTGCTGCCCAGGAGTCATTTCCTGAAGCGAGGGGGACTTGGAGCAGCAGGTAAGAGAAGCAGCCGCTGATCTGGCTGGAGCCAATAGGAGCTTCTCCACGTGTTCCCCGGTGGAAGGCAAGTGGTGGTGGTGGGGGAAAAATGGCCGGCAGTGGCGGCAAAACACAAGTGGGGGGGAAGGGACAAAACAAAAGGCAAGTGGTGGTGGTGGGGGAAAGGTGACCGGGGCTTGCACTTACCCAGGGAGATCATCAGATCAGGCAGGGCTGCAGTGAAAAGCAATTGGCTGGCCTGGCAGGCAGGCGAAAGCAGGCTTCAGGCATGTCTCACATGCACACAATGTTGTGCATGTGCTATAGGGACTAACTGGGTAGGGAGCGGAGGAGTGGGTGGAGAGGGGCGGGGCCAGTCAGAGGCCCGATTTACTGGTTCTCTGAGCTACCGGGAATGGTAACAACTGGTTCTATAGAACCAGGCCGAACTGGTAGAACCTTACCCCTGCATGTAGGTAATCTATCAGAGACAATAGCCTGTTTACTCCACCCTGGGCAGTTCCTTGTTCTTTGTATGTTCATGCCCTTCTTATCTATTGAGCATGATATCCCTGACATCAGTGCAACAAACAGAAGCAAGATAGCAAGAGTTAGACTAATTCTGACTACTCTGTCCCTTCAAAACCATAACATATGCCTGTCCTGGAACCTTGAGAGACACTTGATTGGTGCATAAAGATGTCAAATCCAGTCTAAAGATATGTCTGACTGTGCAACTAATGATAATAATACACTCAGTAAATAATATTATAGTGGCATTTTACACAAGCAGGTTTTATAGCCATATTAAATATTGACAGATTTCTGTATAACATTTACTTAAATATGTATTTGAAGCACATGATGGCCTACATGGCATTTCTTTCTTCATCTTCTCCCACTTTAATTTGTAATAAAACAAGATTGGTCCATTCAAAAGAAATAGAGCCAGTTTTTAAGAACAAATATGTAAGTAAAAAATCCTAGTATCATTTGTTTGCTCTTTGTTCTTGTACAACGTCTGACACCAATTATTGTGATTTTTAACCAGTGGCACGTAGAAAAGCTACATTAGTTGCAAATCTAATACATTTTGTATGGTATGAAATGAAAAATATTAACACAATATTTAGAATTTAAAACCATCCTTTGGAATTAAATGCAGGAAAGCAATACAGTAAGAGCATTTTACATAATCCACAGATAAACTAAAATTATATTTGGTCTTATTTGCCTATTAGGAAAAGGACAAGATGTAAATGAGGCCAAGGGTTGATCTGTCTTGGTATCCTGGTACCTGTTTCTCTTTTGCCATATTGTTAGTTAAATAAGTCATTGCGTTCAGCAAAAGGAATATCTTTATTTATTTATACATATCAACACATTATGCTACATGGCAAATAGACTTAAAATAAAATAAAAATAATGAAAGTGGGTCCAGGCTCTGGCCGAATCCAGGTCTTTAAAGTCTTATGAAAGACGAGGAGAGTTGGGCTATTAAATGCATTTGTTTTTCTTTGGAATACCCAGAATGTTGTACTGGTTTGACCTTTGATTTGATTGTGCAGAGTTTCTCCATTCATGCTTCTTTATTTAAGCCTTATTATGAGCGGGCCTTCAATTTGAGATGTCTTTATTTTTGCTACATTTTTGCTACATAATCAAGTGAATTTTCTAGTCATTTTATTTGCAATAGTATAATCATTTTGAAATTTAAAATGCAAAGGAGTACAATTGAGAGAGAAAATAGTAAGCCTGGCCTATGGCAACACACCTATGGATCCCCTGTAGGAGTCAGTTTTTTCTTTTTCTCCCCCAACAATGACCAATCATGCTTCCTATTCATTTCCGTAATCCTCCAGGAATAATATAAAATCTATCTCACAAGGTTGAGTCTATCTGACAACACATACTTAAGTGATAAACTTTTGTAAGGTGCAAAGACTAATACATCTAGAAATATGGATATGCAATTGTTTTGTTCACACCAACAGGTAAGTTACTATAGTAGGTAATATAGCTATGTTTGCAAATTTTTATCAGCTAGGATGCAGAATGATAATGGATTATTTTGTTTGTGTTCAGGAACAGGACATACTTTCATGGTTTGTTTTTGCATGAATAATTCTATTTTTGGTACTCTTATATACATCTGGGCCATTTTCTAAAAATATATTTCAGATATACAGTATGTCATTGCAGACATATTTGCTGACAGATTACTTTCACGGGAAGCAATTTCAGTAAACTGAATGTATCAAATATGTTAGCTACTGCTGTGCTATTTCTACTTTAAAAGCCAGTAGAATGTTATTATGTTCCTTGTAACAGCATTCCTTCTTACCCATTTTGAAGGAAACAATATTATTTACTTTACTTACTTATTTCTTTAAAAGGAGCTATTTAGTTTTAAAATGGTTTTCTTTAAATATATAAAAAAGACTATCACTGCAGGTGATTTCCATCATACAAAATCATTATTGGGATAATATAGTTTTCTCTCAAGATAGCTAGGCATAGGTTTCTACTATTTTTATTGCAATTGAGGAAAACAATCTTACAATATATATGCAAATCCATTGACCTTTGTTGCTTATTTCAAAAACTATTAGCAACAAACAATATTCATTTTGTGATTATGACATGCATGGATCCTCCATATTTGTATTATGCATTTTAAAATACTGAACTAACAGTGAACACTATGATTCCAATACGATATTGATTAAAAATGAGAACTGTATAAGACATTCTATGACACTGGTTTGTTTACAATTATTAATTATGTTGTAGAAATGTTTGGTAGATAAAAAAACTTCAGCTATTATATTCACAATGGGTCATTACATCTAAAGAATCAGTTGCCTGGGAAATAGTATATTTGGAATCTTGTGGGTCCCCAGTACTATGAATATTGTGACTAAATTGGCGTGTCTAATAATAAGTAATAGAATTACATGGCTACATGGATTTAGGATATACAAAGTGCAGGAAGCTCTACTTCAAATTGCATGCTTATATAAAGGAAGCTCTATAGGTAATCCCTTTTAGCTGCATTGGACAGGAACTATTTGCAGTTACCATGGTGATGGAGAAGTAACTTTCTGACCAATGCCTGCATTTACGATTTTCACAGCTCTGTAAAAGCAAAGGAATGCTTTTGATCACATTGCTTAGTGATGGTAATTCCAGTAATCTTGGTTGCCATTGTTAAACAAAAATGCATAGGTCATTAAGCAAGGACCTGATGTGACCACAACTTCTGACTTAACTGCTGACTTTCTCCTTGACTTTGCTTGTAAAATGCTGAAGGGGAACATTGGAAGTTGTGATCATGTGATTGCAACTCACTGTGATGTCATAATTGTGAACCAGGTGCCACAAGTACTCCGGTCCTGATCAAATGATCCCCAAGACACTGTCACAGTTGGAGCTATGATCATAAGTATCATTTATTCTGTACCATTATAACTGAATGGTTGCTGAACAAATGGTCATAACTTGAGAGCTATCTATAGATGGATTGGAAAATCACTTAATAAAAATGAAAGAGGAGAACTCAATTAAGATTTGGATTTCAAAGTCTATGTTAATACCTGATGTCCAAAGATAAAACTGCATCAATGTAGAACAGAACAGAAAAGAATACTTTATTGGCCAAGTTTGTCTCTGGTGCATAAGCTCTCAGTGTATGTACAAACAACAAATTGTCAAGTATGAAAACTTTGGCAGCTACGTGCTTCTTCTTTTCAACTTGCCATTAGAGTAAGGAGGATGAGATGTTGCTTTAGAATGGATTAAATGGAGAAACGAAACCTCATTCCACTGAAGACTATGAGAGTCTGAAACCTTTACAAGGACATCATAGCAGGTGTGGAGTTGAAGCAGACTGTTCCCATAACAAAGTGAACTTGTTTACATGGCTTATGTGAGAGATTGTGGGGTTTGGCTGGGGAAAGTATTGTTTAATTCTATAAACCTGTGTCTGGGAAGCTCAGAGTTAGTTTTGCTTCAACATTACCATGCAGTGTATTCAATAAACAGTCAGATTTTCAGAAACAAAATGAACCTGGAGTTTTATTTGGATTCTTAGGTTGAATGTTGACATCAAACTAACTTCCTCTAGCAGCCTACCAGTGTTTTCCTTCCTGTAGTGCTGAGACATTGTGAAGTCTGCAATGGACAAGAAGACAGATGAAGGGGTGAAACAGGGAGAAGTTTCCCTCCTGTAGCTGTTAACTATAACCCAGATGGGAGTGGCAGACATACCAACCGGGGTTCATCTAAAGCAGAAAGCTGAACCAAAGAAGTGCAAGGTCTATTACACAGACAAAAGCCAGGAAAAGCACCAGGGCCAGACAAGATAACGCATTCTTGCTTAAAAGTCTGTGCTGTCCAATTGGCCCCATCTTCACCTGAACCTTCAATAGATCACTAGAGATGTGCTATGTTCCTTCTTGCTTCAAATGCTTTACTATCATCCCAGTGCCAAAGAAGCCCTCCATCAAGGAACTGAATGACTACAGACCAGTTGCTCTAACATCTGTAGTTATGGAAATCTTTGAAAGGCTTGTGCTGTCCCACCTGAAAACCATCACGGATCTGCTGTTAGATCTCATGCAGTTTGCATACCGAGCAAATAGATTGACAGATGATGCTGTTAACATGGCTCTGCATTACATCCTACAACTCCTTGAATCTCCAAATACCTACGCAAGGGTCCTCTTTGTAGACTTCAGTTCAGCATTCAATACCATCATTAAAGACATTCTTCTAAGTAAATTAAACCAACTAGCAGTACCTGACCACACTTGTAAGTGGATCATAAGCTTCCTAACAGACAGGAAGCAGCAGGTGAAGCTAGGCAGAATCACATCCGATACCTGTACAATCAGCACAGGGGCCCCCCAAGGCTGTGTGCTTTCTCCACTTCTCTTCTCCCTATATACCAATGACTGCATCTCAAATGATCCATCTGTTAAAATACTGAAGTTTGCTGATGACACAACAGTGATTAGTCTCATTCGAGACAATGACGAATCTGCATACAGACAGGAGGTTATACAACTTGCCTCATGGTGTAACCGGAACAATCTGGAACTGAACACACTCAAAACTGTAGAAATGGTGGTAGACTTTAGAAGAAACCCTCCCATACTACCACCTCTTACAATACTAGACAATACCCTATCAACAGTAGAGACCTACTGTTCTAGGTTCTACTATATCACATGATCTAAAATGGACACCTAACATCAAAAAGTCATCAAAAAAAGCACAACAAAGAATGTTCTTTCTGTGCCAACTCAGAAAGCTCACACTGCCCAAGGAGCTGCTGATACAGTTCTACAGAGAAATCATTGAGTCTATCATCTGCACCTCTATAACTGTCTGGTTTGGTTCTGCAACCCAACAGGACAGGTTGTGAACCAATAGATTGGGGCCACTTGTAGGAGGCTTGGCTGTTGTTCATGTGTTTGAGATGTGGGTTGTGGAGATAGGTGGCTGTAGTTTCCTTTCAAACCTGCAGTAAAACACATTCAGGTCATCTGCTAGTTGTTGATTTCCTTCTGCCTGGGAAGGAGGTTTGCTGTAGCCAGTGATGTTTTTAAGAGTTTTCCACATGTTTGCTGGTTCATTTGTTGAGAACTGATTCCTTAACTTTTCAGAGTAGCTTATTTTTGCTGCTCTGATCTCTCTTGTTAATATGTTTCTGGCCTGGTTGTATAGCATTCTGTCACCTTTTCTGTATACTTCCTCTTTGGAATGACATAGTTTAGCTGTGAACCAAGGTTTATTGTTAATATATATTTGCAGGTTCCTTGTTGGTACACATAAGTCTTCGCAGAAGCTGACATATGATGTTACAGTATCTGTGAGCTCATCTAGGTCTGCAGAGGCATCTTCAAAAACATTCCAATCAGTGCAATCAAGGCAGGCCCAAAGTTTCAGCTTTGCCTCATCCGACCAAGTCCTCACTGATTTAATTTTTGGTTTCATGGTTTTAAGTCTTTATCTGTAGGCCGGTACAAGGTGAATCATGCAGTGGTCAGAGTGTCCCACAGCTGCTCGTGGTAAAGACCTATAAGCATCTTTTACTGTTGTATAGCAGTGGTCTAAAGTATTTTTGCCTCTGATGGGACAATTTACATGCTGGAAATATTTTGGGAGCTCTTTCCTTAAATTTGCTTGATTAAAATCTCCTAAGATGATGGGAAGGGAACCTGGGTGTTTGGCTTCAGCCTCCATAATTTGATCAGCAAGAGTTCGTAATGCCTTGTTTACACAGACTTGTGGAGGAACATACACAGCTATTAGGAGAAATGAGGAGAACTCACATGGAGAGTTGGCTTGCAGTTGATGTGTAAAGACTCTAAGTTTTCATCACAGAACTTATATAGTATAGTTATATCCTGAGACCAGCTGTTGTTGATATATAAACATAATCCTCCACCCTTTGTTTTACCTGATGTCTCTTCAATTCTGTCTGATCTAAATGTCTGGAATCCTGGGATGTATATGATGTGAATTTGTGGATTAAGCCAGGTTTCAGTATAACAAAAAACTGCAGAATTATAGAAATCAGAATTCCATCTATTTAAGAGATGAATTTCATCCATCTTGTTAGCAAGTGAGCATAAATTAGTCAGAAAGATTGAAGGGAGGGGAGTTTTTTTCCCCTTTTCCTTAGTCTGTTTAAAATTCCCGCTTGTTTACCTTGTCTCCTTTTTTGGCATTGCCACTTTCCTCTTTTGTTTGTAGTAATCCATGGCATCGGGGAATTACAGGTGAAACTCAAAAAATTAGAATATCGTGTTTAGAATATGGTGGTGCAGGTGTTAAATGCCTAGCACTTAAGTTCCAGCTGCCTGCAATTAGTGCAGGCTCGAATCCCACCAGGCTCAAGGTTGACTCAGCCTTCCATCCTCTCGGGGTAGGTAAATTGAGAACCCAAGATTGTTGTGGGTAATAAGCTGACTTTGTAAAAATGCCACTTAGTAATAAGCAGGCATATACAATGGAATGAAGGCTATTGCTGAGCACATTGGGTTGTACCCCAAAAATTGTAAGCCACCCTGAGTCTTCAGAGAAGGGCGGGATATAAATATGAATTTAAAAAAAAACATGCTGGGCCTTCCTATTGGGGGGCGCGTATTGTTGGAGAAACATGGTAGTATGACTTTGGTTATTGTTGTATCTTTTCTTAAAATTAATTGTGCCCAGACGACATGCTGTTCAGAAAGAAATGGAATTTGTTATGTTCTTTAAAAGGAAAATGTACCAATAAAACATATATTCAAAAAAAATGTAATACAAAAAAAAAATAAACAAGTTAACTACAGTGTAGTGTGTGTGTGTAGTGTGAGATTGAACATAAGGGGCGAGGGGCAAGTCTCTGTGCTCCTGTGCTTTGTTCTCCCTGTTGAAGGGCTCCAAAAGGAGCTAAAGCCACCCTGTAGGGGTGGTGAAAAAAGAGAGGTGCCCTGAAGGTCACGGAGAGCCACAACTTTTCCCCCTTGACCCAGGGATTCATCCCTCTCATCCATGACAAGAAGAGCCCATGAAACTGGGACAGCCGAGGCAACAAAGAAAGTGCAGGAACAGCGTAGATGAACAGTGACTGGAACTGGGTGAGATGATTCCTTTTTTTACCTAGAACCTAACTCTAAAAGGAAAAAGGAAAAAGAAAATCCAGGAAAAGAGACTCTTAGAACTATTTGTTAAAGTGGAAAAATCCCAGACCCGAAAAATCCCAGACCCGAAAGAAAGGAACTAAGGGGAGAAAAGTAAAAGAACTTTTTAAAACAGAAAATTTTAAACTGGGTAGGCATTGTTTTGGAAAAGCATTTTAAAATGCTGGAACTATGTCAGAGTATATTCATGAACAGGAATAGAGCTTAGTAACAAGGTCAGCCAATGAGAGCTGACTTGAGGGCTGAAACTTAAAGAGAGAATCTGGGCATGGTTTATCTCTGTTCTGTTCTGTGCTTAGCTCTAAAGTGAAAGAGAAACTAACTTGCTTGCTTGTCTGCTGAAGTTGAGTTGCTGTTCTGCTTTGAAACTGTAACATGTCTGCTTCTGTTTGAGTTTGCTCAATGTTGGAGAAATCTACAACTGGTATTGTAAAATTTACTTAATATGTTTATAAAGACATTAAATGAAGCATCAGCCATCTGTGTTTATTTTCTGATGGTAAATTTATGCTGCAAAACTCTGAACAAACTATCTACTTGAATAACTAACTTTGCTTCCATAAATTGGATTAAAATTGGATCAAATAGCTGTCAGAATTTGAAACAATGCTGAAATCTAAGCTGAAGGTGCCACCTACTGATGAATGGAAAAGTCTGGGAGAATTTCTGATAAGAGAAATAAACAACATTTATCTGGAGGACTGCAGTGATACCTATTGTTTTATAATTAGCTACTTTATGGGTACTGGAGACTCAACTAAGAGAAAAGGAAGATCCTTAATTAAAGCAACTTTTGAATGTCAAGATATATGATTAAGCTTATAGAGTGGACTGAAGGAGATATTTGGAAAGCATCCTGGACTATCTAAATGGAATTGATTGAATAATCCTTCCTGGGATATAAAGAACTATGATTATTGTACTTTCTGAGGAACAAGTTAGGTTTGAATATATTGGTTTTGGGCTATTGAGTAAGTGGGACTTACTAAAATAAGACAAGATGCTCCATCAGGGGGAAATGAGTGAAATTTTAAAAGAAATGGTGTTGATGTTCCCAAGCATTAATAACACTATGATGAAGAATCACAGAGAGAGATAAAGAACCTATTGCATGGCATAAATGGGAAAATAGAACATACCCTACAAATGACAATGAATGAAGATCAAGAAGTCCAGGAAAGAGAGGAGACAACAGAAAGAATGGAGGAAAAGATAGAACAGACAAATCAGCAAATAAAGCAAGAAGACAAGAAGGAGAAGACAATAAAGATAATAACTGATGAAATAAATCAAGGGAAAAGTACTTTAAGAGATTTAAAAATGGAATCAGATAAACAGGAAAATACTTCTGAAAGGGAGATAGGGGCTTAGGCAGACACTCTGGAGGCCTGGCAGCATAGGAGGATAGAAATGGGAGAAATATTTAGACTGAACAGTAATGATAGAGATGTAGATAGAGATAAAGATTCAAGAGAGTATGGGAGGCAAGCTAAAAAGCAAATAAGAATTAAAGTATTAAAACAAACAAGAGGTGAGGGATAGAAAGGAAATATCTTTTAATATAATTATGACCTGATTAAAAACTAGAATAAAGGCAGAAATAAGAATAACACTTTTATATAAAACAATAGTTAGATGGAAAGATTAGAGGTTGAAAGATGATATTATTATGTATGTTTAAATAATATGGTGAATGGCACTAGAATGGCGCATTGAAACATCGAATAACTAAATAATGAAGAGTTATATCTCAATATAAACATGTATATTAACACTAAGATTAGTAATGGTGGCCTGAATAGAAGCTAGATTAGAGGTAGAAATAAGAAATAGGGGGAATATTAGAGTACACATCTTTTATATAATAGAATAAAAGCAATAATTAGATGAAAAGATTAGAGGTTGAAAGATGGCATTATTATGCATGCTCAAATAATATTGTGATTGGCATTGAAACACTGAATAACTATTTTAAAACAAACGTGTGTATTAATACTAGATTACATAAGTTTGACTAATGTAACAAATATTATTAACATTATTATTGCTCTTTGTATCAAAATAAATGATACCCAGATGCTGTTGTGGTTAGCAGCAGGTACAGATGGCTGGGGAGAGCGAGGACTCTGATGAAGGGCCAGGACCACCAGGGAGTGGACTGCTGCCTTCAGAGATTGTGGGGGCTGGCAGCAGTGATGAGGAGGTTCCTGAGGAGCCTGTGCCAAGTGCACGTGCATGAAGGATTACTCGGAGGAAAGAACAATTACAGCAGCAGAGGCGACTCAGGAGTAAGGCTGCAAGGTAATGGCCCCTCCCTCAAGAGGATAAAAGCCAGGTTTGAAAAAGCGTTATTTGCAGAAGGCAAAGCAGCTCTGAAGCTCAGCTTGTGGACATCTTAGTTCGGGTTTGTAGAATCTTGTAAATTAGTTCTTATCTCTGGGTTTTTGGCAGCATTGACAAACAACTAGGCAAGGCTCTTTCTTGTTGGAGCTAATTAGTGGAAAGCAGCCTTTTATCTATAAAGGAACAGAATTCTTATTAATCCTTAAAAGGTGGGGGCTGCTGCCTTTGTCTGTGTTTGCTCTTTGGGAACCCAGTCGGGTCAGAATAGATGCCATAGTGTTCATGTATTGATGTTGATGTATATTTAAAAATAAAATAAAAAAGATATACAAAAAAAGATAACCACAGTATACAGTAAGCACCTCTCTCCTAGATGCTGGGCCTGTGCACCGCTGAGGTTGGCAGCTCGGTGGTTCGATTCCAGTGAGTGAACAAACTGCGCATGGACAAGAAAGGAGCCTTCCCCGAATGTTTATCAGCATTTGGGTGTCCTGCAGGTAAAGATAACACTGCCCAAAAAAGTTCCTTTCACAGAGGCAGCCAGCCACCTCGGAGATCCCTGGCCAACATGTGACATAAATCAATAAATCAATAAATCAATAAATCAATAAATCAATAAATCAACCCTTCTCCTTCCTTTCAACACATTTTGTGGAGAAAAATGTTTCTCTCTGACTTCATGGAAAAGAGCCAGATGTTTCATTAAATCTGAAGGCTCCTACTCAAAGTTCAGTAGAGAGATGGCTCCTCCACAGAAAAAACATTGCAAAAAATAAGGGATGGATATCCAAATCAGGGATTGAATCAAGTATGTCCTCTAAATTTTCAGCAACCTGTTCAAAAACTGCAAGCTAGAAGTTGAAGGCTGAAGGAAAACAACAAACAAACCATGTCCTGGTCTCTGACTTCTAACTCACCACCCTTTCTGCCAGTGTCATATAACTCCATGGTTGGAGAAGACTTTGTCTTATCTTAATACTGTGGATGAAATTGTACAAAAATTAAAGTACAGAAATATCATGTGCATCTGCTCAGGATCTGTTAGTTTCATGGGAGCCTTGAATGAATCATATATTCAAATATGACTATTCTGAATCCAACTACTTTGTAACTTAAGTACAGCAAATGAGAAGAGTTTATGAAAGAAGAAACAAAGAAGAAACAACTGTGAGAAAATTTCACTTGCAGCTGCTGATCTTCATGAAAGGTGCATTTTCTTCAAGGTTGGCAACTATAAGTAAAATGCCAATCCAGGCTAATCCAAGCTGGTATGGGGCAAATAATAAAAAACAACAACTTTGAATCCAGTTTCATGGAGGAATATAAGAATGTTGATAGATAGATAGATAGATAGATAGATAGATAGATAGATAGATAGATAGGCACATATGGAGAGAGGGGGGAGGGGAAACACTGGTATAATTCCAAATTTATTATTTTATAAACAAATTAATCTATTCTTTTTTACCACTCAAATTTGGTGAGGAGATGGAAGATGCATTAAAACAGGAATAAGGCATTCCAAAAATCTCTGTAAATTGCATGCTTCTCTATGAAATAAACTAATTAGCAATGCCACTACACCAGAATACAGTATAAATATTTGTAGTAATTTAGTAGTGATAGCAGCTGGAGGACCCTTACATGGAACAAAGTGAGATTTTTTGCAAATGTGTCCATGAGGTGGGTAAAATGAAAACCCACATTGTTGGGAGCAATATGCTAACTCTGTAAAACCGCTTAGAGTGGGCTGTAAAGCACTATAAAGTGGTATATAAGTCTAAGTGCTATTGCTATAAGTATGAAAACTCTACTAACAGAAGAGAATATTTGTAGCTCAGGGTTGAACTATGGGGTTCTTGGTGTCCTATGAACTTGGTTATTTTCTTGCAGACATTTCATTACCTAACTGGAGTATATCATCAATGCTAAAAAGAGTGAAGTTTGCTTTCTGTTCGTATACAAGTAGCTTGCCTTGTCATTGTTGGTGGTTCTTTGATTAGGCTGATGTTTACTATCTTATTGTTTATCTGAGCTGGTAGTTTCTTAATTAGGGTATTGTTTACTACCTCATTGTTAACTATGGTCAATTAATTGTGGTCAGCTATTGATATTCTGGACGTCAGTAATAAAATTCAGACAGTTGCTATCCTCAGATCCTTTTGGAGAGAAGTGTATATAGCTGTTTTGGTAATTCAAGTTTTGACTTGGCAGCAAATACAATAAGAGAAAACTTATTTCTTACATACATACTCTGTTGTAGATTCCAAAAGTTCATCCCTGGATGCATTGTCACCATAGAGGTTTAAGATTCTTTCCTGAGACTTGCCTGAGAATATGCAGACAAATATGCTGATATTTCCATCTAAGAAAATGGGGAGAAATTATCACAAGGTTATCTAAATGTCATCTGTCCAAACCTATACATTTGCATAATAAATGCAAACTAGATAATTAAAGTCAGCAATGCGTCTCCTTATCCCCAGGGTCTCAGTAATTGAAATTGGTGCAATGTAAGGGAAGCAAAATTCTTAGGTTTTAATATTGTAACCGAAGGTGGGGCATAGAGGGAAAAAATATTTAGACTTGAGAAAACATTATGTTGTGGGTTCAGAAAGTTAGAAACAGAGATAATATAGAAACTAAAAAGAAATAAATTACATCCATGTAATTCAACTTTCTGAAAAATCTGATGTTCTCAATTGTTATATTCAGACTAGATTTAGATAAGGCATGCTAAACTTTTCAAAAGATGTCTCCAGTGGTGGGATTCAACTGGTGTTACTGCCGGTTCGGTGACTACATTTTGTGCGTGCATGCACGCTTTGTGCGCACGTGTGTAAAAAAATCTTTAGCTGTGCCTCCTGGACAGCTGAAAAGCACTGAGTGCAGGTGCACAGCATTTGGAAAGCCACTTTTTCCCTGCTTTTTCAACCTCAGCTGTGCCGCGCAAAGCAGCTGAGGTTGAAAAAGCTGGAAATAAAGGACAGGTAAGAGCCCGGGCGGGCAGGGGGGCCAAACAGCAGCAAACACAGGACTGATTCGGTGCCTGCTGCTCTTCAGAGCTACCGGTTCTATAGAGCCGGGCAGACCAGTAGCATCCCACCCCTGGATGTCTCCAATGTTGGAAGGCAGCCTTTATTTAAAAACATTAAGGTGGTAAAAACAGTTAAAGGCAACAGATCTTTTCTATATCTGTTGTGGCATGAATAGTGTTTAATGCAAAGTTTGAAATATTTGTGCGAAAGAACAGTTGGGGTATGAATCACACATTAGAAGCTAGGAGCTCAATGTCTGTTTCACATCATGGAATAAATTTATGAAATCCAGTTAACTGGACTGCCTCCTCTTTCTGCATTCTGCAAAATTCATGCATAATATATGTGAGAATTATAAAATCCCCATGTCTTTGATAGTCTTGAAAGTGTGTTAAGAAAGAATATCCACTTTAATAGGATTTATCAGAATACTTTCTGAACAAATTGCATACCCAAGGAAGGAAGATCAAAAGCACAACTTTTAACTTAGTATGCAGCCTATCAGAGTGAAATATTTTCAGAAAATGTCTGATTTATTTAGTATGGCCATCTGGATTTTCAGAGACAAAAGTTATCATAATGTATTCAGATTTTCCATTACAGATATTAAAGGCACTTATTCATACTATCCATTCAAAATGAATTGTTTGTAATCTCCCCTCAAGTGCAATTTAGTAAAAATGTTACTTTTGCAGTCCTTTCAGTAATGTAGAGATGAATGGAATTGGGCAGTGATCATTAATGATTACAGAATTTAAAAATCTGAAGTAATGAACCACTCTCAGATAGCTATTCTTTCTTTTAACAAAAATGTGGGAGCAGATACAGGAGATGAAGGTCTATAAATCCCTTTTGCAGATTGTCAAAAAAACAAACAAACCCAACAACCCCAAAATATTAAAAAAAACAGACCCCATAAAAGAAGAGGTGGAATTGCATTGTATGTAAAGGACCACTATATTACTACAGAAATGTATGAAACCAAAGACAAAAACATTCCAGAATGCATATGGGTCAATATAAAAGAAAAAAAAAGAATGACATGGCCATAGGTGTATACCGGAGGACAGATGAGCTGTATTCAAGAATAGGTCTAGCAAATGTTTTGTATGCTGTAGTTAGTAGTACAATATTACCAGAGAAAAAGCTTCTCAGGATTAGGTTAACAACTCTTAATGCCTTTTTGGCAATGTTGTTACAGTGGGCTCTCATCATTAGATGAGTACTCCAAGGTCCTTGATAGAGTTTGGATCATCAACAAGGTCTTGTCCATCCAGCTTGTTTTTTATTTTTTTATTTTTCTTGCCAATATGTAAGACAGAGCATTTGTTTGTTGAGATTTGAAGTTGCCATTTGTTTGACCATTCTGACACATAGTCAAGGTCTTTTTGAAGTGTAGCAGCATTGTCGGTGGTGTTGAATGGTTTTACATCATCCGCAAAAAGAATGCAGTTGCTTTTAATATGATCATAAAGGTCATTTATGTAAAGTATAAAGAGAGTTGGTCCTAGAACGCTGCCCTGGGGGACACCACTGTTAACAAGTATGGGATTTGATAGGGTGCTCCCTATTTTGATCATTTGTTGCCTGTTTGATTGGAATGCAGCTATCCAATTATGCAGGTGTCCAGAGATGCCATAAGATTTTAGTTTTAGAAGTAGTTTGTCATGTACCACTGAATCAAAGGCTTTACAGAAGTCTATGTAAATAGCATCTATTGCTTTGCCCTGATCCAGTTGTGTAGTCCATATGTTTTTGCAGTGTAGGAGTTACAGATTACAGAATCATTTTTTTCTGAAACCAAATTGTTTGTTAGAGAGTAGGTCAGTTTTCTCTAAGGGAAGATAATGGATTGGTTAATAATTGATTCCATGACTTTGCAAGTGATGCAGCATAAGGAGATTGGCCTGTTCATCTTTCAACAAGGCTCCCTTTTGGAAGATGGGAATGTCTGTGGCTATTGACCATAGGTTGGGCAAGGAGGTGGTCCTGAAAGATTTTTCAAAGATTATGCTTAGAGGTTCTGCTATGGCAGTTGCTAACTTTTTTAGGAAGTAGGCACATAGTCCATCAGGTCCAATAGATAGAGATGATTTTAGAGTGTGTAATGCTTTTTTGATGTTATCTTCTGTGAAATTGATACGTATTAGATCATTGTAAATGTCTGTGGTTCTACTATGAATTAATGGGCATGTGCCATTGCTGTTTACAAAGACTGGTCCCAAGAATGTGTTAAAGAGGTTGGCTTTAATGGTTTCACCATTACAGTCATTACCATTAGGTCCAATTAAGGGTGGGATGGATCTCGAAGTTTGTTGTTTACAAAATTATAGAAAGGCATGGGTGGATTTTGTGCGCAGAAGGTTTTCCTCTTGTTTGATATGATAATTGTTGCATTCAGTTTTTATCTGGTGGCATAAGTTTTGTAGCAGCTTTTAAAGTTGGCTACGTATTGAGTTTTGTTTTTTCACCAAAGAGATTTCTTTTTGGATTGGAGCTTCCTTATTGTTATGGGTAATTTGTTTTTTCTGGTTTTGGGGGTTATTAGTGGTACATATAGTTTGATGACTCTTTTGACTTCAAGTAAAAAAATGTTGTAAAGGCAGTATTGCAGCCAGTAAATAGAATTTACCAATCAAGGGATGAGAGGTCATTGTTTATGAGATCATAGTCGGCTTTTTTGAAGTAATAATTCGAAATCTTTATTATCTACTTTAATTGGGAATCTTTATTGTCCAAAAGGTAGAGGAGGAAACTAGAAGGACAGACATACTGGACTTAATTCTTACGAACAGAGAAGAAATTATAGAGGGAGTTGAAACTGCAGGAAACTTGGGTGAGAATAATCATGTCATACTAGAATTCAACATAATGCAAACACAAGCAATAGAACATAATGATACTAGAGATTTTAAAAGAGCTGATTTTAACAAACTCAGTGAGAACTTGGGAAAGATTCTTTGGATGAAAAGCTAAAGGGGAAAACAACTCACGAATCTTGGGAAACTCTGAAAAATATGATCATAAAAGCCCAGACCAGCACAATACCACTGAGAAAAAGAAACAAGAAATCCAAGAAGAAACCAGCATGGCTGCACAAATATCTCTCTGACAAATTGAAAGACACAAAAGACAAGTATAAGAGGGACACATAACTAAGGCAGAATATCAGCAGATAGCCAGAATCTGCAAAGATGAAGTCAGGAAAGCAAAGGCTCAGGATGAACAAAAGTCAAAGATAATAGAAAAAAACATGTTTCTTCCAACATATAAATAACAAGAAAAAAATCAAAGAATCAGTCCACTAAAGAGAAAAGATGGCAAGGAAGTAACAGGCAGCAAAGAGAAAGCATAGCTGCTTAACTCATTCTTTGCATCTGTCTTCATGCAAAAAGAAACTATAGCCCAACGTACTAAAAACATCACTGTAAAGACAGACTAGAAACAAAAGTTAAAATAAGCAAAAAAATAGTGAAAGAACACCTTTCTGATCTTGACAAATACAAATCACCGGGACCTGATGGATTATATCCCAGAGTTCTAAAGGAGCTGGCAGATGTCATCTCAGAACCACTGTACCACATCTTTCAAAAATCTTGGAGTACCTGGGAACTACCAGAGGATTGGAAAAGAGTTGATTTGATTCCCATCTTCAAAAAAAAAAGGGGGGGAACAGACCCAGAAAACTGCAGACCAATCAGCCTAACATCAATATCTGGGAAGATACAGGAAAAGATAATAAAAAACAGATCTGCCAACATCTAGAAATGAGTAAAGTAATAACTAGAAGTCAGCATGGATTTGTTAAAAACAGATCATGCCAAACCAATCTTATTTCATTCTTCAACATAGTGACTAAATTAGTAGACTAGTGAAATACTGTGGACATAATATACTTTGACTTCAGCAAGGGATTTGACAAAGTAGACCACAACCTACTTCTTGCTAAGCTAGAAAGATGTGGAATAGATAGCATCACCACCAGATAGATTTGTAACTGGCTGACAAACCATCCTTAACAAGTAATGCTTAATGGTTTTATGTCTACATGGAGGGAAGTAAGCAGTGGGATACCACAAGGTTCCATCTTAGGCTCAGTACCCTTCAATATCTTAGAAGAGGGAATGGAAGGGGAACTTACCAAATTTGCAGATGATATTAAGCTGGCAGAAATAGCTATCACCCTAGAAGATAGGCTCAAGATTCAGATGGATCTTGACAGACTTGAACACTGGGCCCTATCTAGCAAAATTAAATTCAGTGTTGAGAAAAGTAAAGTCTTACACTTAGGCAAGAAAAACCAAAAGTACACATAGACTGGGTGAAACCAGGTTTAATAGCAGTAACTGTGAGAGGGATCTTGGAGTCTTAGTGGACAACCAACTAAATATGAGCCAGTAGTGTGCAGCAGCAGCCAAAAAAGCTAATGCAATCCTAAGTTGTATTAACAGAGGGATACAATCAAGATCAAGGGAGGTACTAATACCACTCTAGTAAGGCCACACCTAGAGTACTGCATCCAGTTCTGTTCACCACATTACAAAAAAGATGTTGAGACTCTAGAAAAAGTACAGAGAAGAGCTACCAGGATGATTAGGGGACTGGAGACTAAAACATATGAAGAACGGTTACAGGAACTGGGCTTGGCTAATCTAGTAAAGAGAAGGACCAGGGGAGACATGATAGCAGTCTTCTAATATTTGAGGGGCTGCCACAGAGAGGAGGGGGTCCAGCTATTTTCTAAGGTACCCAAAGGGCAAACAAGGAATAATGGATGGAAACTGAACAAGGAGAGATTCAACCTGGAAATAAGGAGAAACTTTCTGACAGTGAGAACAATCAACCAATGGAACAGCTTGCCTTCGGAAATTGTGGGAGCTTCATCACTAGAGGCTTTCAAGAAGAGATTGGACTGCCATTTGTCAGAAATGGTGTAGTCTCCTGCTTGGGTGGGGGGTTGACTAGATGACCTACAAGGTCCCTTCCAACTCTGTTAATCTCTAAGAAACCCATTGTGATCCATATTTTCATTCAAAGAAACCAATTCTTCTCTAGACATAGGCTAGAAGCTGTAGGTCAGTGGTGGCGAACCTATGGTACGCATACCAGAGGTGGCACTGAGCCCTCTCTTTTGGCATGCATGTCTTACCCCAGCCCAGCTCCATCGCGTTTGTCCATCGCGTTTCTTGCCTTAGTGTGGGAGCGAAGTGTTGATACCATAAAAACATGTATAACATCCCTTGACACCATTGTAGCATCCCTGGACACTATACAAGCTAGATTGACAAACCTTGAACTAAAAGAGACAACACAAAAAAATGAACACCAAACATCTACAAACCATACTTCTACCCAACAACTGCAACCAAAACTCAATCCACAAAAAACCACAAATCTTTCAAATACTGATATCCCCATCCTCATTAAAGAAGCTGTTGAGTGTGAATGGAAATGACCAAATGCCATCTTATTTGGTCTAGAGGTCAGTGACAATGATGACATCACTAACGTTTGAAACATCATCAGGGAATATCAAGCATCAACCATCTCCCCTGATGAAATACTTGATATTTCTCATGTCGGTCCCCAGCTCAAAAATAAAGATGGCTTGATGATCCCACGCCTCTGCAGGGTTGTTTGCAAAAACGAATCAAGCAAATGCAAATTTATCTTCTCAATAAATTCACTTGCAAAGAGCAATAACAACCACAAGAACCTTCATTCTTGTCCTGATCTAACCTTACAGCAACGTGTACGATCCTGTGAACTACGTTCTGAGCTCAAAAGACTACACCAATTAGGTAATACTAATCTATACATCGACTACCGTGCTGTTTGTATCAAAAGCAAGAGCCACAACCCACGTCACAATAACCATCACCCAAACATCCAATGTTAGGAATGCATGTCCCTTACTTCCTCCAGACCCACTCCCTCATATCTTAAATGCAAACTACTCAATGCAAGAAGCCTTGAGATAAAATACATGAATTCTTCATTTTACTAAGCACTGCCACATTCAACATTATATTTGTCTGTGAGACATGGTTGAATGCATCTTTCCCAGATTCCATTACCACTGTAAGAGAATATCAAGTTTATCGGTCTGATCGCGAAATCTGTAGAGGAGTTGCTATATTTTATAAAAAGTCTCTAAATCTAAAAAAGATCCAAATTATACAAGACCTTGCTCTTCCCGAAACCATCATCTGTGATCTGTCCTTAAATACCTCAATCCGCTTCCTACTTTGCCATTGAACCCCTGACTATGATATAACTCATGCAAACAAGCTAAGTTCACTACTAACATGGGCTGCCTCTTGCCCACACCCTCTTATTTTCCTTGGTGACCTCAACTTACCTCTTATAAATTGGACACTAAATGAATGTACATCTCAACCCATTCATTCAACCCTATACAATGCCGTTACCACGCTGGGACTGGATCAATTAGTATATAACAACACCAGACTAAACAACTGCCTTGACCTCATCTTCTGCAACAGCTCAAACTCAGTTTATGGCCTACAAATACAGGAACCATTTTCAAACAGTGACCATAGCATGATTGACTTTTGTCTAAATTTACACCCACTAAAAGAGGATCATAATGATGGATCTCCAAAATACAATAAAAAAAAACCAATTATGAACTCATAGCTGCCAACTTATCATATCTTGATTGGCACATTCTGTTCTCTGACTGTAACACTACAGAAAAACATTATAACGACTTCTTGCTTGAACTTGAAAGAGTCGCTAAACTATATGTTCCATTAATAACCCCCCTAAACAAAAAAAACCAATTTACCCAAATTAATAAAAAAACTTCAATCTAAAAAAAAATCCTTATGGCGTAAAAATAAAACTAAACACGTAACTAACAAAAAACAAATTACCCATAACAATAAGGAAACTTCAATTTTAAAAAATCGCTATGGCAAAAAAACAAAACTAGCTATGTAGCAAATTTTAAAAACCAATACAACACCTTATGCTGACAGCAAGCAGAAAATCTTCTACGCACCGTGCCTTCTATAACTTTGTAAACACCAAACTTAAAGACTCAAAAACCATCCCACCTCTAAAAGGTCCTAATGGGAAAGACTATAGCAATGAAGCCATTAAGGCAAACCTCTTCAACATGTTCTTCAGTTCAGTCTTTGTAAACAGTAATGGCTCCTGCCCCACATTTCCTAATCATACAACAACTAATTGCAATGATCTACAAATTGACTTTACTGAAGATAACGCAGAAAATGCACTACGCCACCTTAAACCAACCTTATTTATTGGCCCGATGGATTATGTGCATTCTTCTTTAAAAAGCTCTCCACTTCTATAGCAGAACCATTAAGCATAATATATGAGTTATCATTCAGAACCAGCTCTTTACCAAACCTATGGTCTTTGGCAATGGCCATCCCCATTTTCAAAAAAGGTGACCCTTGCTTAGTTGATAACTACAGACCAATCTCATTGTGTTGTGTTACATGCAAAGTTATGGAATCAATTATTAATCAATGCATTACCTTCCACCTAGAGTCTAACAACTTACTCTCCAATAATCAGTTTGGTTTCAGAAAAAAATTGTCCTGCAATTTGCAACTTCTACAATGCAAAAACAAATGGACTACACTACTTGACCAGGGTAAAGCAATAGATGTAATTTACATTGACTTCAGCAAAGCATTTGACTCAGTGGTACATGACAAACTACTATTAAAATTAAATTCTTACGACTTTGCTGGATCCCTTCACAAGTGGATTACTGCCTTCCTGACAAACAGGCAACAAATAGTAAAAATAGGAAATGCCCTATCAAACCCTACACCAGTTATCTGTGGTGTCCCACAAGGGAGCGTTCTAGGACCCACACTCTTTACACTCTATATAAATGACCTTTGTGATCACCTTATTAGCAACTGCGCCAATTCAGAAAGCTCAAACTGCCTAAGGAGCTGCTGATACAGTTCTACAGAGGAATTATTGAGTCTATCATCTGCACCTCTATAACTGTCTGGTTTGGTTCTGCAACCCAACAGGACAGACACAGACTTCAGAGGAAAATTAGAACTGCAGAAAAAAACAATTACTACCAACCTGCCTTCAATCAAGGACCTGTCTACTGCACGAGTCAAGAAGAGGGCTGTGAAAATATTTACAGATCCCTCACATCCTGGACATAAACTGTTTCAACTCCTTCCCTCAAAACGATGCTATAGAGCATTGCACACCAGAACAACTAGGCACAAGAACAGTTTTTCCCCCGAAAGCCACCACTCTGCTAAACAAATAATTTCCTCAACACTGTTCAACTATTACAAAGTCTGCACTACTATTACTATTAAACTTCTCAACACTCCTTATTACCCATCCCCTCCCACTTGTGATTGTATGGCTGTAACTTTGTCGCTTGTATCCTTACGATTTATATTGTCTGTTTCCTAGTATGATTTGATTGCTTATTGTACCCTATGACTATCATTAAGTGTTGTACCTTATGATTCTTGATGAATGTATCTTTTCTTTTATGTATACTGAGAGTATTTGCACCAAGACAAATTCCTTGTGTGTCCCATCACACTTGGCCAATAAAGAATTCTATTCTATTCTATTCTATTCTATTCTATTCTATTCTATTCTATTCTATTCTACGATGGTCCAGAGACATTAGTCCCAGACAGATTTGAACCACAACATTAATTGGCTAGAACTTAGGGCAGTCCACCTGGCCCTGAGGCAATTAACAGACATAGTAGTAGATAGGGATGTCCTGGTCTTAACTGACAATGTGACCACTAAGGCACATAAACCGCGAAGGGGGTACACATTCAAGACCCCTGATGCTGGAAGCAGAGCAGCTCTGTTTTGGGGCGGAAAGACATCATGTATCACTCAGAGCTGAGCACATTGCTGGTGTATCCAATGTTGAAGCAGACTGGCTTAGCAAAGCCACCATAGACCATGCAGAGTGGTGTTTGCACCCTGCTTTGTTTCAGGAGCTGTTGGAGCGCTTCGGACAACCAGCAGTAGACCTCTTCACTTCTCAGGACAACTCACATCTCCCGAGATTCTACTCCAGGTTTGCAGTTCTGGGGACGGAAGGGACAGACACCTTACACAGCCCTTCGCCAAGGGAGCTTCTCTATACATTTCCTCTCCTGCCCTTGATCCAGAGGGTCATACAAAAACTATTGGGGGAAAGAGCAGAACTCCTACTTGTGGCCACTCATTGGCCTAGACGGCCATGGTTTGCAGACTTAGTAAACCTATCTGTGACCAGCCCTTGGAGGATACCGGCGGACAGAGTATCTCTCAGCCAGAGACCATTATTACTTCTGGAACCCCTGTGGCTTCAATTGACTGCTTGGAGATTGAGCGGGGATCTCTGATCTGGGATCATTACTCCTCCAAGGTGATACAAATCATTCAGGCCTCCAGGAGGCCTTCCACCGATTACATCTATGATGCGACCTGGATGGCTTTCTGCGAATGGTGCTCACGATCTGGGATGGACCCTACCGAGGCCTCGGTCAGCCAGGTGTTGGATTTTCTTCAAGATGGGCTTGACAAAGGCCTGTCACCCAACATGTTAAAGTGGCAAGTGGTGGCATTATCATCTGTACTTTCTTTGAGGGGCTCAGAATCCCTATCTAGGCATCCTACAGTCCGCTGATTTCTGAATGGAGCTACAAATCTGAGGCCTCCAGTGTTTCATCAATATCCAACATGGGACCTCTCTAAAGTACTGCATTCTGAGGCCCCATTTGAACCACTGAAATCTACTTCTCTGCAATTTTTTTCTTGCAAGTGGCCTTCCTGATAGCGATCACTTCTGCCAGGAAGATTTTGGACTTGGCTGCCTTATCTGTCAGGAAGGACCTTTGTATTTTTTACCCCAACTGAGTTTTGTTGAGACTGGACCCTTCATTCGTACCAAAGGTGAACTCTTGGTTCCACAGGGCCTAGAAATTGGTTTTACCTAATTTTTGTCTGAAACCTGTCCATTCTTTAGAAAAATGGTGGCACACTCTGGACGTTCGAAGGGTCCTGCGTATTTACATTAAATAAACTTCTCCCTTCAGGAAGTCTGAATCCCTTTTTATATCTTTTCAATCTTCTACCATGGGTTGCAAAGTCACTTCAACAACTGTGGGGAGATGGATCAGACTGTGCATCTCCAAAGCCTACCAATGCCAAGGTCTTGCAATTTCTCCAAGAATAACAGCCCATTCGACAAAAAGTGAGGCTACAATGGCAGCGTGGGCTATTCAAGCCTCTCTGGAGAAGGTTTGCAAGGCAGCAACTTGGGCATCACCTTCTCTGTTCATCAAACATTATAAGCTGGACTTCTGTGCATCTTTGGAGGCAGCCTTTGGACAGAGAGTTTTTCAAAAGGTCTATCCTGTCTAAGGGATTCAGACTGAACTAGGCCCACCAGTTTTGGTATGTCTCAATCCTAGATGCTTTCTCCACCACAATTGGAGAAGGGTTGTTGGTTCTTACCTGATCTGACCTTTCTCTTTGGGTGGAGATAGCACCCAGACCCACACTGTTGGAGGTCCGTTCTGAATCCAGTGGAGCATGACAATGATAACAAGAAAACACGTCAGTTTGTCACTATTCCTTCACCAATTTTGGGGGCACCTTTAGCAACAGGGGAGTGTCCTCACAGATCTGACAGACTCAGTACAATCAGCAGCAGTGACTGACAGCCCAATCCTGGATGCTATCTCCACCCAAAGAGAAAGGTCGTATCAGGTAAGAACCAACAACCCTTCTATGCAAGCTGGACACTTTGGCTACCTAAAAACCTTGCACCTGGCCAGGCAACAGTTCTGGTGGCCAAAGATGAAGAAAGACATGGGGGACTATGTAAAAAGCTGTGCCACCTGCACAGCCATGAAAAAAAGCCCTGGGAAGCCCCCAGGACTCTGTCAGCAGGTGGGAGATCCATCCCGACCCTGGCAGGAGATTGCCATGGATTTCATAGTTGAGCTCCCTGCGAGTACTGGGAACATGGTCATTTGGACCATGATAGATCTGTTTTCTAAGCAAGCCCACTTTATTGCCTCTTCAGAGCTCCCATTCACAAAGAAGCTCGCTAAACTGTTCATAAACCAAATTTATAGGTTGCATGGGGTTCCCTGTAGAATCATCTCTGATGGGGGGGTCCAGTTTATTACTAAGTTCTGGAGGAAATTCATGTGAACCATAGGGTCCTCACAAGGACTGAGCTCAGCTTTCCATCCAAGTACAAATGGGTATGGGAATATTTAGAGTCGGTTTTCACCAGGTCATGCCAATATGACATGTCCAATAAATATGTTCTTTCAGGAATCCACCTGCCTCGGAGTTTTGTTTGCTATGGGTGTGTTACTTGGAACCCTGATACTTTCCCCATCTCAGATGTACCAGTTGGTTAACAAACCAATAAATGACAATCTTACTAAGATAAATGTAATCTAATTCATGAGGATAGTGCATTATACTCTGATAGAGATTTAAGCATGGCATCATTTTCAAGAAACCTTGAAAAGACAGGACAATTTGCAACCATAAAATTGCTTATTTTATTTAAATGAGATATAATTTTAAAATGACTGCTTATAAGAACTGAAGCTTGCAATAAAGCAGGTCACTACTTCCTGGTGTGATTAATTTGGCTAAGCTAATTAAAACAAATATCTTGTGGTACTATAATATCTTTTGTGGATGAGGTGTTAATCAAAATCTGTTTCATTGGCTTGGCAACTAGTTGTTTATCATTTCAAAGTTCATTTAATTTTAAAAGAGCAGAAATAAAAATGCCTTGCATATTACAAATAAAGTTCATTTGTTTTGCAGTATAATATAAAGGTGAAATTTATATAATTGTTATACTGGGTTAACATTTGCCTTATTTACATTAACCTCTGATATACTTTTTGATATGATTAAAGAATGAAATGAATCAAGGAATAAATAAACAATGAAATGGTCAGTACTATGCCAGCCTGTTTGAAAGGGAAATGCAAGTGAATTCAAGTGAATTAAGTGATTATATCATAGTAGTAGAATGAATCATGGCATCTGCTAGTAACAGACTGGTGATGTTCCCACAACCAAGAAAGTGAGCAGATGACATATTTAAAAATTCTTTATCAGTGTGTATCAGAGTGCACACAGCATGACTAGGTGAGATAACCCAGGAGCAAACACAACACACAGGTTTGTATTTACATATAGTGGTTTTATCCCACAAAGGCATATATACATACATACAAGTACTTTGATACAGGCCTTGAACAAACAGCAATCAGTAATCAGCTATACCACAGAAGCACACATGGAGAGAGAGAGATCTCCCTCACAGGGTCTCACTTATAATACAGCCTCTTAAAGTGGTAGCAGTCAAATAATTCTGCTGACTCATTGTTACTATTGCATTATCATTACATCATTACAGTATTATAGCATTACAACCTTACAGCAGCTGATCAGCTATTAAATCATCATTACCCTGACACTCCCCCCATTTAAAGCTGAACAGCTGAATGCTTTAATGCAGTGGTTCTTAACCTGGGTGATATCACCCCCCAAGGGGCAATTTTGTTTTTCAGGGGGACGATGGAATGAAAAGGGGCGACATGGGGGCGAAGGAATGGAAGGGGGGCGATATGGAGGCGATGGAGAGAGATATATTGAGAGAGAGAGAGAGAGAGAGAGAGATCTATATTGGTAGGTAGGTAGGTAGACAAAAAGACAGACAGGTAGGTAGATAGGCAGGCAGGCAAACAGACAGACCTTTTGGATGGATGGATGGACGGACAGACGGATGGACAGACAGAAAGAATGCGAGAGCGGCAGCACTTTAGGAAAGCAGTGGTGGCGGCTTTTCCCCACATGCTGCCGCATTCGAGGCGCCGGTTCAGGTGCAGTACAACAGTCAATGGGGTGAGCCTACAGGGCCGGCGCCTTGAATGCCTCCCTACCCCTCTTAGCATTCCCAAGAAGGCTGGCAGAGGGGCGCTAAGAGGCGACAGGGGGCGTTCAAGGTGCCGGCTGGCCCTGCAGGTTCACCCGTTGACTAGCACTGCTCCGGAGCTGGCACCTCCAATGCGGAAGCAGTGGCACATTACGTGCCGCCATGGCTGCGTTTGACACGCCGCCCCCCTGCCACCTCTTAGCGCCCCTCTGCTGGCCCCCTTGGCCTTGGGGATGCTAAGAGGTGGCAGGGGGGCACGTTAAATGCGGCCACGGTGGCACATAATGCGCCACCACTTCCACATTGGAGGCGCCGGCTCCGAAGCATTACTACAGTCAGTGGGTGAACCTGCAGGGCTGGTGCCTCAAACGCCCCCCTGCTGCCTTTTAACGCCCCTTTGCTGGCCCCCTTGGGGATGCTAAGAGGTGGCAGGGGGCGGTTATGTTAGGGGAGGGGGCGATGACAACTTCCTCAATGGCTCAAGGGGGTGATTCTTTCAAAAGGTTAAGAACCACTGCTTTAACATTTTCATGATGCTTTCTATCTCTATTATGTCTATGCCTCCTGCTTTGGTTTCTACTCTCATTGCTACAAACACTACTAGCACCATTACTACTAGTGCTTCTGGAACTGCTCCCAATTTCATTTTCTAATGGCTCTGTACAATCTGTCTCATTAATTTCCATTACATCCTGCTTACTATGTCTTGGTTGAATACCTTCACTTTCTCTATCCAGCTCAGTCTAGTTTCTCTGTCTGCCTGACATTCTCTGTTTGCCTGACATTCTCTTTAACTTCGGTTTCCTCCATTTTTTCTTAGGCAATGACCATGTCCATATCTCTTGGTACTTACAGGGTTCATTACAAATACTACCTACTCTAAACCCACTTGCAGTGAACTGCTCAGGAAGTATTCCTTTATTAAATCTTTCAAGTCTCCTAGGTATATCTCTGTTTGTTTGCCTTGAGTTTTTCCTACTCACAGGATATACCCTGGATTTATTTATTTATTAATTCGACTTGATTTAGCCTTACAAACTGTGCAATCCAAGTACATCTTGCATTGCTTTAGGTTTGGCTTTGGCTTATGCCCCTCAGCTAGGTCTGGCATCTTCTGCAGTACTCTGCAAGTCTCATGCCCCAGTCTCCTGTGCCATAAATATATAGACTATCTTTCTTAACCCCTCATGCACGAATTCTTCTATCTTTCCTGATAGAGTACTGTCATCCTCAGAGATGCTATTCAGCAGGTTCTAACCAGTTCTGGAGAACCAGTAGCGGAAATTTTGAGTAGTTTGGAGAACTGGCAAATACCACCTCTGACTGGCCTCGCCAACCCGATCTATTCTCTGCCTCCCGAGTCCCAGCTGATCGGCTGGGTCTTCTTTGGTTTCCTTGCACAGGTGAACAGAGCTGGAAAGCAGGTTGGTGGGGTGGGAAGGGGATTTTGCAGTATCCTTCCCCCAGGAGTGGGGAGGGAATAGAGATTTTGCAGTATCCTTCCCCTTCCACAGCCACCAAGCTGGTAGTAAAAATTTTTGAATCCCACCACTGGTCCTCCTGCAAATAGTATTTCATACCCATGGCCATCTAACCTGGAAACTGTGATGACCCGGAGCGTGGCACAAAGGCAACACAGTCAAATAAGCAAGAAGTATCCCAAGAACAGACTTTAAGTGAAGGAAATTCAGTCCAAAAATAAAGTACTTACAAACTGTAAATAAAAATCCACACAAACCATGCTGCAGTAATTAACTTGACAGGGCAGGAGAAGGAATTGCAGAAGCCCAGCAAAACACACACAGTTGGGAAGATTCCAGGAACCCAGATAAGCCTCGATGTTACAGATGTTGGCTTGTGCTGAGCTTTATCTCCTTCCTTTTCTGTTCACCTTTCAAGCCATTTCTGTTCCTCTTCCAACAATCGGCCAGTCAAATATGTCATGGTTAAGTAAGTCCTTCTCTTGCATGGACTCTAAGCTAGTTACAAGAACGTCCCATGAAGTGTCCAATGAACTGAGCATCACATATACCTTGTGTGCCTCAGTAAACGTCATTCCTCTTTGCTCCAAATTCAGGAATGTCTTTCTCATAGCCTGCAGCTGTGTGGACATGCTCTCCCCTAGCTTCAGTTGGCCTTCTCTCTGGTCTGGGTCCATAACCTGTCAGGGTGCACACGGTGTGACTAAATGATATAACCCAGGAGCAAACACAGCACACAGGTTTATATTTACATATAGTGGTTTTATCCCACAAAGGCATACTATATATACATACAAGTACTTTGATACAGGCCTTAAACAAACAACAATCAGTAATCAGCTATACCACAAAAGCACACATGGAAAGAGAGATATGCCCTCACAGCCTCTTAAAGTGATAGCAGTCAAATAACCCTGCTGACTCATTACTACCATTGCATCATCATTACATCATTACAGTATTACAGCATTACAACATTATAGCAGCTGGTCAGCTATTAAATCATCATTACCCTGACAGTGTGGACCATGTGTGGTAAATCAATTTGATCATTTCTTGTTTTTTAAAATAAATATTATATTGCTTCTAAATAAATGGATTTTGGGCAACAGATTTTAAATCCATCCATAATATGTGCTACTTTTTTGGAAAGTTTTTTCTTGGGGTGGAGATGTGATGTAGCAGTCGTATCTATGCATATTAGCTCTTGCAATAATTTCCTTGCATTCATTTTATGTGAACTATTGTGAGAGCCCTGCTGTAATTGCTTGCATTATTTTGTCTTTTATTTGTAATGCACTTAGTTAATAAATTGTCCATACATGGATTTGACAAAATAGTTTATGTCAACCTAAACTTGATGAAACAGTATATTTGCTATCTCATAATGTACTACAAGGTTGCTGTCTGAGCCTATAAAATTCAAAGAATAATAACTACACAATTAGTTTTTAAGTTGTTTTGTAAATTGGGTAATATCTATATACTATTATAAAAAATCATGAACTGTGATTAATTAAATTATTTCCCATTTTTAAAGATAATATGACATGGCTAATCTTGCGTCTGAGTTTTCCTATGTAAATGTATGTACAGAGGCTCCAGTCACAACTGATAGCATAACATTCCTTAAAATCTTCATATAAATTTACTGTTTGTTTTACACAGATATTTATTTACACAGATCTTTATTACATAGATCTGTACAACATGTACAGACCATGTTGTCTTCTGTTCTTTAAGTTTGTTCAAAAAATGAAATTATAATCAATTTGTAGTAGTGTCCATGGGAATTCAAATGATAATATCTCTACTGTACAACCTGTCTTCAGTCGAGAACCTGTATACTGCACGAGTCAAAAAGAGGGCTGTGAAAATATTTACAGACCCCTTACATCCCAGGCATAAACTGTTTCAAGTCCTACCCTCAAAACAATGCTATAGAGCATTGCACACCAGAACAACTAGGCACAAGAACAGTTTTTCCCCAAACGTCATCACTCTGCTATACAAATAATTCTCTCAACACTGTCCAACTATTTACGAAGTCTGCACTACTATTACTGTTAATCTTCCCATCACTCCTTATCACACATCCCCTCCCACTTGAGACTGTATGACTATAACTTTGTCACTTGTATTCTAACTATTTTTATTGACTGTCCCCCAGTATGATTTGATTGCTTATTGTACCCTATGATTATTAAGTGTTGGACCTTATGATTTTTGACTCTTTATGAATGTATCTTTCCTTTTATGTACACTGAGAGCATTTGCACCAAGACAAATTCCTTGTGTGCCCAATCACACTTGGCCAATAAAGAACTCTAGCTAGCTAGCTAGTCCTTGCTTAATGACTGTTTTTTTTAAAAATAATCATTCAAAGTTACAATGTACTCCAAAAAAGATATTGCTGATCATCCTTGAATTATGAGTTCCCCTCTACACACAAACACACACACACATAAACATACATGGTCATGTGAATACATTTTAAGTGCTTTGCAATTTATAACTGGCTGAAGTGTCAAATGACCACAATTTGTAGCATTTTTTTGCTGGTTTCAAGTTTTTTTCAAATTCAGGAGAACAGATTCACCTAATAATCACGTGGTTAATGACCACATAATTTACTTAATGACCACTTTGATCTGCTTTATGACTGGCATAAAAGTGACCATAAAATGAATCAGGTCACCTGGTTAATTACCACAATAACTTACAACAAAATTTCTGAACTCAGTTGTAGTAGTTAAGGAGGAATGCATGTAGTCTATTTGGGTTGAGCATGTTATCTATTAATTCAGGGGTGTCAAACTCGATTTTAATGAGGGCCAGATCAGCATTTTGGTTGTCCTCTGGGGACTGGGGGAGAGGGGTCCCCACAATACTGGGGTGGTGGTGGCTGACTGCGTGTGGCCCAGGGCCATGCCAGCTTTACGTCACTCCTGTGGGTGGTGTCTGTGCCAGCCAGGTGGGGTTGGGGAGGGAATCCATGGGTATCTGGTGAGTGGGATGGGGGCAGGAGTCTTGTCTCGTGGCATGAGGTGAGGCAAGGCAACGGGCAGGGCAGCTTCAGCTGGTGTGCCTTCCGCTGATTTCAGTGCCACTCAGTTTCCAAGCCCACCCCTGCCAGATAGTCTGGTGAGGAGCTTTGCGTTCCACCTTCTGCACCATGCCACAAATGGGGATTGACCATTCCCCAAGCCCCACCACTGTCAAAGTAAATCCCAAGGGGCTGTGCTGCAATGGACAGATGAAAAATGCAGCTTTTGTCTGAAGGAGGAGGAAGAAGCAGTTGTCAGGATGTTGATGGGCCTGGCTGTGGGTTGCTCAGGTAAGTCGGTGCAGGGCATGGGGGGGGGCATTCTGCACTCCCAGCCTTGCTTTGTCCTCCATCCCCCACCTCCTCACTTTGTGGCCTCCTCACTGGTGTGTTGCTAAGCCTCCCACTCTGTTACAGCAGCCAGCAAGGAGAAGAAGTGGTGAAGAATGAAGAATGAAGCAAGGCAATGAGGGAGGGAAGGGGGAAGGACAAAGCAAGGCAGGGAATGCAGAGCTGCCCACCCCCCTACACTGGCTTACCTGAGGGCCCTTCAGTCAGGCCACCCATGCCAAATCCTCACCTATCCACCCACCCACCCCAGGGCAATCACATTCCTTCACTAACCTGCTTTCCAGTTCTGTTCTCTGCCACTGCATGCAAAAGTAATCTGTGGGACTCTGGTAAAAAAAAGTAGTTTAGACCAGGGGTGTCAAACCCACGTCATCATGGTGGCATCGCATGACGTATCGGAACTTTCCCCCCTTCACTAAACTGGGCGTGGGCGTGGCTAGCACATGATGCATCTGGCCCGTGGGCTGGAAGTTTGAAAAAAAATCTTGTGAAGTTGGAAGGTCTGAACTATTTTTTTTTTTTACCACAGTCCCACAGACTACTTTTGTTGCCCTACATATAGGGGTGGAGAACTGGGCCTGTGCGCAAATGTGCACACTGCCTCCTGGGCACACACCCGCATGTTGGGATGGCAAGGGCTGAACCAAAGTGACATGGGCTGGCCTCTGTGGGCTGGAACTGACCTCATCGTGGGCGGGATCTGGCCCGCAGGCCTTGAGTTTGACGCACTCCTATTGATTTATTTGTTGATTTACTGGTTTATTTTTCTTACATGGTTACCCATAAAAGGCAAATTCTGGCTCAAAAAGTAGTAAAAACAAAACACAGTGAGAACAACAACCTGGTTCCACAATACTTTGGCTTCTTCAGACTCAAACCACACCCTATCCCAGTATCTTTTAGTAAGGAAATAGTTTTCTATGACACTGACTGTTTTGGGATGTTTCAGTTTTCAGTTATGATGGGTCATGTTGGACCCATTGTAGCAGCAACAAAACTTCCCATTGCAGACTATAAAATAGTTCATCACCTACAGATTTTCATGGGAAAAATTGCATTTTAAAATTAGGGTTTTACCTTTTATGACTAATTATAAACTAGTCAGAAGGTGACAATTTGGGCATCTAGCAAGATCAAATGTGCAAATTGTAAAATGCTCTCAGTTACTGACACCAAATGATAATGCTGCTGTCTGAATTGCTTCTGTAGATCAATGAGAACTTATGCATATATAGACTTTTCTATCTTGAATAAAAGTGCATTAAGCCCAGGGAGAAGCAAATCAGTGGACAGCATCAAAAGCCATAAGAACAGAATGTACTGAAAAGGAAGCAAAATGGCTTAAATGACCACTTCAAACATAGAACAAGTATTGCTAGCAACAGGAATCAGTTACCATATTTTTCAGACTATAAGATGCACTCCCCACCTCCAAAAGTGGGTGGAAATGTCTGTGCATCTTATAGAGCGAATATTGTGGAGGGTGGGGGAAGGGGGGTTGGTGCGGCACTGATCAGCGCAAACAGACTGAGGTGAATGGGCTGTGGCAAACGGGCCGCAGCAAAGGCGAACGGGCTGCGGTGAACAGGCCACAGTAGCAGCAAATGGGCCATGGTGAAGGTGAATGGGTGGTGGCGAACAGGCCACAGTAGTGGCAAATGGGAGGTGGCAAATGGGCAGCAGCGAACGGGCCATGGCGAACAGGCTGCAGTGATCCCCACTGCCTAGAACAGCTGATCGGCAGTATTCCGGGAGGCATATCCAGTCACCAATCAGCTGCTCAGCAGCGAAGGCTCCAGTGTTTCCCGGCGGCGGCAGCAGCAGTTGAACTCAGTTGACCAGTGGTGGGTGCAATGGAGCAGAGCCCTGATGAGCCACGTACTGGGGCTGGGATAACGTGCTGAAGCTGATCAGGCTGTTTGCTGTTTACTGCAAGGACGCTAGCCAGATGAATAACAGATGGATGCTGGAAGGCAAAGGCAGGGTTTTTTTTTTTCTTCCCTCCTCTAAAGCTAACATGCGTCTTATAGTCCAAAAAATATGGTATATAAAATCTTACGATTAACAATTTGGGTAAAAGAGAAAATGACAACAGCACAAAATCTGGGGGGAAAATAGTACTAAATAGCAATGACACTGACAATGACACGAAGTGATCTTTCTTAAGAAAAGGATTTTATAATATTTCATTAGTTGCTGCTCACTTCCCGTCCCAATTCTTTTGCCAGGGACATTGGTGAGAACTTGGCCTCTATTGATGTTCTAAAGTAGCAGCAATAGAAGCAGTATCAGTATCTCTAATTCAAAAGCCATCAAAATAGAGTTCCTAATGAAGCTATTTTACTAGGAGTATTAGATACTGTGGGGGAAAAGTACCTGTGTGATACATTTATAAGTCTTAATTCCCTTTCCCTGAAATCTTTTATTTCAGCCATTGTATTACATTATCAGTATAATAAATAAATTCAATCAAATATAGTTATATATAAATAATCTCTGAGCATAGATAGTCCACATAGATTCCTGATCTGCCTCCGTATATTTATTACATGTGTATTTTTATTACACATTTGAAATGTTTAAACAGTAGCTTTATCCTATAATTTTTATTCTATGACAAAGCCCTGTTACTCACATTGGAATATAGCTTAACATTTAAGACAGTTGTCCTATTGATAATGAATAGAAATTCTACCATATTAATTATTTCTTCCTCAATTTATAAATATGGGCTGGATGGACTTCTTTTTTTTAAATATATTTTTTATTTTTAACAACAAACATAAACAAACATAAACATAAACCAACAAATAAAACCATCTTTCCATTGTACAGTGTGTTGGTTGGTACATATCTTTTGTGCACAATATCAACAGTCCTTCCCTTCTACATTTAAATTATTATTCATATTATTTATTCGACTTGTATGCCGCCCTACTCGCTAAGGACTCGGGGCGGCGAATATTAAAACAGAGCAAATTTACAATAAAAAACTATTAAATAAAACAAGTCCAATACATTAAAACATTAAAATAAATTAAATAGCCCTAAAACCCCACCCGGGTCATTCCAGGCTGGCCTGTTGAAACAACCAGGTCTTCAGGTCTCGGCGGAAGGAGTGGAGATCAGGGGCCAAACGGAGATCCATGGGGAGCTGATTCCAGAGGGCGGGCGCTCCCGCAGAGAAGGCCCTAGCCCTGGGGACTGCCAGCCAACAATGCCTGACCGACAGTATCCCAAGGAGGCCACTCCTATGGGAGCGAACAGGGCAATCGGAAAGTGATGCTGGCAGGAGGCATTCCTGCAAGTACCCTGGACCCAAGCCATTTAGGGCTTTGTAAGTTGTTACTAGCACCTATATATAATATAGCACCTTGATATATTATATATATCAACTATGCATATTATATTATATTGCTATTAACACCTTATTAGACTTTAATTATAAATTCACATCATTTTTTTTGAGCAAATCTCAACTATTACATGACCCAATACGTAATATCATTCATTTCATTATAATCAATTATAACATATCATTACCTTATCTTACCATTACTATTATGTTATATTTATATTATAATATATTTTCTTTGCCTATTTTCTTATCTAGCCATTGATAAAATAAATCCCAAATTTTATAATATTCTTTGTCTTCTTGCTCTCTAATTGCTAATGTCAATTTACTCATTTCTGCACATTCCATTATTTTCTTAATCACCTCCTCTTCTATTGGAATTTTTTCACTTTTCCAATTTTTGGCAAATACAATTCTAGCTGCTGTTAATACATTTATAATAAGATATATCAATTCTTTACTATATCCTTCAGGTAAGATACCCAATAAAAATATCTCATAAATATCAATAAAAATATCAATAAAAATATTTCAAGTCTATATGCTGTTTTATCATTTTTTCCAGCCATGTATGAATTTTAGTCCAGTATCTCTTGGCTTCCACACACGTCCACCATATGTGATAGTATGATCCAGGTATCTGATGACACTTCCAACATTTCTCCAATTTGTTCTTAAACATCCTTGCTATTTTTGCCGGGGGTAGATGCCACCTGTAAAACATCTTATACAAATTCTCTTTATATGCTGTTGACATTATTATTTTATAATTTTGAGACCATAATTTCTGCCATCTTTCTAAATCTATCCCATATCCCAAAAATTTCCCCCAAGCAATCATTGTTTCTTTTACTTGTTGTTCTTCTAATTTTATTCCAAGTAAATATCCATATAATTTTGAATCACCTTCTCATCAGTACCTGTCAAAATTCCATCTAATTCAGTAAGTTCCTTCTGTCCTACGATCTTTATCATATCTAGAATGTATTTGCACATATGAATACCAATTCATCTCTATTTTTTGTTCCTCTAGTTCTTGCTTAGATTTGAGTTCAACCTCTTCATTTAATATTTTACCATATCTTACTGTTTGTTCCATTTTATAAACAATTGGATATGCAAATGCCTCTATAGTTGACAAACAGACTGGTATTTTGATGTAATGTTGTGTCCTTATTTTCTCCCATATTAATAATAAAGCATCATGAATATAGTGTCTCCTAAAATACCCATGTGTTTTACTTTCCTTATATCATAAAAAAGTGTGCCATCCCAATAATACGTCATGATCTTCTAATGTTAACAATCTAGTATTCCTTAAGACTATCCATTCTTTCACCCACATCAATGTTGCCGCCTGGTAATATAATTCCCAACTGGGTAAACAAAACCTCCTCTTGTTCTAGCATCTTGTAACTATTTTAATTTAATTCTTGCCTTCTTTCCCTGCCATATATACTTCAATATTATTTTGTTTAAATCCTCAAAATATTCTTTCCCTAGTTTAATTGGAATTGACTGGAACAAATATAAAATCCTTGGTAATATATTCATCTTAATTCTCCCTAGTAGAGATAACTGTAAGTTTTCCCATTTTTTCAAATCTGTCACGATCTGCTCTTTGAGTTTATAGTAGTTATCTTCTTTGAGTGTTCAAAAGAATCTTGCTGTTAATTGTATTCCTAGATACTTAACTTTGTTTGTGATCTGGATGTTCAATCTCTCTATCAATTCTTCCTTTTGTTTTTCCACCATATTTTAACTAAAATCTTAGTTTTATCTTTATTTATTTTCAAACCTGCTACCTGTCCATATTTTTCAATCTTTTCTATCAGTTTGGGTGCTGTTTTTAATGATTCCTTTAGTATGAAAACCAGATCATCTGCAAACGCTTGTAACTTGTATTCCTCTTTTTTATTTTCATTCCTTTTATTTCACTATAATCTCTAATATTTCTATTTAGTACGTCCAAAGTCAAGACAAACAGCAGAGGCGACAGCAGGCATCCTTGCCTAGTTCCTTTTTTAATATTGATATTATCTGTTAACTCTCCATTTATCATTACTTTGGCAGATTGTTTATGATATATTGCTTTTATAGTTTCAACAAATTTTCCACCAAATCCAGGTGATCTTGACTCCTGAGATCACCCCCGATACTGCCGCTTTGGGACGGTCCCCTGGGATCTAAACTGACTCGTAGGGTTGGTGAAAGTTGGGGGCACCTCCTGTTGATCCCAGGGATGTCGCAAAGTCCCTGGTTGATCCAGGACAGCCCCTTTACCCAGCGCTGAGGCAGCCATCGGGCTGAAGAAGCTGTGACAGCTCGGAGGAATGAGATTGGAAGAAGTTTGTCGGTCGGTGAGATCATCTTGTTTTTAACCCTTTGGGAACACCCTAGCAACTCTAATGGTGTGAAATTGAGAGTGATATGGAATAGGCGGAAGAGATTGTGTTTGAAAGTAAAGAGCTTTGTTTCTTCTTTCTTTTATGGCTTTAAAGACTTTCCTTTTACTTTTTCCTCTTGGGAGCCCTTGAATACCTTTTATATTTTATTGAATCTTGTCTCTTTTTCCTTTTTGGCACCAGGGGCTCTAATGTAATTTGGTTATTTTGATCTGGTTACTTTTTATTTTTGCATATAAGAAATGGTCACCGAGATTTTTACTGTCCTTCTTGTTTTGAATAAGACAGGAAGTGATACATTTGGAAGTCACTTGGCAAGGAAGTGAAAGTTGGTTGTGAGATACAATATTGCTACTAGAGACCTGTTATCTTATATAAACATATACACTTGCAAGGACTGTATCCAAGGCTCCGTTGATTAGAAAGTGCCGGATAGGTGCTTTTGGAATATCTTTGAGCCTTCAGTTTGGAACTGAAGAATAAAGTGACCTTGGAGAGCTTTTTAAAATAAAAGAATTGGATTTCTTCGAGAGGCAAAAACAGAGGAGCTGCTATCTTCCGGCTTTCACCAGTTAAGCTCTGGATTCTGCATAGTGGCAATGGAATAAAGAGTGATATTGCTTCCTGCCAAGGCTTTTTATTGTTTGGAATTGAATTTTTATAATTGGAGCCCCTAAAATATATTTTGTTATTCCTAAAGGGAATTCTATTACTTTACTATTTTTATCCTTTTTTTTATTGATACCTTCCTATTTTTAACTCTTAGCCTTTTTTCTTTTGAGAGTTGGTTTTTTTTTTTACTCTGCGCATTGGAAACAAGATAGTTAATTATTGGACCTTTTTTTATCTTTTTCCTTTTAAATTTAAGTTTTAAATTTTGCCTTTTTCAAATTATTGATGTATTATTGATATGTAATTGAACCCCCTTTTTTTCCCTTTACTATTCTTTTCCTTTTTTCTTGTTAAAAGGATTGTTCTTCTCCCTTTTTATAACACTAATTTTTATTTTTATTTTTTGTTATTGGCCTTCATTTTTTTTTTCCTTCCTTCTTTTTGGAATTGGTTCTGACAACCTCTGCAACAATGAGTAGAAGACCTTCAATTCCACAAGTAACGGCTCCCACAACAGAAGAGGCAATACAGAAGATATTACAAGTAGTAGGTGAGATTGGAAAAAGAACAGAGATAATTGAACAGAAGCTAGACAAGACAGATAAAAAGCTAGATAAGACAGATGAAAAGCTAGACAAGACAGTTGAAAGTATAAAGGTTTTACAGCAAACAATGGAGAAATACGGTGAGAGGATGAAGAAAATTGAAGAGCAGCAAGAACAAAGAGACAAGGAAATGAAGAGTTTTAATACCAGATTAAGGGAAGTTGAGAGCGACCATAATGAATCTCTGCGAAGTGAAGTTGATAGATCGGAATTCTATTTGAGATTCCAAAATGTCGAGGAAGAGAAGGGTGAAAATTTACTGGAGAAAATGACACAGATTTTGGCAGAACTGTTAGAAATAACGGAAGAGAAGATGAGGGATGGAATAGATGAAACATTTCGTGTCTTTACAAGATATGCAACGAGGAATAAGCTTCCAAGAGAAATTCATATTAGATTTACTAAGAAGAGTATTAAATCACAAATTTTGCAAACAGTCAGAGACGCTGAAGCACAACAATAAAGATGTCACGGTATTGAAACAGATACCAAGAAGAATAAGAGAGAGAGAGGAGAATATGCGTTTTATCAGAGAATTATTGAAGAGAGGAATAAATTATAGATGGCTAATACCAGAAGGCCTCTTGTTTGTCTGGCGGGAACAAAGACATAGAATCGACACAGTGGAGAAGGCAGAGTCATTCTATGAGAGCTATTTTAGAGGAAAAGAGGAAAGCGGAGGACATGAAGAACTGATTGTGGAACTTCAAAGGAAGGTGCAATGATAAGTGAAGAAGAAGAACAACTTGGAGCAGTAGGCGGTCTACCTAGAGAACAAAAAGAAGTTAGAACGACTAGAGCAAAACAACCTATATATAAGACTTAAATGGAAGGGAAAAAATTGATCTCAATGAATATAAATGGACTCAACTCAATTGTTAAAAGAAGGAAAATATTTCATAAATTAGAGAAATTAAAATTTGATATAATTTGTCTGCAAGAGGTCCATATTAAAAAGCAAAATGAATATGTATTAAGGCAAAGAAAGTTAGGAAAGCTATTTACATCATTGGTGCAATGTAAAAAAAGAGGAGTGGCTTTATATATTAAAGATACAATTACTGCAGAATTGATTTATACAGATGAAGATGGGAGGATTTTAATGGTGGAGATAATAGATAACAACACTAAAATGCTCCTGATAGCAATATATGCACCAAGTGAGAATCAAGAAGAATTCTATAAGAAATTATATCAAAAAGTGATTGAATTAGACTATGCAAATATCTTTCTGATGGGAGATTTTAATGGGATAATTAATGACCAGCTTGATTACAAATCTGAAAGAACCAAAAGAAAATTAGAAAAAAGCTACCCAAGTCCTTCTTTCAAATGATAGAAGAAATGAATATTAAAGACATATGGAGAGAAATATTGGAAATAAAGAATTTACTTTTTATTCAAATAGACATGAATCATGGTCAAGAATAGATATGGTATGGGCATCTGCAGATATGCTCCCGATATACAGAAAATTCAAATTGAAAGTGGGACCTGGGCGGATCACAATCCATTGACAGTTGCCTGGAAAGGACAGAGGAGAAGATCTAGATGGACATTAAATAATATGATTTTGAAAGAAGAAGAATTTAAAAGAGAATTGAGACAGAACTTATCTTTTTTTCAAGGAAAATAGAAAAGAAGATACATCACTACAAACTCGTTGGGATCGATGAAGGCTTATACAAGAGGTTTGATAATTGACTATATAAGGAAAAGAAATATTAAGCGGAAGAAGACACTCAAAATTTTGGAAGATGATTTCAGGAAATTGGAAGAAGAATTACAACAATCACAAGGAAAGATATTAAAAGGAAAATGGATGTGATTAAACATAAAATGGCTTTAATGGACAAGGAAGAAATCGCTCAAAAGATTAAAGCTAAACAAAATTACTTTGAAAAGCGGTAATAAGCCAGGAAGGTGGTTAGCGTATAAAATTAGAAAGGAAAGAGAAATAAAGAAAATTAGCCAATTAATAGATGGAAAAGGGAATATACAGCATGGGAACGATGAAAAGAAAAAAATTATTCGAGACTACTATGAAAAACTGTACTCTCAAGAAGATATTCTAGAAGAAAAAATTGAACAGTATTTACAAAAGACAAGACTACCACAGATACCTGAAGATATTGAGACAATGTTAGAAGGGAACATAACCATGATGGAATTAACAGAAGCCTTGAAGAAACAAAATACAGGAAAAGCACCAGGCCCAGATGGTCTAGAATTTTACAGGACCTTCCAGGAAGTGTTAAGCACTCCCCTTCTAGAAGTGATGAATGAAGTCTTATTAAAAAGAGAATACCTGAGACATGGTTGGAAGCTTATATTACCCTAATACCTAAAGAAGAAATGGATCTACAACAAGTTAAAAATTATAGACCTATCTCATTGTTGAATTCAGATTATAAAATTTTTGCTTCAATCTTGGCAGAAAGAATGAAAAGATACTTAAATGAATTTATCCACACGGATCAAAATGGATTTTTGCCAAAACGACAAATTAAGCAAAATGTGAGAATAATTTTAGATACTTTGGAGTATTATGAACACACCCTGAAAAACAGATGGCACTGATGTTTTTAGATGCTCAAAAGCATTTGACAATGTGAACTGGCGGTTTATGATATTGCAAATGATGCAAATGGGCTTTGGAAAAACTTTATACAAGCTATTGAGGCAATATATAATAATCAAACAGCAAAGATATTGGTAAATGGAGAGCTGACAGAATCTATAGGGATAAGAAAAGGAACCAGACAAGGTTGTCCTCTGTCGCCCCTACTGTTTGTTTTAACACTAGAAGTACTGAATAGAGCTATCAGAGAAGATGAAGAAATAAAAGGAATGAAAATTAAAAAGAAGAATATAAACTACAGGCGTTTGCAGATGATTTGGTATTCATACTAGAGGATCCACTTAAATCAGCACCTAAGTTGATAGAACAAATAGAAGAATATGGAATGGTGGCAGGTTTAAAAATTAATAAAGACAAAACAAAGATCCTAACAAAGAATATGTTAGCAAAAGCATAAGAAAGATTTAGAAGATTTATTAGAGATTCAGATTGCAAATAAAGTTAAATATTTGGGAATAAATATAACACCAAGATGCAGTACATTGAAAGAAGATAATTATATAAAACTCAAACAGCAGATAGCGACAGATCTTGAAAGATGGGAAAATATGCAATTATCTCTTATTGGCAGAATATCGACAGTTAAGATGAATGTTTTACCCAGAATCTTATATTTATTTCAGACAATTCCAATTAGACTTGGGAAAGAATACTTTGAAGATTTAAATAAAATCACATCAAAATTCATATGGCAGGGCAAAAAGCCAAGAATCAAATTTAAGCTATTACAAGATGCAAGGTCAAGAGGGGATTCGCACTACCAAATTGGGAATTGTATTATCAAGCTGCAAGCCTGATGTGGGTGAAAGAATGGATAACATTGAGAAACAATAGATTGTTAACTTTAGAGGGTCATGATCTATTACTAGGATGGCATGCTTTCTTATGGTATAAGGGAACTAAAAACAAGGATATTTTAGAAGACACTATGTTAGAAGCTTTGTTTTTAAATTGGGAAAAACCAGAAAACAACATTATATACAAATTCCATTATGGGTATCTACTATTGAAGCTTTTTCATATGCAATAATATACAAGAAGGAACAAACAGTTAGATATGAAGAGATTTTAAATGAAAAGGGTGAACTCAAATCGATGCAAACACTACAAGAACAAGGTATAAAAATGAATTGGTTTTCATATTTGCAAGTACAATCTAGATATGATGAGGATGTTAAGACTGAAGGGATTTATAAAAAGCAAACTGAATTAGATAAAATCTTGATGGGCACGAACGAAAAAATGATTAAAAACTTTATGGTTATCTATTAGAAGTTAGAATGGAAGAGGAGCAGGTTAAGGAAACAATGATTGCTTGGGGAAAAATTTTGGTTATGGGATAGATTTAGAGATGGCAAACACTGTGGGATCAGAATTATAAAATGACAATGTCAACTGCATATAAAGAAAATTTGTATAAGATGTTTTACAGGTGGCACCTATCCCGAGAAGGATTGCAAGAATGTTCAAGGATAAATCGGATAAGTGTTGGAAATGTCATCAGATACCTGGCTCCTACTACCACATGTGGTGGACTTGCGTTGATGCTAAAAGATACTGGACTAAAATCCACATGTGGTTGGAAAAATGACACAACAACATATAGACTTGAAACCTGAGATATTCCTGTTGGGAATTGTACCAGAGACATTTAACAAAGAACTGAAATATCTGATTGTTAATGTACTGACAGCCGCTAGAATTGTATTTGCTAAAAACTGGAGAAATGATAAGACACCTACGCAGGAGGAAGTGATTAAGAAGATTTTGGATTGTGCGAAATGAGTAGATTAACATTTGAAATTAGGGATCAAGAAGAAAAGCAGTTTTATAAGATATGGAATATGTTCTATCAATGGTTAGACAAAAAGTTTGGTAATGTATTTTTGGGAATATAAAGATAGATAGAACTGTTGAAACAATATAGAGATTATAATATGATAAAGGATTAATAATAATGATTATAGCTTTTCCTTTTTGTAATATTGAGTATGAATAATGAGGGGTAGGCACTGTGATTTTTGACCGACCGACATACTTGAAATTGATATGGATCTATGTGTTGTATGTTTGTTTGTTATGTTTGTGTTTTTGGAAAAATAAAACTTCTTATAAAAAAAAAAAAAAATTTTCCACCAAATCCCATTTGTTCCATTTGTAATATCATAAACTGCCAGTTTACATTATCAAAAGCTTTTTGTGCATCTAAAAATGCCAAGGCCATTTGTTTCTCAGGATGTGTTTCATAATATTCCAAAGTATTCAAAATTATTCTTATATTATCCTTGATTTGCCTCTTTGGTAGAAATCCATTTTGATCAACATTATAAAATTATTCAAGTATCAAGTCTTTCTGCCATTATTGAGGCAAAACTTTTATAATCTGAATTCAACAGAGAGATAGGCCTATAATTTTTGATTTGTTGTAGGTCAGTATCCTCTTTTGGTATGAGGGTAATGTACGCCTCTGTCCATGAGTTAGGTATTTTAGTTTCTGACAAAACTTCATTCATCACTTCAAGCATTGGGATACTTAAAGATTCCTGTAGAGTTTGTAAAATTCTGCTGGCAACGCATCCGGGCCCAGGGCCCTTCCAGTATTTTGTCTCTTTAACGCCTCAGTTAGTTCCATCATCGTTATTTTCCCTTCTAACATTATTTTGGTATCCTCAGGTATCTGAGGTAGCTCCGCTCTTTGCAGCTTTTGTTTAACTTTTTCTTCATCAATATTCTCTTGGTTGTATAATTTTTGGGCTGGATGGACTTCTGATGCATTAGTAATGATGCAATATTGAAAAGGGCATCGACTGTGAGATTTGTACCAATTTTTAGTACACAATGAAAAACCCACTGGGAATTTCCATTTGGATTGTAACCACTTGAATCAGAGCCTCCATTAGCAGGAGAAAAATTGCTCATAATGATCCTTAATTTATTAAGTGCTGCATGTTGTAACCATATTCAGAAAATTAAATAAAATAATAAGAAGATTAATACATGTATCTTTTTCTCTTCCCCAGAAATCTATTTAGGTATGAAGTGAATTCAAGCATGTAAATTTAAAATATCCACAAGGATTTAAATTTGTTAATACCTAATCTGTCTATGACTACAACTGTCTATAATAGTAGCTCTCAAACATTAAGATGTTTCTAACCAATTTCTTTTTAATTGGGTGGGCTACAAATCCTCAATTTATGACCACAATTGAGCCAACATTTGTGTTGCTAAGCAAGACATTTGCTAAGTGAGTTTTGCCCCATTATATGATCTTTTTTGCCACATTTGATTAGTGAATCACTGCAGTTGTTGAATTAGTAACATGATTATTAAATTAATCTGGCTTCCCCATTGACTTTCCTTGTCAGAAGGTTGCAGAGGCTGATCACATGATCCCAAGGCATTATAACTATCATAAATAGGAGTCAATTGCTAAGGGTCTTGACTTTTGATCATGTGACTATGGGGATGGCGCTATAGACATATGTGAAAATTATAAGTTATTTTTTTCAATACTGTTGTAACTTTGAACGGTCACTAAATGAACTGTTGTAAGTTGAGGACTACTGTCATAAACATCAAAAGCTAACCCAAATGCAAGTGGAAGAGATATCATGATTTTTATCTGACATGTATCATATAATCTGTAAATCTAGCACCAAATTATATTCATCCTACAACATTCAATACACCCCAAACAAAATGAACAACGGGTTTCATAGAAATAAGTACATTTCAGTATTTTATTCCCTCCTGCTTAGCCAATTCCCATTACACATATAATAAATTATTACCTCTGATAGTGTAAAATGGCAGTGACAACCACACATACAGGAATAGCAACTGTGTTGATTCTCAGGTTAAATAATTTGCCCCTAAATAGTTTGATCCTCTAACATTTATTTTTCTACAACAAACCAAAAGAGATCACTACAGTTTGTGGTAGGATTCCACAGAGCATATTCAGATAGGAAATAAAGGCACATTTGAAGGTTGTTACAAAGAGAAAGATTTTCATGATTTCAGTGTTGTTTGACATTGCCTATTCTCAAAGGGGGGAACAGGGAGGGCTGTTATCTCCAGATATTGTTGATAAGCACAAATGCTACTGTATATTTCCTTTATAGGCATATCCTTATCCCCTAAAATCAAGATCTACTGATTCTTCTTCATTTACATTTTCTATTTATTTCACAAATTGCAAATATTATTGCATTGCCTTTCTCGATGGACCAAACATATAAATTACAAACTATCTCAACAGATCATATATGAGAGAATAGAAATCCACTTTATGTGTATTCATGCTTAGAAACATCTGAACAGATTGGATACTGGTACAGTAAAAAGAATCATACCAGAGGTGGGCATTCAGCAGGTTCTGACCAGTTCTGGAGAATCAGTAGTGGAATTTTTGAGTGGTTCAGAGAACCAGCAAATACCACCTCTGACTGGCCCCGCCCCCATCTACTCTATGCCTCCTGAGTCCCAGCTGATCGGCTGGGTCTTCTTTTGTTGCCCTGCACAGGAGAACGGAGCTGGAAAGCAGGTTAGTGGGGTGGGGAGGAAATGGGGATTTTGCAGTAACCTTCCCCCAGGAGTGGGGTGGGAATGGAGATTTTACCTTGCCCTACCATGCCAACCAAGCCACATCACGCCCACCAAGCCACGCCCACAGAACCAGTAGTAAAAATGTTTGAATCCCATCACTGAATCATATGTTATCTTAATCTATCCGGGTAAAACAAAACAAAACTGAAACAAATACTCCCCATTTTCATTTTTATTCATAAGATTTCAGCATCATGTAACTGAGAGAAGCAAGACACTCTTTTCCAGATTCTCTGTGAACATAATGAAACTGCATAAGTAGGAGAAAATAGTCACTTAGAACATAAAAACATGGAAGTTTTGACTATGTCCTCATTTGTATTACCAGAAAGTGCTGTATACTTAAGCCGCTTGGGCAGAAGGGTTGAAAGTAAAGAGGCACAGGAATATAATAAATGAGTAGGTGGCATTTTTTATATGGCTGCAATTTACATTGGCTGAGCAAGTCACTCTGTTGTTAAGTGAGTCACTCTGAGAATGAGATGGGTGATAGCTAAATTTAAATAAATAAAATAAACATTAAAGGGAATATTTCTTTTAATTGCTTCATTCAAAAAATAATGTAACAAATAGATGAATTAACTTCTATGTTTATGATGCAAAGGTTCAGGAATTTGGAAGGCTTAAAATATATTGCTACAAACTGATTAATTCAGCTGTAAAGGGTTTTTTGTAGTAGTTTTTGATCATCATAGGAACATTAAAATGTTAATACTGATTAGTAAATAACTGGCTTTATAACTTTACTCTCTCCATGCAGGAATTGTCTTGCCATAATTATAATTAAGGAAATTTTGAAGTGTAATACTTTTTGCAAAGTAAATGAAATGTACTAATTCTTCTAAATTAAATAAGAATTTAAAATTGCATCCCACCCCCATCCCCCATTTTACTGAACTGATGGAGATTCCTGTTGTGCTTGAAAACACATTACTGCATTTAGGGAAATTAATGCTGTTTTTAACCAATTTTTCTAATTTGTGTTTTTGTTCCATGCAGAAACTCAACCTACTGTATGAAGGTATCCATTTCACTGACAGTGGGTGAAAATGACACTGGTCTATGCTACAATTCAAAGATGAAATATTTAGAAAAAGCTGAACTTAGCAAAAGCAAAGAAATTTCATGCCCCGACATACAGGATTTTTTAATACCATATAGAGAGCCAGAAATCTTATGGTATAAGGTAAGAAATGTTAAAAATCTTGAACAAAATATTATATGCCTTCTTTTGCTCCAGACCCCATAAAAGAGGAGGTAGAATTGCACGTATGTAAAGGACCATTATATTGCTACAGAAATGCATGAAACCAAAGACAAAAACCTGCTAGAATACATATGGGTCAATATAAAAGAAAAAAAAGAATGACATGGCCATAGATGTATACTGGGGGTTGGCAGTCTGTGGCTCTGGAGCCTCATGCGGCTCTTTGGACCCTCTGTTGCGGCTCCCTGTTGCCCTATCGCAGCAGTGTCATGGCCGGAGCCTTAATGTTTATGTTTATGTTTATTGGGATTTTTATGCTGCCCTATCTCCCGAAGGACTCAGGGTGGATCACAACAATAAAAACATACAATATAAAATTTAAAAAAGTATTAAATACAACATCCCAATAACCTAATTAAAACTAACGAACACTAATAAGAACCCCACCCCATCAGTCCAGGTTGGCCAGCTGAAAAAGCCATGTTTTCAGGTCATGACGGAAGGATTGAAGGTCAGGAGCCATCGGAAGCTCCATGGGCAGCTGATTCCAAAGGGCGGGCACACCCACAGAGAAGGCTCTCCCCCTGGGGGTTGCCAGTCGACACTGTCTGGCCAACGGCACCCTGAGGAGGCCCTGTGTGTGGGAGCGCATGGGGAGATGGGAAGTTGTTGCTGGCAGTACGTGCTCCTGCAAATACCCCGGACCTAAGCCATGTAGGGCTTTATAGGTGATTACCAGCACCTTGAATCTCACTTGGAGGGCAACCAGCAACCAATGCAGCTCACGCAGGAGGGGTGTAATATGGGAGTATCGGGATACTCCCATCACAACCCGTGCAGCTGCATTTTGTACCAGTTGAAGCCTCTGAGTGGTCCTCAAAGGTAGCCCCATGTAGAGAGCATTGCAGTAGTCTATACAGGAGGTAACATGCATGGGTAACTGTATGTAAGGCATCTCAGTCCAGATAGGGGCACAACAGGTGCACAAGGCGAACCTGAGCAAATGTCCCCCTGGCCACAGCTCCTACATGATCTTCCAAACTGAGCCGTGCATCTAGGAGGACGCCTAAGTCGCGCGCCCTTTCTACGAGGGGTAACACCTTTCCCCCCATAACCAAAGATGGAACATCCTGGACAATCCAAGATGCTGGTACGTACAGCCACTCGGTCTTGGCAGGGTTGAGTCGAAGCCTGTTCCTCCCCATCCAGATCCGTACCGCTTCCAGGCATCGGGACATCACGTTGAGGGCATCACTGGGTTGGTTTGGGGTGGAAATAAAAAGCTGGGTATCATCAGCATACTGATGATACCTCACCCCAAAACTACGGATGATCTCATATAGATGTTGAACAGGAGGGGAGAGACAACCGACCCCTGGGGCACGCCACAAGGGAGGGGCCTCGGGGTCAATCTCCGTCCTCCTGCCAACACCGACTGTGAGCGACCCAAGAGGTAGGAGGAGAACCACCGTAAAACAGTGCCTCCCACTCCCAACCCCTCAAGGCCCCACAGTAAGATACCATGGTTGATGGTATCAAAAGCCGCTGAGAGATCTAATAGGACCAGGGTAGAGGAATAACCCCTATCCTGAACCCTCCAGTGATCATCCACCAGCGCAACCAATGCCATCTCCGTGCTGTACCCGGGCCTGAAACATGATTGATATGGATCCAGATAATCAGTTTCCTCCAGGAACATCGGGAGCTGTTGGGCCACCACTCTCTCAACAACCTTCACAACAAAGCAAAGGTTGGAGACAGGATGAAAGTTGTTCAAAATAGCCAAGTCCAGGGCAGGCTTCTTGAGGAGGGGCCTCACCACCGCCTCCTTCAGGGTGGAGGGGAAGCATCCCTCACTCAGAGAAGCGGTAACCATTTCCTGGAGCCAGCCTCGTGTAACCTCCCGGGCGGCATAAACCAGCCAGGAGGAGCACGGGTCCAATAAACACGTGGTGGCACTCAGTTTCCCCATGATCCTGTCCACTTCATCCGGAGTCACAGGATCAAATTCTTCCCAAATGGTATCCACAAGACCAGTCGCTTCCCCCCGATAGACCCTGGCCAGTCAGAGTCCAGACTGGCCCGGATCTGAGCGATCTTGTCCGACAGATGTTGACTAAATTCCTCGGCCTGCCACCGCAAAGGGTCCTCCTTCGTCCCCTGATTAAGAAGGGAACGGGTGACCCTAAACAGGGCAGCCGGGTGATTATCTGCGGCTGCAATGAGAGCAGAGAAGTAAACATACTTTGCTGCTCCCATCGCCGCAAGGTAAGACCTGGTAAAGGATCTTAACTGCAATCGATCAGATTTGGACCGACTGGTCCTCCAACTGCTCTCTAGGCCCCTCCTTTGGCACTTCATCTCCCGGAGCTCCGCGGAAAACCAGGGACCCAACTGGGATCTGCACCAGGTCAGAGGCCGCAAAGGTACAACGTGGTCGAGAGCCCTGGAGGCAGCCCTTTGCCAGGCGTCCACCAGGACATCAACCAGACTGTGGGTAAGGGAGGCAGGAATCAAACCAAGTGCCATCTGGAACCTTTCTGGGTCCATTAGGTGCCTGGGGTGGAACCACCTAGTCGGTTCCGCTTCCCAGCAACGAGGGGTGGCATACTGGAAGGCCAGCTGGAGGAGATAATGATCGGTCCATGACAGGGGTTGAAGAGTTGGTGATCCCCCACCCAGAGCATTAAACCACTGTCCAGAGATAAAAACAAGGTTGAGCGTGTGCCCTCCACCATGAGTCTGACCCTGTATTATTTGGGTCAGGTCCATGGCTGTCATAGTAGCCATGAACTCCTGATCCATCTTCGATGCCACACCCAGAGAAGGCAAGTTGAAATCCCCCAGAACAATAAGTCTGGGGAATTCAGCTGCTACCCCCGATAGTGCATTGAGTAGATCAGGCAGGGCCGTTGTCATGCAGCTGGGAGAAAGGTACGTGAGCAACAGGCCCAACTGACCACCAGGGCCCCACCTCAAGGGGAGAGACTCACACCCGCCTATCTGAGGGACAGTGGCCTCCTGCAGGCAAAGAGTCTCCCTAATAACAACTACGACCCCCCCCCGCCCCTACCCTGGGCTCAAGGTTGGTGCAGCACATGGAAACCTGGTGGGCACAACTCAGACAGAGGGACTCCTCCCTCTGGGCCCAACCAGGTCTCCGTAATGCAGGCCAGGTCCGCGTCTTCCTCCTTGATCAGCTCACAGATGAGGGGAGCTTTGTCCATCATGGACCTGGCATTTAAATAAACCAACCTGAGCTCAGGGGCCTGCTCTCCCATACCCCCAGGAAAGCGGGTGGAAACAAGAGGGTCGGAGTGTGCCACTGCTCAAAGATAGCAAGGGCGCACTCCCGAACTGCAATATGGCCCTCTGTTCATCCATCTACTGCCATTCCCAATCACCGTGGGGATTGCAATCCCCACCCCTTCCCCTAGAGTCCCGGAGAGCCCCAACCCTGTCCCCTCCCTGTCACGACCCTCTCCTGACCTGGACTGGAATTGATCCGGTGGAATCCCCCCAAGTTCTAACTGGGCCCTATATCCCACCCCCTCCCTAATCCCCTTAAAAATTTAACTAAAAAATTGAACAACGATCCCTTAAAACCCTTCTTTTTACAAAAACTAAAACCCCTATTTGCGCTATGCCACCTCTCGGGATCCCAGGATCCGTCATTAAGATAATCCAACAGGCCTTAGATAATCCAACAGGCCACACCAGGGACAGGGGGACATTCCCCAGGGCCTGTAATTCTGCAGCTGAATAAGTTCTTAGAACCATAATTGTCCATAAAATGGGGTGATGGGTGATAAATAAAGGCCAGATGACAGTCAATCATGTCCAGATGTATGTCACAGCGTCTCAGAGCTTCCAATCCCGGGCACCCTCTCACAGTAGCCGGGGGCAATAAGATAGAACAAAGTCCAGCCACCACCCTCTCACCGCAGTGGCGCTCCTGACGCTCGCCAGGCCAAAGGCTGTGGTATAGTCAAGTGGGGTGACACAACCCGGCATTGCTGCCCTCTCACAGCAGCAAGGCTGGGTGGAAAGCTGGAATAAATCCACCACCGCCCTCTCACAGTGGTGGGACTGGTCAACCCCACCAGTCTGGACAGATGAAATGGGAGGGAAGGCAATCCCAGCTGAAAATCTCCAGGCCAGTGCGGTCTTCAGTCCGGCACGCCAACAGCAACCAAGCAACCAAGCACCCACCATCAGCCAACGCCCAGCCAAGGGCCACTGTCCACCTCCCGGCCGGGCTCCATGGCTGCCCCAGGCCAGGGTTTCACTGCCGTTCGCCCCTGGGCCAGGCCCCGGGGCTGGCCCAGCACAGGCTCTAGCAGCCCCGGGCCCAACCACCACCAGATGGCAGCCTGGGCAGCAACTCTCCAGGCCAGCATACCTCCAGGCCGGCATATCTGCCTCCCGCCAAAAGTAGCGGCAGCAGCTCTTCACGCCGGCGAGGTCTCCAGGCCAGCGCATCCGACTCCAAGCCTCCAGACAAGCCTCCAGACAAGTGCCAACCTCCAGACACCCACCAGCAATCCTGGCCCGATCACTGCAAGCCGGCAACAGTGGCGGCAGAGCTGGCATGACTTCCAGGTTGGCATGACTGCAGCGGATCAGCCTCCCCACACCAGCCAATGCCCAGCCGTCAATCCAGTCTGCTGGGCCCTCCACCGTCATCCACTGCCACCCTCCAGACAGGGGGCTGAAGCAGCTGGCATCAGTTGGACCACCAAAAATCCCGATGTTGAGCCGGGGCCAGGGGGTAAGAACAAAGCCCCTTAACCCCACAACAAGGCCAAAACCCATCTCCCCCTCACAAGCTTACAGACTGCAGGCGGCCATCATAGGAGCATCCACAAATTATTAATGCAGGAGTGAAGCACCCCTGCACTTGCCTTTGAATGGTAGCAGCATTCCGCCTTCATCATGGTACATTTGCTGTTGCCACCAGCAAAGAGGGCTGGCACCTGAAGGCCAGACAAGGAATAATGGATGGCAACTGAACAAGGAGAGATTCAACCTAAAAATAAGGAGAAATTTTCTGACAGTGAGAACAATCAACCAATGGAACAGCTTGCCTTTGGAAGTTGTGGGAGCTTCATCACTGAAGGCTTTCAAGAAGATATTGGATTGCCATTTGTCAGAAATGGTGTAGGGTCTCCTGTTTGGGTGGGGGGTTTGACTAGATGACTTACAAGGTCCCTTCCGACTCTTTTAATCTGTATCTGTGTAATTAGAAAAAGGTTAACTGAAAAATGGGGGGGAAATGGAAGCAATGTGATATTTGATGGACAAATTTATAAATGCAGTAGGTCATTTTTTGGTTACTGAAAATGAAATTTCTCTGTTTATATTTTCACTTTTATACATAGCTACTACATTCTTTATATATTACAAAATACGTTAACATTCAGTTATTCAGCAATTAGATAATAGACACATTCATAATACATAGTGATATAGTTTTTAGAAATCTAGGTATATAGTTCTAACAAGACATTTCTGTGCATAAATGAAAAAAATTAAAAGATGAATAAAATAAATCATAATTTAGGTTTTAAAAGTGAGGCTGCAAGGATGGACACATTGCGATTTTCTATTTTAATAACCTCAGACCTTGGCTCCTGTAGATGGTATTTAATACTGTACTGTTGCACTGACAACATGCCTGATCTATAAATAAATGTTTCACACTCTTTAAATATATATTTTTATCCAGTTGCCATACCCAAAGACAGCTATTTTCTATGGGAGAGGAAACAATTGCATCATTTTAAACAAATAAATTTGCCTCATTCTCTTAATAAAATAAAACAAAATCTGCAAAGAAAATGCTTTCTATTAGGGTTAGGATTAGGACTATGTCTGATCATGAGAAAATCTTAGAAGCAGATATGAACCACAGCAGCATAAGAAGGGCCACTAATAAAGGATCATGCAAACAAGTACAGTACTATTGGAACTATTTAGCTGTGATTCAGTCATGAAAGAATAAACCATGGGAACTTAAGCAATTTAAAAACAATGTAGCAGCCAGTTTTAGGAATGGCTGTGGTATAGATTATGCTTCCTTCATTTCCTCTTCTCAACTGCATTCCAAGAAATGGGGGGGGGGGTTTAACATGTTGCTTCTTTGTATTGATGAAATCCACTCCGGAATAAGGGGAAGGGTTCAAACTCCCTTTATCTAAGCTGCATGTCTGGAGGGATATCAGACCCTGCTTTGAATTTGACTTGCTGTTTTCCTTTTTAATAAAGAATTCCTCTTGAAATACTCAGTTTTGGACTGATTTTAAAAATCCAGAAGCCCTGAAAACTCCACAGAAACTCTCCCAGAAACAAGGGTGGGTGCAATATTTTAAATGTTGGGTGCAATATTTTAAATGTTTTAATTTCACTCTCAAATATCTCCCAGGGGGAAAAATTTATTGGCAGATGCCCTGTCCAGGAAACCCCAATACAACAACAAAAAGATTGAAATTGTAAAACCTATGATCCAGCCAACCCAACTTGCAGCCAAAGTAATCACCGAAGCACAAAGGAAGAAAGAACCACTTACTGACAATGCAACGACTTCCAAATTTAAGGAGGAACTACTTAAAGACTACTGGCTCCAAGCTAACAAAAACATTTGCTTACTCAAAGAAGATCTAGCCTGGAGTTCCAGTTGTGCTCCTGTCGAGTCAGAGCAGAATCCGCGATCATGCACAGTTTTGCTCTGCGCTCGCTCATTGGAGGGTCCCATTTGGGACCGGAACCACCCTGGAAGAGTGGTGAAGAAAGGGGGATCCACTGGAGGGTTGAGGGGAGCCACATCTCCCCTCCCTGACAAGGAAACCCCCCTCCAAAGATAAGTTGCAGCAGTGGCCTAAAATGGCCACCATGAAGATGGGAGACAGTCTGTGAAAATAAGACTGTGCTGGAGTGGTAAAGCTGTGAATGGTGTGGGAACCAGATGAAATACATGGACATTAAACAGTACTCCAGAATTAAAAAAACAAAGAATTTTTAAAGAAAGATTGTAGAAGCGGCAACCAGAGAGAGAGAGAAGAAAATTGGAAATTTGTGAAATTGGCTTTGGACTTTGAAAAGAATTAATTTGGAGATGGAAAATCTAGAAGAAAATATTTGACTATAAAAGACTTGGAAATTGAACTGGATAATTATTTGGATTTTGGCACTAAATAGGCATTAATTAAATGCTGGAATTGAACATGTTAAAAAGAAATAATAGCTAATAATTGGAATAAGCAAAATTAATTAAGCTTTAAAAAAGGGAAAAAGTGATAACAAAGGGTGGAAAGTGGAAACAATTGAGAGCACCACCTAATGGTAAAGGAAACATTTCAATGACTTTCTGAAAAGTGCTTGGTTTATTTAAAATTGGAATTTGAAATGAAATAAGAGGAATTATATTATAATAAACAAAAACCCCCAAAAATGAAATACAAGATTACAGGGAGAAAAAAAGATACATGAAAATATTATTGTAAAGAAATACAGGAAGATTTTACCCCAGATTTGACTATTGGTTTTGAAAAGGAATTTGAAAAGAAGCAATTGAATATAACTGAGTTGTAAGATATATATATATGTTGACTGCTCTGATAAAATATAAAAAAGAAAAGACACTGGTTGAAATAAATTACTGGACATTTGGATTGACAATATGAGTGGAATATACATGGAAATAAGGTTGGAAAAAATGCGACGGATATGATGAAAGAAAGTTTGGAATTATGGAGTACAATGCTACAAAAACTGGAAATGGTGATGCAAATCAAAGAAGAACAAAGAGAACCAGAAGGGGAGTTTAATAAAAAAGAAACCAGCCTTAAAAAACAACTGGAGCAACGAACGCTAAGAGAGGATAAAAAAAGTTAAAATTAAAAAAATTAAGGGAAAATGCAGGGAAACTTTGCTCTGTTCCCTGTACTGAGTTTTTCACTTCGGGCAGCTGTTTGGGGCAGCGCTTGGACCTGGAGGGTCCAGCAAAGCGAGGCGAAACTCTCAGAGACAGCTTGGAAGGTTGCGGTTCCCAGCTGGGCAAGGAAGAGAGCCCGAAGTTCAGAGTGAAAAGAAGCTGGCCATAGGGCAGACTCGGAGTTTTTTTATTTACTTTATTTATTTATTTGGTCTTATATGCTGCCCTATCTCCCTGGGGACTCAGGGTGGCTCACATCATAAAAAACATACAGTAACAAATTTTAAAAAGTTAAAAAATTATTAAACCAATACGACCAAATAAATTATCTAAAACCAGAACAAACATTTAAAACTAACCCAACCCCGCCTTAATCCAGGCCAGCTTCTTCAAATAACCATGTCTTTAGGCCGCGGCGGAAGGAGCGAAGGTCGGGGGCCAAACGGAGCTCCAGTGGAAGCTAGTTCCACAAGGTAGGCGCACCCACAGAGAAGGCCCTACCCCTAGGGACTGCCAGCCGATGGAGATGCAACGAGCTGACTGAAGACAGAAGGAGAAAGAGATGGCAGTACAGTAGCAGCAGGCAAGCTATCAATACGATAGAGGCTGGAAGATTGACTTTGGAACTGAGTCGGAAGCAACTTAAAAACGAAGACTCCAGAGCGGAAGGGGTGAGTGTGGAGAGTAGACAGCAGTGGCTTGATTTTTGCTTTACCCTGCAGCTCTGGGAGTAAAATGGCAGCTTCAGAAAGAGTGATTAAAGGAGAAAAAGGGACTAAACGAGAAGAAGAGGAGTGAATGAGGTTTTTATTCAGGGAAACTGCCTTTTGAAACTGAGATTGATTGTGAATTCCAACAGTGGAGAGAACTGGAAGGATGTATGTGGAGAAATAGAGAGTGGATGAATGACTGTGCAGATTGCAGGAAACTGCCGTTGTGAGAGAAAAGACTGAAGAACAGGAAACAGAAGCAAACTGACAAGTGATGAGCAATAGAGAACTTGACTATATGAATTGGTGCGTTTAGATTAATATTAATTACTATATATATATATATATCAAAAACTTTACTTTTGCTTATTTCTACTATAATTATAATATCTATTTTCCTCTATTAGTATACTATTATTGATTATTTATATATAGATATAGATAAAGATATATAATATTAATAAGAAACTTAAGAAATTTGAGATAATAGCCAGACTTTTTTCTTAGTGGTATTATTTATATAATTATAACTATATAAGTCTAATAGATGATAGATAGATAGATAGATAGATAGATAGATAGATAGATAGATAGATAGATGACCCATTAGCAGAGAGGTCATTTAAGCTCTCCAGACAGAGCACACCCAAGAAAAGCAATCCTTAGATCCATTTGCACCACTTAAAGACACCAGCTGGTCTCACTCGCCTCACAAGATATCCTAAGAAAATCATCCAGATCATTAATCATTAATCATTAATCATTAATTTGACTTGTATGCTGCTTCCTCTCCAAAAAGGACTTGGGGCGGCTCACAAATAAAATCAGAACAATAAATTAATTATGTAAAATAAAATAAAATTAAACAAGCCAAATTAATTAAAACCCATTAATAATTTAAAATATAAAACCAATCCCCCCCGAGGAGTCAGCACAGCCCAGCCTGTTCAAACAACCAGGTTTTTAAATCATGGCGGAAGGTGCGGAGGTTGGGGGCCAGGCGGAGCCCCAGGGGTAGTTGGTTCCACAGAGTGGGATCCAGATTTAAGGAAAGGTCACATGGCAGTAAAAAAAAAATCAGTGCCAAGCTTGCATCCTGCCTCTTGGAAGTATACCCCAAAAGGACAGTGTTAGATAGTACTAAAGCAGTGAGGAAGACCCCATCCCCAGATAGAAAAAGAAACCATGAGGCAGGAAAAAATTCAAACACAATACAAATACTTAAAACAAAACAGTAGCTGTTGCTTGTTGAAGCTGTATAGGGAAAATTATCCCATCAATAAAAACAGGATTAAACTTCATCAAGCACAGAATTAACCTTCACCAAAAACCAGTTTTAGACCAAAACTCAGAAAGGGTATGTATACTCACATTTGAATGTCAATCTTTCTAGCTAGCCAAAAAGCCTTGCTGAATGTCACTCCTCTGGGTTCCCTGTCACTAAAAGCTTTGCTTCATTATTTAGTTATTTCTTCAAAGTGGTGATTATCCAGGGAACTATTTCCTCCCAGCAGCAGTGTAAAAATCTTAAAACAACCCTTCCCCTTTAAGAAAGTCAAGCCTCAGAAGCTCTGGAGACAGGAAGTCTAGGCTTATTGCCAAGAATGTAATAAGGGTGGAAATAAACAAAAGGAAATTGCTTCTAACTACCGGTTCTCCGAACTGCTTAGAAAGTTAACAAGGGGTTCTATAGAACCGGACAGAACCAGTAGAATCCCACCCTTGCTTACAAATTTATATATTCCTTTTTTTAATACTTCACACTCCTGATCAAATAGACAGTAGTATACAAGCAAATAGGGTGGCTGGATAGCATATTGGTCAGAGTACTGCCTCTTGTCACAGGATGTTTTAATTATTTATGAAACATGTCTTACCTATGAAAAAGAGGCCAGCTTTTTCCCTAATAGTTCTCCACATGCCTGTGGTTTTTTTGCATTTTTTTAAATTGATGAGATATTTGTGTTTATTTTATTGCTATAGATGGCTTATAATATATAACAATATATTTTCTGGAACCTGTTACATTTTTTTCACCACATTAAAGCATTCCTGGCTGTTCCCTTCATCCTAATTTGATATCTTTTTCTTGCTTTTATGGCAACATAATAAGAAGCCAGAGAGGATGAAACCTCTTCAGAGATGTTTGTGTAATAAAAGACAAAGGATTTCTGTGCATCCACATCACCTCATTCCACCCATGAGGAATTTTCCACTCAAAGATATTTTAAAATATGTTTGTGTTCCACAGAATTAAGGGTCTATCAATAGGAGAAAGAGTGTTTTCTCCACAAGGATATGTGAAACAATTATTGTATTTCCATGAAGCAGTTTTTCTATTTCTATTTCAGCGCTATAAGAATATGATTCCAGGGGAAAAAATTGAGAATTAGTGAAAAAGAAAATGAAAAATGAATAAGTCCTTATGTGGATGGGTATATTTTTCTTCTAATTTTTTTTTGAGGAAAAAGTATTTCCAAAGGTTCTAAATATGATCTAAAATAGTTTCCTGTCAAGAAATGCAATGAACTTTGTACTGGTTTTGAGACTTTTTAAAAAAGCTTTTAAGATTACAGGTTTCGAATCAAACTGATGTGTCAAATAAAAGTACAAGTGCTATACTTCCTAAAATACTATAATTATCTTTGCCCAGGAATGCCAAGTCACAACCTGGAGACCAAGCATTTTGTTGAAAAAGGATTCTCTTGTTATCCGGGAGGTCACAGAAGATGACATTGGAAATTACACTTGTGAATTAAAGTATGGACTCTTTTCTGTCAGAAGAACCACAGAATTAACTGTTACAGGTAATTAAGTAAAATTGTTACAGGTTTTAAGTATATATTTTTGTTTTAGGTCACAGCCTCTTTTCTTTTTATTGGTGTTTTAGCAATTCACAAAGGTGTGTTTAAAAAAAAAGGTAATATTTTTTGTACTAAACAGTGCAAGAATTTAGAACAGGTTAATCTTAAACCTGTTTTGAAAAGTTGTTGGTTACTTTAAACTGTAATAAACAGAGTTTTAAAGTTTTGAAGGACAACATATCTATATGATAGAACAACCTTTGGACATGATTCTAGCTCACTCAAGTGCATAACTGTTCACTACAACAGCAGTTATGCACTTGACTTTAGTTGTGTTCTTGTAGACATTTCATTACTCAAACTAGGTAACATCATCAGTGCTTGTTGAAACATTTGCAAGAAAACAACCAAGGTCTGAGAGCATTAAGGATCCCTCATTTCAACACTATAAATATTCTCCTTTATTGGTGCTATTGTAGTGCTTTTGTTTTTATTAAATTGCTTTCCAATGAGAAAATTATTTGTGTAAAAATGAGATAGAATCTTTATTTTAGTTCTGTTATCCTGTGAAGAAGCTAATTTAGTTGTTGAAAAAGTATTAGTTACACAGTTATTGTTGTTAATATCCACCCCCCCCACATATTTTATCTTTTACTTCTATTTATTTCAGGGAAATAATGAGGATACAAATATATGTACAGTTAATTTATTATATGACATTTCTGATTGTTACTTTCAAATTATTTTTAAATGAGTAAGGGTTTAAGAATTAAAGTAGATATAGTTTGTTATACAGAAAGGGGCTATTAATAAATCATGAATAGGTAAAAAAGAGGAAAATACAAAACAAACCTTTCTCAATCCTGGTAATTAAAGATTTGCATTAAGGTCAGGCTTAAAAGTATAGAATTGCTTCACTTTATGATCTATACACTTAGAACAAGGGTGTCAAACTCAAGGCCCACAGTTTGGATCCAGCCCACAGGAGTGCTTAGATCTGGCCCGTGGGATTGCCCTGGAAACAACAAAGGATTGGCCTGTGGTGCCTCTTTCAGTGAAAACAGAGCTCTGGGGGGTTGCATACCAGTGATGGGATTGGTATTCATATGTACAAATACAGTTGAGATATGAAAAAGATCTGAAACAAGATGTGTTCTATGAAGAATGGACAGAACTGGATAAAATATTAAAAGGAACAGAAGAAAAATTGATTAAAAAGTTTTATAGTTACTTATTGGGTATTGAAATGGAAGAAGAACATGTGAAAGAGACAATGATTGCATGGGCAAAATTTTTTGGCTATACTATAGTATTAGATAAATGGCAAAAGTTGTGGGAGAGAAATTATAAATTAACAATGACAACTGCATACAAAGAAAACCTGTATAAGATGTTTTATAGATGGCATTTTGCATCAGCAAGGTTGTCAAGGATGTTTAAAGATAAATCAGCAAAGTGCTGGAAATGTCACCAGACACCAGGAACATATGTGGTGGCTATGCATAGAAGCAAAAAGATATCGGACAAAAATACATACGTGGTTGGAAAAGATGATACAACAACACATAGATTTAAGACCTGAAATATTTTTGTTGGGGATACCTGAAACTTACAGTAAAGATAAGATATATTTAATTATCCATGTAGTAACTGCAACTAGAATTGTATTTGCACAAAATTGGAAAAATGAGAAGATTCCAACAGAAGAGGATGTAATAAGGAAAATACTAGAATGTGCAGAAATGAACAGATTAACACTTGCAATTAAAGAGAAGGAACAAACTGAATATTATCAGATATGGGAATTATTTTATCAATGGCTAGAGAAAAAAATATGAAAGTTAGAAATAATTATTAGACCATTGAAATACAGAAAATATGTTAATAGATTTTTTTTTAAAATTACATTTATATGCCGCCCTTCTCCGAAGACTCAGGGCAGCTTACAATTTTGGGATACAACCCAGTGTGCTCAGCAATAGCAGTTGCTCTTAATATGATCACAGAGGTCATTTATGTAGAGTATGAAGAGAGTTGGTCCTAGAACGCTGCCTTAGGGGACACCACTGTTGACAGGTACAGAATTTGATAAGACGCTCCCAATTTTGACCATTTGTTGTCTGTTTGACAGGAATGCTTCTATCCAGTTATGCAGTTGTCCAGAGATACCATAAGATTTTAGTTTTAGTAGTAGTTTGTCATGTATCACTGAATCGAAGGCTTTACAGAAGTCTATGTAGATATGATCTTCCCTGAAAAATGTATACAGTTCTGGGATATTTAGTGCAGAAATAATTAAAAATTTAGTTAAGCAACTTAATATGCAATAAGTAGAAAATGATTTCAAAGTTCTTACAAGTTAAATCCAACTTTGTCAAACTATGATTTATTGTTTCAAGATATCACATTTTATTTTTCCTCTTTACAGTTATAATCATTGTTTCTTGAGTGAGAATGTCCTTTACACTAATAATAATTTATTATCAACCAAGACAAATCTGAGACAACCTAAATGTACTTTCAATATATTTATATTAAAGATATATTGACAGTACATTGTTACAGACAACTAACAATATATCATCAGGAAGATAAATCCAGAAAAAAGTAATGAAATTTCCATTTGCAATAGCTATTTTTAAAATGAATCTATTGTTCTAGGAAAGATAGAATAGAAATTCATAACTTCCTCTCACCTCAGCCCAGAACAAGAAAAGTGCTAGAAAGCATTTAACACAATGAACATCAACACAGATTCATCACTATCTGATTCAACATAGAGGTGCTCTGAACTGAATTAGTATTAATCTATCATTTACTTAGAAAGTGGAGAAAATATCACTCCAGTCAGGAGAAGTTCTGTAAGATTTCACTATCCAAAGTCAAATGAGAGATGCTGAATTTAATAGTTAAAGATACAGTATAGCCTCCTGATCCTGACTCATTCTGGTTTCAGTAAAATTATCACAAGGAATGAGATGATATAAGATTTAATGGCAATCTATTATATAACTGAAAATGGAGGAGTGCTTCTAAAAATGAACTATTGGGATTAGACTTTGCATACAATACAGTAAGGACATAAATTATATCACAAGCATAAAATTGTGCTTGTGTAATCAAGTAACACTGGACAGTGAACCAAAGAGACTCAGATGTTCAGTGCAAATGGAAGGACTTAGCCAAAGTAACCAAGTTTTAGCTGTGTTTAAATTAGTTCAGACATGCAGGGGTGTCAAAAATAAGGCCAGCAGGCCAGATCTGGCCCATGATGAGGCCAAATCTGGCCCTTGTGGCCATCCTGGAAACTGTAAGGGTCAGCCCAGCCCATGCCATCCCGGCGTGTGTGCTCACACACAGGCCCAGCTCTCTGTTGCCACGTGCAGAGAAATGAAAGTAATGTGTGGGACTACAGTTAAAAAAAATAGTTCAGACCTTCCAACCTCATGAGATCTTTTCTGTTTCATGAGAAGTTGGAAGGTCTGAACTATTTTTTTTTTACTGTAGTCCCACAGACTACTTTAGTTGCTCTGCACACGGTGGCAGGGAAAGGAGCTGGAAAGGTTAGTGAAGAGGGATGTGGCTGCCTGGGTGGCGGGGGGGGTTTGAGGGTTTGGCCTAACTGGCCTGGCTGAAGGGCCCTCAGGTAAGGCGAGGTGGGGTGGGGTGGGTGGGGAAGCTCTTGTTTCGTTCTCCACCCCTCCATGCCTCGCTTCATTCTTTGCCACTTCTTCTCCTTGCTCGCCTCCATAATCTAGTAGCAACGCACTGGTGTGATGGCCATAAAATGAGATGGTGGGGAATGGAATATGAACCAAGGCAGGGGGGTGCAGAGCTGCTGGCTCACCTGAGCACCCCGCCAGCCAGGCACTGAAGTGCCGCAACTGTCACTGCTGAGAGAGAGAGAGAGGAAGGGGCTCTCTCTGTTTGTGTGTGTGTATGAGAGAGACAGAGTGATCTTCAGCCAAGCTGCTGGCAGCGACGTGGGCGGCAGGAGCCCAAGCAGTGAAGTGGTGGGGGGTGAAGTATGAAGCAAGGCAGGGGGGTGCGGAGCGCCCACCCCACCCCAAACCGGCTTATCTGAGCTCCCTGCCAGCCAGGCGCTGAAGTGTTGCAACTGCCGCTGCAGAGAGAGAGAAGGTGGAGGCTCTCCAAACTCTCTCTCTCTCTCTCTCTCTCTGTGTTTGTATGAAAGAGAGAGTGTGCAATCCATGCTTTAGTTGGAGCATTTAAGCTGCTGGTGGTGGCAGTGAGGGAAGGGGGCAGGAGCCGTTTTTCTCCTCGTCCTCCCTACTGAAGCACCGGCAGCCACCTAATGATTGCCCCCTCCCCAGCCAGCCATCACTGCTTGACCTGCCTGGCCAGCCGGTGCAAAGCCTCGCTGTTCTCCTCCTCCTCCTCTTCCACTCCCCCAGCCTTCCCCACCCTGAGATACTTCATTTGCACATTGGTGTTCTTGAATTGTGAGCTTTTAGGAAATTATCCCCTCCTTGTATATTGCAAGCAGCTATTTCCAGTGGGGAAAACAGGACGAAGCAAGTGGGGAAAATATTTTTCTTTGCTATATTTCCAGTCTGAATTAGACCATGTCAGGGTCCCTACAGGAGAGCTCTTTTAAGGATTATATATTAATAGAAAAGCCACTAACTTAGCTCAGTTCTTAATCACTAAAGCTGTTGCACATAAAAAAAACAGAGGAGCTGTGATCCACTATCAGAGCCATCATTTTGACAGTTTTACTGTACTACCCTATAGTCTGCAGAAACCCCCATGAAATGCAAGCATGTGATAAACTGAGCCTGGTTTGTTCTCAGTCTTATAAGTGGCCACAAATTACTAGCAAAAGTGGCATTTGATCACAAGGCAAGGAATGTTTCCCTTTTGTATCTGAGCATCCAAGAAGGGACAGGAAAGACAAAGAAAAGAAGGAAAGAGGGCAAGAGAGTAAAGAAGGGAAAAGAAAATAAGGAAAGAGGGGAAGAAAGAAGAAAGAAAGGAAAATGAAGAGGGAAGGAAAAAGAAGGGAAGTAAATAAGTAAGTTACAAAGATGGGTCTCTTCGTAAGGAGATGGAGTGGGCCTCCCTCTGACTCACACACTTTGTCCTCCTGCGCACACCAGGAGCAACCTGGCCAAGCAGAGCGAGCACAGCAGCAGTGGGGGCTGGCCACGCCCATCCCGGCCATGCCTGCCATGGCCAACCCACCCCGGGGCCCCAAAGTCAATCCTGATGCAGTCCTCAATGAAATTGAGTTTGACGCCCATGCTGCAGAGAAAAGAAAAAGACTCAAAGAAGCCGCTGGAGGGAATGCAGAAGTAACATTTCTAAGCCAGTGCATATTACTATACAACTAATCTAATTTACATTCATAGATGAACACAGTGCCATACTTTTTGGTGTATAAGATGCACTTCCTGTTAAGTTTGCATGAAGAGACAGACGCGGAGTCCTTCAAGCTCTTAGTTTATTAGTGACTCCAGCTCAGAACGGACCCAATTTGGCTGGGCTGTGGCTACTACTTATAGCCAGCAGCTGCAGTTGCCAGCCAATCAGAGTGCAGGGTTTTCCCACACTTTTTAAACCAATCATTTCCAACATATTATAAGAACAGTTCAAACTAAAGCAATGACTTCAAACCTACATACATAACACCCCTCCCCACTAGGTTCAGTCCATACTCAAACCCCAACCTATCTAATGTATTCTTTTAAATAGGTGGGGCTCTTACATGCGTTGAGACCTCACGTGGTTCAGATGTTTTAAGGTTCTCACCCAGTGAGAGAGGAAATGTGTCTGCTGACATTTCCTTACTTGGACTTGTAGTAATGGTAGAACCTGTTTGGTTACTACAACCTGGTCTCTCCTCCCAATCCATCTCCAACCCAATGTCAGCACCTAAGTCAGGTAGTGATGTGCAATCTTCCATTTGTGAAAATGGTTGTTGGTATTGTGACAGGTTTTGGGATGGTTCCTGTCGTGTTAGCTCGTTACACATGGGGTTGATTCTTACTTGCTGATTACTCTCATAATCCTCCCCTTCCCTCCTAGAAGAGGCAGTAGGTATGGGAACCAGAGAGGAGCAAAAGCGATGCTCCTGAGGCAATCTGGATCTTAACTGATCAATGTGCCTGCTCCAGAGGACACCATCCTCCGTTTGTACCCTGTAAGACCTGGGGCCTGTGATTTGGGTTATCTCAGCAGGAATCCATGATGGTTCACCCATGAGGTTCTTAGCATAAACAGAATCACCCACAGTGAAAGTGCAAATTTTACTAGTGGAATCTAGTGGTGCATTGGGTGCGTAAGTGAGATGGAGGCGGTCAAGGGGAGACCTGAGTTTCCTACCCATCAACAATTCAGCTGGGGACAAATTAGTTGAGGGGTTGGGAGTGATATGCTGAACACTGAGAAGTTTTTCAACTCTCTCAGTGATATCACTTGGACCCAATTGCTGAAGTTTTTCCTTGGTAAATCGTACCATACGTTCAGCCCGGCCATTAGCTGAAGGATGCCCAGGGGCTGTCAGGGCATGTCTGATACCCTGTTGTGCTAGATATGATTCAAAAAGGTTGGATGTAAATTGAGGGCCATTGTCAGAAACAAGCACATCAGGTAACCCGTGAGTTACAAAAAGCTTTTTAAGCTGTTTGATGACAGCTTCAGTTGTGATGGATGCCATAGGGATAACCTCCAGCCATTTGGAATATGCATCAACTATAATAAGGAAAGTGTGCCCTCTGGTAGGGCCAGCAAAATCAATGTGAATCCTGGACCATGGGCCCCTAGGACATTCCCATTCCTGTGTGGGGGTGAGAGGTGGGGCAGGCCTGACTACCTGACAGTTGGGACAAGATGCAACCCAGTTTTCAACCATTTTGTCAATACCTGGCCACCATACATTTTATTTATTTATTTATATTTGAACTTGTATGCCGCCCCATCTCCGAGGACTCTGCTCACAACTAAAAACACAGAACAATAAATATTTAAAAAACCATTAAACCAATGACAAGCCCAAATATTAAAACATTGCAATAATGAACATTACATAACTCCTAGCCATACATAACTCCTGGCCAATCCCTTCATTCTGACAATTCCCAGATGACCCTCATGTAACATTTCCAAAACCTCTTTTTGTAGTTTTGCAGGAATAACACCCTGTTACCCCACAAAATACATCCTCTTAATACAGATAATTCAGTTTGCCTGGATTTAAAAGGTTGGGCGAGTTGAGGTAGATCTTGAAGTGGCCAACCTTTCTTAATCCAGCCTATGACAGGAGCCAATAAAGTGTCTTTGGCAGTCTCTCTGGCAATTTCAGCAGCATGTACTGGAAGTTTGGCAACAGTTTCTAGAAAAAAGGTGTGAGTCTCAGGAACAGGGTCCTCAATGTGTGAAGGAAGTGGGCAGCGACTCAAAGCATCTGCATGCCCAATGTCTTTGCCAGGTCGGTGGATCAGTTTGTATGAATAAGCAGCAAGAAATTCAGTCCATCTCAGCTTTCTTGGTGACAGGATAGTTTGGGCGTTGGTTTGTCCCCTGCCACAATGCCTAAAAGAGGTTTGTGATCTGTGACAATAGTAAATGTTCTCCCATATACTCATGGAATTTCTTGACAGCTGCAACAATTGCCAAGGTTTCCTTGTCCAGTTGGCTGTAATTTCTCTCTGCTTTAGTCAAGGTGCAAGAGTAAAATGCAATAGGAGCTTCCCTCCCGCTGGGAAGCATGTGGCTCAAACCCCCACTCCAAAAGGGGATGCATCACAAGTCAGAACAACAGGAAAGTTTTCAGAGAACTGTATCAGCACAGCATCAGACGTGATTAGTCTCTTGATATTGTTAAATGCAGCTTGTTCCTTCCTCCCCCAGACCCAAGCAGATTTCTTGTCCAGCTACCTATGTAGGGGTTCTGCAATGGTTGCCTTCTGAGGTAGAAACATATGATAGAAGTTAATGAATCCCAAGAATGCTTGCAAATCTGTTTTGCATTTTGGCCTGGGGGCAGCTCTTTGGGCAGTCTGAGCTTTCTCAGTTGGTGCAGAAAGAATATTCTTTGTTGTGCTTTTTTTTGAAAAAGTTTTTATTTTTAAGACAAGTATACAAACAAAACATAAAAACATAAAACCATCTTCCATTTTATATACATACAGTGTGTCAGTTGGTTGCAAATCTTTTGTGCTAGCCTTTTTGTTGTCATCACTCACAATTTATATAAACTTTCAAATTGTCAAGCTAACATATGCTTATATATTCATCAGTTATTAATCATCTATGACTAGACTATTTATTCCATCATTTTATACGAGATATTCCAAATTTTATGTTAAAATTTATATTATACTTTCATCCAATGGTTATATATGTCTATATTATATTTTATATCAATCTATTAAACTTCTATTACAAAATTATCTAGATACTCTATTTGTGTCCATCTATTGATAAAACAAATCCCATATCATATAAAATTGTTTTTCTTGTTCTCTAATTTCAAATGTCAATTTACTCATTTCAGCACAATCCATAATTTTCTTAATAACTTCCTCCTGCATAGGTATTTTATCATTTTTCCAATTCTTAGCAAATATAATTCTAGCTGCTGTTAAAACATTTACAATCAAATATTTCAACTCTTTATTGTATATTTCCAGTATAATTCCCAATAAAAAGATCTCTGGTTTAAAGTCTATATGTTGTTTTATCATTTTTTCCAACCATGTGTGGATTTTAGTCCAATATTTTTTTGCATCCGAACATGTCCACCACATATGGTAATATGAACCAGGTATCTGATGACATTTCCAACATTTATCCCATTTGTTCTTAAACATTCTCACAATTCTCATCAGGGGTAGATGCCACCTGTAAAATATCTTATACAAATTTTCTTTATATGCAGTTGACATCATCATTTTATGATTTTGAGACCACAATTTTTGCCACTTCTCTAAATCAATCCCATATCCAAAATTTTCCCCCCAAGCAATCATTGTTTCTTTAACTTGTTCTTCTTCCAATTTAAATTCTAATAAATGTCCATAAAGTTTTTTAATTACCTTTTCATCAGTACCCATCAAAATTTTATCTAAATCAGTCAACTTATCATAAATACCTTCTGTTTTAAAATCTTTATCAAATCTAGATTGTACTTGCAAATATGAAAACCAATTCATTTTTACACTTTGTTCTTCCAACGCTTGCATAGATTTAGGTTCACCCTTTTCATTCAATATCTCACCATATCTAACTGTTTGTTCCTTTTTATATATTACTGGATATGAAAAAGCTTCAATAGTAGATATCCATAATGGAATTTTTAAATAATATTGTCTTTTTGACTTTTCCCAGTTCAAAAACAGTGCCTCTCGAATATAATGTCTTCTGAAATACCCCTGTGTTTTAGTTTCCTTATACCAAAGGAATTTTGTTGTTCTTTTTTGATGACTTTTTGATGTTAGGTGTCCATTTTAAGTCTTGCGATATGATAGGACCTAGAAACTTGAAGGTCTCTACTGTTGATAATGTGTTGTCTAGTATTGTAAGAAGTGGTAGTATAGGAGGATTTCTCCTAAAATCTACCATCATTTCTATGGTTTTGAGTGTGTTTAATTCAAGATTGTTCTGGTTGTACCACAAGACTAGTTGTTCAACCTCCCGTCTGTATGCAGATTCATTGTTGTCTCAAATGAGACCAATCACTGTTGAATTATCTGCGAACTTCAGTACTTTAATAGCGGGATCTTTTGAGATGCAGTCATTGGTATAGAGAGAGAAGAGAAGTGGAGACAGCACACAACCCTGGGTGGCCCCTGTGCTAATTGTACAGGTATCTGATGTGATTTTACCTAGCTTCACCTGCTGCTTCCTGTCTGTTAAGAAGCTTATGATCCACTTACAAGTGTGGTCAGGCACAGCTAGCTGATTTAGTTTAGTTAGAAGAATATCTGGAATGATGGTATTGAATGCTGAGCTGAAGTCTACAAAGAGGACCCTTGCTTTGGAGATTCAAGATGTTGTAGAATGTAGTGCAGAGCCATATTAACAGCATCATCTGCCAGTCTATTTGCTCAGTAGGCAAATTGCAGGGGGTATAACAGCGGATCCATGATGGTTTTCAGGTGGTCTGAAGTCATTCAGTTCCTTGATGGAGGGTTTCTTCAGCACTATGATGATAGTAGAACATTTGAAGCAATAAGGAACATAGCACATCTCTAGTGATTTATTAAAGATGCAGGTGAAGATCTGGGCCAGTTGGTTAGTGCAAGCTTTTAAGCAAGAAGGAGTTACAGTATCTTGTTTGGGCCTGCTGCTTTTCCTGGCTTTTGTCTATGAAATAGACCTTGCAGATCATTTTCTGTAATCACCAGAGGTGGAGGGGGGTCTTTTGTAGGAGGTTTGGCTATTGTTGGTATGTCTGAGATGGCAATTGTGGAGATAGGTGGCAATAGATTCCTCTCAAATCTACAGTAAAACACATTAAGGTCATCTGCCAGTTGTTGATTTCCTTTAGCATGGAAAAGGAGGTTTGCTGTAACCAGTGATATTTTAAAGAGTTTTCCACATGTTTGCCGGTTCATTTATTATGAACTGATTCTTTAGCTTTTCAGAGTAGTTTCTTTTTGCTGCTCTGATCTCCCTTGTTAATACGTTTCTGGACTGATTGTACAGTATTCTATCACCTTTTCTGTAGGATTCCTCTTTGGCATGAAGTAGCTGCTTTTTTAATATTTAAAAAAAATTATTAAGTAAACATTAAAAACAATTGAATGCAATGTGACTTTCTTGGCAATCATTTTGGCCATACATACTATAACATAAAAATAGATATAACAGTTGATCTTTCCTTTTTCCTATATTGTTAATTTAATGCTAGTTACATATTTGTTTCTATTTACATTTATATACATATTTATAACCTAACTTCTTTTTCATCTCCTTTTTCCCCTTATAATCCTTCTATTCATAGCATAATCATCCATTATATTTCATTTTCATTTTCCTACATAACTGTAACCTTCGTTCCTATAAAGCATCAACAATTTCTTTTCCTCGATTCCAACCATTGATACATTTTGCACCAGACTTCATAATACTCTGTCTTACCCTTATCCTTAATTTCTAGAGTTAGTCTGTCCATCTCTGCACAGACTAATATTTTCCTTATTATTTCACTTTTGATGGGGGTGTTCTCGTTCTTCCAGTTTTGGGCATAAGCCAATCTCGCAGCTGTTATTACGTGCAACATTAAGTATATTATTCCTTTACCATATTTCTCATCTATAATTCCCAATAGGAACACTTCCTCTCTAAACTCTATTTTTTGACTAATCATCTCTTCCAACCATACCTTTATCTGCCACCAATACTCTTGATAGCCAAAAATATGTCAAATCCATAGAAAAAGGATTTGGTTGAGACAATAAACATTCAAATAGTGAAGAAAGTGAAATACTTGGGAATACAGCTAACAGCAAGGTGCATAACAATTAAGGAGGACAATTATTTTAATTTGATCAATCAAATAAAGAAGGAATTACAAAGATTGAAAAACCTGCAACTCTCCTTTATGGGGAGAATTGCAGCAATAAAAATGAATATTCTACCAAAAATACTTTTTCTTTTCCAAAATATACCTTTAAAATTAGAGAAAAATATTTCAAAGATTTGAACAAAATAATATTGAAATTTATTTGGCAGGGGAGGAAACTGAGAATCAAATTAAAACTATTACAAAATGCTAAAGAAAGAGGGAGGTTTGGTTTGTCTGACTGGGAGCTGTATTACCAAACCACTACAATAAATTGGGTGCGAGAGTGGATAAAATTAAAAAATAGGAGGTTATTGACATTGGAAGGCCATGATCTACAATTAGGATGGCACGCCTTTTTATGTGACAAAAGATATAAAGCTCACCAGTACTTCCAGAAGCATTATATAAGACAGGCTCTGCTTAAGGTGTGGATAAAAATTAAACAGCAGAATTACATAAAGACCCCACATGGCTCTCAACATTAGAAGCATTAGTGCATCCAAATTTTATGAACCTGGGGAAAGTTACTACCTACAAAGAATTGAAAGAAGAAGGGATACAACTTGAATGGTGGGCATACTTGCAAATCCAATCATGATATAATAAGACAAGAATGAATGGGATATACAGAGAGAATTGACAGCACTAGATAAAATATTATTAGGAACAGAGGAAAAAGCAATTAAGATAACCTATAAATACCTATTAGTATATAAAATGGAGGAGGAGCAAGTTAAGGAAGTAATGATAGTATGGGCTAAGAAGTTCGGTTACAATATTGAATTGGACAACTGGCAAACATTATGGGAAAGAAACAGAAAACTAACACTGGCAACTACATATAAAGAAAACCAATACAAAATGTTTTACAGATGGCACCTCCCTCCAACAAGATTGGCAAGATAAATAAAAATGTATCACTGCAATGTTGGAAGTGTAGCATGGCGATAGGGACCTACTATCACATGTGGTGGACATGTGTAAAAGCAAAAGAGTATTGGTGGCAGAAATAGCTGCTTAAGTTAGCTGAGAACCAAGGTTTGCTGTTACTGTATATTCTCAGGTTTCTGGTCGGCACACATAAGTCTTCACAAAAACTGACATATGATGTTACAGTATCTGTGAGCAATAAGATTGGGACTGGGTTATGGACTACTGTCTTCCTTGTGAGTTGTGTTGTGGGGGTGCATGAAGGGAGGCTCAGCTAATTTCATTGTACACATGTTGTACTCTGACAATAAAAGGTTGATTGGTCTGCAGAGGTATCTTCAAAAACATTCCAATCAGTACAGTCAAGGCAAGCCTGTAGCTTTAGCTTTGCCTCCTCAGTCCAAGACTTCACTGATTTAATTGTTGGTTTTATGGTTTTAAGTCCTTGTCTATAAGCAAGAACAAGGTGAATCATGTAATGATCAGAGTGTCCCACAGGCAGTGGTGGGTTTCCAAAATTTTTCCTACAGGTTCTATGCTGTCATGCCCTTGGTAGAGTCAGACTCTGAGGGAGAGGAGGAACAGCCGACAGGGAGTGGAGGTGTGGCTCCAGAGGTTGTGGAGGAGGCTGGGGAAGGGCAGAGGCTAGCTGGGCATTCAGAGGAAGAACCAGGCCCATCCCCTCTGCATCCTAGGACACACAGGGAGGAATGGAGAAGGCAACAACTTGGCTTGCGAGAGTGGAAGCAGCAATGATGCTCCTAACTGGTTGCAGCTGGGGAGACGAGTATATAAGAGAGACGGTTAAAACACAGGTTGCCAGAAGCAAAGCATGTTTTATTTTGGTCTGAAGTTATCTTGGTTGGTGTCCTTCCAACAGACTGTGCCTTGTTATCTCCTTGAATTTGGTAAATACTTCTTCTGTTCCATTGTGGAAATTTTGTCATTGTAGTTTGGTTTTTTATTTCACCTCTATCTGCTCATTAAATTCGAACTGTATATAAGAGAGACGGTTAAAACACAGATTGTCAGAAGCAAAGCGTGTTTTATTTTGGTCTGAAGTTATCTTGGCTGGCATCCTTCCAACAGACTGTGCCTTGTTATCTCCTTGAATTTGGTAAATACTTCTCCTGTTCCATTGTGGAAATTTCGTCATTGTAGTTCGTTTGGTTTTTTATTTCACCTCTATCTGCTCATTAAATTCGGACTGTATTGCTTTTTTTTGAGGACTATTTTCGAGTACGTTTTATCTCCAACTGAGAATTATTGAACAGTGGGGCCAAGTTGGAGGCATTAAAGGACATTTATTTACATCTTGGATTTTGTTATGTTTGTGTTACACTCTGGGTCATCACATATGTGCACACTTTGCAAGCACACACAGGGTTCAAATATAGACCTCTGCCAACACTGGTAAGCTGCCTGAGCTGTTTTTTAGCTCAGCTGAGGTATGGCAATCAGCTGAGCTAAAAAGCAAGGAAATATAGGAGAGGTAACAGTGGGTTTGGGGCCAGTCAGAGATGGTATTTGCTGTTCTCCGAACTGGTCAAAATTTCCGCCACTGGTATGCCAGAACCGGTTCAAACTGGCTAAATACCACCTCTGCCCACAGGTGCTCGTGGTAAACACTGATAAGCAACTTTTTATGTTCTGTAGCAATGGTCTAAATCAGGGGGTCAAACTGAAGGCCTGTGGGCCGAATATGGCCTGCAAAACAGTCGAATCTGGTTTGCAGGGACATCCTGGAAAATGCAAGGGACCGGCCCGCATTGCATTAGCCCACCCCATACCAGCAGGTGCTCATGTGCATGCTTAACTCTTCCAGCAATAGCTGAAGCTTGTCTGCCTCACGCCGCCCAGCCAGTCAGCCTTTGTCTCTTTCCTCGGCTTTGCTTTGTGCCCGGTCTTCCCTCGCTTCTTTGCCTGGCCTTCAGCTCTGCATTCTCTCCCTCACTTCTTTGCTTCTGCCCCTGGATTCTCATTCCTACACCATCGCTTCTTCATTCTCCCCAATACTTCTACAGTTCTGTGCTCACATTCTCATTCCTACATCTTTTCCTCCCCATTCTCCCCCACGCTTCTCCAGTTCTGCACCTGCATTCTCATTTCTACATCTTCACTTTTCCATTCTCCTCCATGCTTCTGCAGTTCTGTGCCTGAATTCTCATTCCTACACCTTTGCCTCCCCATTCTCACCCACCCTTCTCTACTTCTGCGCCTGGATTCTCACTCCTACACCTTTGCTTTTCCATTCTCCCCCACACTTCTCTATTTCTGTGCCCGGATTCTTGGTTCTACACCTTCTCCTCTGTGCCCAACCCTTATCCTCTGCGCGTGGACTGTCACTTCTCCACTTTTGCCTCTGAGCTCAGCACTGGCAACAGCTTCGCCCTTAAGGAAGGAGGTAAGCAGATGCCCCCTTGGAGAAGCTGGGCTGGGCTGGGCTGAGCTGTGGTCAGCTATGTGGAAAATGTCTGGAAGTCAATGGAGGGGTGCTTTGGTCTCCCCTCTAGAGACAGACCCACAAGGGATCCAACCAGCATTGCCTGCAAAGCTAAACTTTGGATGGATATTTCAGGCATTTTGAACTCTATTTCTGGGCTTCTTGGATGTTGGAGAGAAATGTTTGCTTTTGTCACATAATTATATTTATGTAATCCAATAATTTCTTCCAAACTTAATAAAGCATTAGTAAAGAATGGTAAATAAATGTGTTTTAAAGAAGCATTATCCTTGTTAGATTTCCAATGGATTGCTGTTTTGGTAATCCTTTTCTATATAAATGTAATATTATTTTTGTTGTGTAAATCATAATGTGAGAGCCATTGATATTCTTGTAATGGAAACTGGAATACTTAGAAAAGTGTTTTTAAACTGGAAAGAAAAGGCTGGAGAACCTCCTCCCAGTATAAATGCTCACAATTGAATCCCTATTTCAATTGTGGTATCTAGGATGTATGGATAGGATATCACTATCTGTTTGACAGCATTACCCATAAATATAGAAAGATCAGAATCCATACTTCATTAAGGCACTTGGCCTGTGAAGAGTTGGCCTGAATCTGCCTTAATGAAGGATTCCATCTAAAGGCGAATTGCTTTGTTTGTGTTATCAAGCTGATCCACCTAGATTGGAAGTTGCTCTGTGTTGTGGTAGAAAACTTAAAAGGATGCCAATAATTGCAAAGTTTCAAATAATCATTGTATCATTTTCAAAGCTAACAGGTTTTAGTGAGTCACTAATCTTTCACCCAGATAAACCAGGAGCAAGATTTCCAAAATTTATATTTATAATTTATAATTACACTAATACAGATAAAAGCATGAGGGAAGGGTGCCCCAAGCATCCTTACCACTCATATTTGGAAAAAGGAAATCCCTTTCAGGAAGAGCCAGCCTCCTCATGTAGGACCAGGGAGCACTGCTCTCCAGAGATTTGCCAAGGCAGAAGTTGGACTCAGAGGAAACTGCTTCCTGCAAACTTTCTCCTCCACAGTTCCACACACAACAGTGGTGTCCTCTGCCTCCTCCTTTGCTGGGAAGATGCACCAGACTGGGAAATGTCAATGATGTCTGGGATTAGGAGAAGAACTTTGGCATGCCAGTCATGCTGGGCTAAGGGAATAATCAAGGTCGCTTTGAAGGATGGTAGCATTTGGTTTTCCTGAAACCAAATTGTTTTTTGGAGAGTAGCTTGTTTGATTCTAAGTGGAGGGTAATGGATTGGTTAATGATTGATCCCATATCTTTGCACATGATGCAACACAATGATATTGGTCTGTAGTTTTCAACCAGGCTGGTGGGGGTCACCTTTTCTGAAGATAGGGATGACCATTGCTAAGGACCATAGGTTCGGTAAGGAGCTGGTTCTGAATGGTGTTATGTATGTAGGTTTGAATGTTATTGGTTTATTTGAACTGTTCTTGTAAAATGTCAAATGGTATTGGTTTAAATAGTGCGGGAAGAAACCCTGCACTCCCATTGGCTGGCAACCACGGCTGCAGGCTATAAGAGGCAGCCGTAGCCAAGCCAGGACGGGGCCATTCGAGCTGTAGTCACTTAATAAACTCTTTGCTGGAACTCCTCGCGTCTGACTCTTCATGCAAACTTAACAAATGGTATCTCATATATCTCATATATCCACTGCTATGGCAGTGGAGAGCTTTTCCAAGAAGTATGCACATAATCCATCGGGGCCAATAGATAGGGATGGTTTTAGGTTACGTAATGCCTTTTTTACATTATCTTTTGTAAAGTCAATATGTAGTAGATCATTGCAGTTAGTTGTGGTACGTTTAGGAAATGTGGGGCATGAGCCATTGCTGTTTACAAAGACTGAACAGAAAAACGTGTTGAAGAGATTGGCCTTAACAGCTTCATCACTACAGTCTTTCCCATTTGGTACTTTTAGGGTGGGATGGTTCTGAGTCTTTAAAGTTTGGTGTTTACAAAATAGTAGAAGACGTGGCTGGATTTTATGCATAGGAGGTTTTTCTCTTGTTTGCAGTGGTAGTTGGTGCATTCTGCCTTTATCAGTCGGCATAAGGTGTTGTATTGGTTTTTAAAATTTGCTACATAGCTAGTTTTGTTTTTTTGCCATAGCGATTTTTTAAAATTGAAGTTTCGTTATTGTTATGGGTAATTTGTTTTTTGTTTTGTTTTTGGGCATTACTAATGGTACATATAGTTTAATGACTCTTTCGAGTTCAAGCAAGAATGTGTTATAATGGTCTTCTGTAGTATTATAGCCAGAGAAATTAGTCTGAAAGAGTGAAGGAAGAGGAGTTTTTATTCCACTTTTCCTTCGTCTATTCAAATCCCCATTTGCTTACCCCTTCTCTGCCCCCTTGGTCTCCTTTTGTTTTTGTATATCCATTGTTCAGAGGAAGTTGCTTGTTGTAGAGTCTCTTCTGCATTTGTAAAGGGGGGGGTGTAGTCACAGAAAGCTGCCCATTAAAGAAACATTGCTTGATGCTTAGCAGTTGGTCTCTTGAGTATGAAATCCAGAGTGAACCACAGATATATATCTATATCTATCACACAGACCATATCTATATCTATTACTGGGCTCTAAAAATAGCTAAGAGATTTTATTACTCAAATATTTGCTCTAAAATATATGTTGTCTTGTGTGAAGAAAAGTAGAATGTTTGTGTCAGATTTTTTTAAAGACTAATTGTGTTTAGAAATGAGTATAATATTATTTGCAGAATTGCTAAATGCTAACACAGGAGTAAATACAACTCTTGAGGAATATATTCCATAGCCTGGATCCAAATCAAAATAATTTTCCCTTTACTTGAAGAAGAGGCTATCTCGTCTTGTTTTGCAGTTCTTAGCAGCCATGCAGTTTCACAATGGGAAAAATAATACTTGTTAAGTCACTAAGGACTTTTGAAAGTCAATCTCAAAACACATCATGTCTATTAGGCAATAGATTGATTATATCTATTAAGCAACAAATGCAGCTATTTCAGTTTAAGAAGAGCCAATATCTTGCTTTGGTTAGCAGCAGTGATGGAGTGCTACTGGTTCAACCCGGTTCAGTCGAACCAGTAGTAAAAATCACTACCTGTTCAGCCGAACCGGTAGTAAAAAAAGCCTCCGATCAGCTGAGAGGAGGGGGAAAAAGCCTCCAACAATCAGCTGAGAGGATAAAAGACTGAAAAGCACATGGGAGGGTGGCTCCTAGCTTTTTGTTTCTTCATCCTCTCAGCTGATTGGCTTGTTAGGAGTGCATGTGCACATGCATGATCACCCACCGAACTGATAGCGAATAAAGTAGGATTCCACTACTGGTTAGCAGCCTAGGTACCACATTTGCACCAACTGCAACTTACCTCCCATGGGTCCAATATTTACATGTAGCCCCTGGGACAGTCATCTGAAGCTTTAAAGTAGAGTGCCATAAGTATGCACCTATTTCTTCTGTCCTTTATGAGGCAGCTCCTATAAAGCTATTGTACCTTGCATATTGTTTGAAAAAAAAATGAATGACAGAGAACAAGTTATTAGTAAATTGGAGAGTAGGAATGCATTGTGGTCTCATTTTTTTTGGTCTGGTTTCTGTGGCAAATCCATTGGCAGCTTTACTCTGGCCTTTTCTCCCCACATTTCTTGGGCAGACAAAATCCGTGATGTGTTTTCTTGCCAAGGCAGAATAAAAGAGGAAAATGCAACCATGATTTGTTTAAACAAACATTCTTTGCTTCTGACTCCTACACTAAATGAGATCCTTTCACTCAGTGGTGGGATTCAAATTTTTTTTTACTACCAGTTCTGTGGGCGTGGCTGGGTGGGCGTGGCAGGGGAAGGATATTGTAAAATCTCCAGGCAGAGGTGGTATTTGCCGGTTCTCTTAACTACTCAAAATTTCTGCTACCGGTTCTCCAGAAGTGGTTAGAACCTGCTGAATACCACCTCTGCTTTCACTGATGCAATGAAAAACGATCCTTAGTAAATATTCAATGTTGCATGGTTAAACATACATGGTATTATATTATTTAGGAAAAAAATGAAATATGCTAATTTCAAAATACTTGAACTTGGCTTGAATGTTTCCTGAAATAAGTAAAACAATAACAGACAAAACTAAATAAATCACAAAATTCATTAATAGCATCCAATTTATTTTAGCCTTGCTTTGCTTAGATCTGTGCTGTTACTTGGTAATATTTTCTTCTTTTTTTATGGTGCAAAATCTATTCTGCCTGTAGAATCATTGACAATTATATGGCTTATCTCAAAACAAGCTAAAACAGAAACTGATTACTGATGAAAATTGTATTATACTAACATCCACTTTTAGTCTTCTTGGTTTACATTAATAGAGCTTGTGCAAGCTAATATTTAGTTTATTGAACCATATTATGTGAATTAAATGGTGTCTTAAATGAATAAATCAATAATGTTTTCCTATCGAATCTGCAGAGAATTTTAATTCTTCTGCTAGCAAATACACACAGAGACCAGTGTCATCTTATGCTGCTTTAAATGACTGTCTTATATTTAGTGCTTAAATTCTAACTCCCAAATATAAGTTCATTTCTATGAGTTTCCAAGGGCTTATTTACAGGAGCCCTGGGGTGCAATGATTAAAGTGCAGTATTAGGAGAAACCAATTGCAACTTATAAAAGAAGAATTAGGGGCAACATCATAGCACTATTCCAGTATTTGAGAGCTGCCACAAAAAAGAGGTGTTCAAATTATTCTACAGAGCACTGGAGGGCAGGATAAGAAACAATGGTTGGAAACTAACAAAGAGAGAAGCAACTTGGAATTAAGGAAAAACTTCCTAACAGTGAGGACAATTAACCAGTGGAATAGCTTGCCTCCAGAAATCATGGACACTCCAATCATGGAATATCCATCACTGGATATTTTTTAAAAAGAGACAGCCACTTATCTGAAATAGTATATGATCTCCTGCTTGAGCAGGGGCCTGTACTAGAAGTCCTCCAAATTCCCTTCCAGATTCTATTCTATTCTATTCTATTCTATTCTATTCTATTCTATTCTATTCTCAAAGATAATTGATTGCAAGTCAAGATTGTTGATATCTCTGACTCTGAATGAGCTAACACTCTCCTGGACAGATCTGGTGCTCAATCTGGGTGTTATCTTGGATTTGCCACTCCTTGTAAAAGAGTGGGTGGCATCCAAGGCCAGCGGGCCATGCTTTCCTAAATGTTTACCAACTGCACAAATTCCCAGACTAAGAGGCCTTGATCATGATCATGCATGCCCTATACTACAATTACTGACTGCAATGCATTCTATATAAGGTGACCTTGAAAACCATCTAGAACTGTGATGGCGAACCTATGGCACATGTGCCATGGGTGGCATGCAGAGCCATTTGTGCGGGCACGTGAGTCCCAGCCAAACTTACCTGCACTGCGCATGTGGGCACCTCCCAGCTGATTTTCAGCCCGTTTGAGGCCATTTTCACCTTCCCAGGTGAAAGGGAAGCCTCTGCAGCCTCAGAAGGCCGAAAAACAGGCCTTCCAGAAATACCAGAAGTGCTGAAATGGGCCCATTTTTCGGGCTCCCAAGGCTTCAGAGGCTTCCCTCGAGCCCCCAGGAGGGTGAAAACAGCCTCAAACAGGCCGAAAATCAGCTGGGAGGTGTGCACATGCGCAGTGCAGGTAAGGGGGTGTGGCAGGGGTGTTGCGCGTGCATGTGCAGGGGGAATGCATTGCATTGTGGGTGCTGACACGTGCGCACTTTTGGCATACCACAACAAAAAGGTTCGCCATCACTGATCTAGAAACTCCATGGTTCACCCGAGTTATGTCACTGTTATGTAAACTGAATTGACTCCCTGATGCTTTCTGGGTAAAACTCAAAATGCTGGTTATTTCCTTTAAAGTCCTATATTTCACAAGGCCAGATTGTCGTGGGACTGCCCCTCTTAAGGATATATGTCTGAACTATTACATTAGATAGGATGACTGTACTCAACATTCAGAAGAAGGAGGATTTTTATATCCTGTCTATGCCATTCCTAAGTCAAAGATGTAGGCGTAGACAGATACAACTACTTTCAATATATCTTGTAATTAATAAAGCACATAAAGCAACTCACTGGTATCTTGTTTCACCAATTTCTCCTCAAAATGCAGTCCACAATATGTCAAAGTCCAGAGAATAGCATACTTTTTCCTTGGTGCTGTCATTTCTTCAAATTCTGCAGGGAGTATTCACTCCAGCAGCCACGGTAAAGATGGGCCAGTACTGCTCCTGTCTGTTCTTTCTTTAGCATTAAGCAGAAGTACAAAACAGTCTGCACTGCTTTAGAACAAAAGTATTAAACATAACCTATATAGCAATAGCAATGGCACTTAGACTTATTTACTGCCTACTGTGCTTTACAGTTTGTAAATCTCTGAGCAGATTACAAATGTCAGCATATTGCCTCCAACAGTCTGGGTCCTCAATCCTTTGAAGGATGGAAGGCTGAGTCAACCCTGAGCCAAGATCAAACTCCAAGCTGTGGGCAGAGTTAGCCTGCAATACTGCATTCTAACCACTGTACCACCAGGGCTCAAATAAGGGGACAATAGGGGGTATGTCCATTTTATAGGTGATGGCCATTATTTCTGTGTTATAATTATTAAACAGTGATTGGACCATGTATATGGCCTGGCCGGTTTTGGATCCTTAAGTTTCAGGGTGGTAATGTGTTGGGGGCAATGCGATGACATTGTAAACTTCTAAGAGAGTATCATAAAGCACTGAGGAGTATATGTAAGTCTAAGTGCTTTTGCTATTGTAATATTATGTGGGAAAAACCATGGGAGATTGGGCAAAGAGACATTGTCAAGGGAATGATAAGGGACAGCATAACTCACAGTTAGACAATGGACAGGACAGGAGCTCAGAAGAAACTGCCCCTAGGCTGTAAAGAAGATAGTAATGCTGGGCAAAAATCTTGCAATCATTGGCAAGATTCTATCAATGTAGGTTTACAATAAAGTAGAATAACTCATCCTATATGCCCCACAAGACTAATATTCTACAAAAACCTACCATAACAAAACAGACATGAGTTTTGTTATTTGTTATCTAATATAATTACTTCATATTTTAATTTGGTTTATTTTCTCTCTTTTAAAATGATGTTCAGATTTATTGGCTTTTAATATTCCTAAACTGATAAACAAGCTGGGGACCAGCTCCAGATAAGGAAAAGGTTGTTTATACAAATTGGGGGCTGGCTTATCTCTTTTGTGAACTTCAAACAACCTTTTTCCTTACAATTACACCTCTCCTGACATCAGATCTCATTTTAATGAACACATGTAATACGGGATGCAAATATGTAACATGTTTGACTACATGTAACTGATTTCCTATGCAAAGGGGAGGTCATTTTTAATTCTGTCCAATCGACTTTTCTCTTGCACTTTCTTTGTTGTGTTAACTATAAAAAGGAGTGAAACATGGGGCTCAAAGGTTCTCTCTCTCTCCTTTTCATAGAGGGACTGCACTTTATCAGAGTACTCTAATAAACTGCTTTTAAATGATCTTCCAATTCAATTGCTTATTGGGAAGATAAAATTGAGGCAGAACCTAGGGCCAGATTTGGTTTTCACTCCATCCTTTGCTTTCTCCTCAAAGAAACAATGGAGTTTGTTTTTCTAACCCTTTGCTCTGGAAGCTCAGGGATCAATTTTATATCACACAAATAAACATCCACTTCATAGGTAAAAGAACTCTGGTTCTACCGAGGTGTGACCAAACATGTAGCTAATCTACACTTTAATCAAGTGACAGTTGTTTACCCTTGCACAGTAGGCTCTGCACATGCCTGGAGTAGTTATTCTGATCAATCTTGGACATGTAATTAACTTTCCCTTGCAGGACATCCTTGAATATATCTGCAGTCATTGAGAAGGCATGTGCACCTTGCCTCTGTTCATCTGCAGATCTGCAGACCTTTGTGCAGAAAAGCTTAAAGTCACCCTCCCTCTATTATTTTCTCAAATATAGGCTTTGCTATATTCATTTTTTTCATTGGTTGCTGGATGGTTTTAGTAAAGTGTATGATCACTTATGTGTTTCTGGTATAACATTGAAACATGTTTGTATGAATTGAACTTTCATAAAAGGCAGAAAAGCCTTTTCTCTGTGTGTGCGCGCACCTCTCTCTCTCTCTCTCTGTATTTCCAGTTAACTTTTTTTTTTACTTTCCAAAGAGATAGGAAAATAGAATATAGTTTAGAAATTGTTATGGTTCCTGAATTTAAGGTTCTGATTTTAAAAACTAATAAAATTATTAGGGCTGTATTTTAAAAAAATAGTTAAATTAGAATTTGCTTCAAAATATAGACTTTCTATATAGTCAAGCCCTAAGATTACCAGGGCTCAATGCAATCAGGTGGATAGTTATGTTAATCTCTATCAATTAGCTTTAATAAGCAGCCTTTCCTGATGGATTAGATAATTTTGATTACTTAAGGTACTTTCATGATTAAAACTACTGATAAGGTCCCTTTATACCTATGCCGTACAAAAGGTCTGGAAGACGAGACTGTGACAGAAAACTAGGACAACATTTTCTTGCTGATCATTAGCAAACTTGAAATTGCTAGTAATAAGATGGAGAAAGATTTCAGGCTTGCATATTCTTTCATTCAGTCCACTTATCCTGACCAGAAGATAGTAAGCCTTGATATCTTGTATTTATTTGAGTGACAGTATACTTTGTGAGCCACTGATTTCCATGCCAGCATAGAAGGAAGAACATGAAAAGATGAAAGAATCAATGTGGAAGTTCAGTACAATCTTCCGTATTGCCTGACATTAAATCTATGGCAAAATCAATCATGTTAAGGTATACATTATTAATCGTGCTAATGTATTCATGGAACATAAAATCTACTGAATTTTCTAGTATTCAATTCAGCAACAGTGTAGGATGTTGCTAATAGAATGTTGCCATACCCCTGTAGACATTTTTTTTTGCTTTTTTATGTTATTGCTACTGCTGACTGTAATCATTGCTGACATGGTCAGGGAGGGAAATCTTGCAGAAAGGAGCATGCACATCTCCATGACATGTAAATTCAGCTCTTTTGGTGGTTGACCAGTACTCAGCACCATCCAGTACTATTGGACAGACTATAATTTTATACACTTTAAATTTTAAGTGAATTGTCATATGTCTTTTACAGAGCACTCCAATGATCTCTTTCCACTTTAGTCAAGTTGCATTACCCTTGCATATACTTCTTCATTAAGACCATCATCACTTTGCAGGTGAAAGAGTAAGAAATGGAAGGAGTTTATCTTCTCTACATTTTCACAACCAACCTAGATGGTGGAGGTACTTCATGTACTTGTCTCTAGATACTCAGTTTTCTTGGTATTGAGGCACAAACCAAATTGGCTAAGATGGTCATTCCTTTTCTGAACATAGTGTTGAAGCTGTCTCCCTGATAGTAGTGTGAGAAGTACATTGGTGACAGGAGACACTATGGTGCTGATTTTGCATGATAGTGTCCACGTTGAGAATGAACAATAATAATGATGATGTTGAGTTTTAGTGCACACCAACTTTTACAGGAAAACTGTTGGAAAGACCAGTGATGCATAATACTCAGCTGCTATTAGCATAAAGTATCTGGACCCGTTTTATGAATAGCTCAGGCAAACCATGGTCACATAGTTTGTACTATATCAGCTAATGAGGAATGTGGTCAAACCCCTTTTCTAAGTTGAGGAAAGATGGGTATAATTATTGTTTTTTCCCTTCTATGAGCAGCATGCAAGCCACAAAATAAGCATGCAAGCCACAAAAATACCATTGGTAGTAATCAAGCTTTTGACAAAACTGCACTGGTTAATACTGATTTCAATAATGCCATGGAGACATTGTTGAGGGTCTGCTGAAAAAAATTATTGTGGGCAAAAAGAGGCAGAGGAGTTGGTATTGGAACAATCTGCTGAGTCACTTTTGTTCTTGAAGAGGGAAACTTTAATACTCATGGTTCAGTCAGCAGACCTGTAGCCAGATTACACAATGGCATTGAAGAGTCAGCCAGCCAAAGTTCTTTCAATTCCCAGATTTCTGTTGATAGAAATCAGGTGCTTTTGAATTTTTCATGCTGCTGATAGCTTTGGTAATCTCTTCAGATGTAATATGTAAGACTGGACATAGCTGAGCCATCAGGAATTGGCAGATCTGAAAATTCAACATTAGAGATTTGGTTAAAGAGCTGTTACCAGTATTTCATAATTTTGAGCTTATCCTACAGTTGTCCATATTAGTTTTTAACACACATATAGTGTTTCATTCTTTTGCCACCTTGGTGCACATTTTCACAAGCCAATCGTTATTTTTGTTTCCTTTCTTGATATGCAGCTGTTCATATAAGTCCTGGTACTGATTGACTAAAAGATTAAAATGAAACAACTAAAAACTGATCTTAGCAATCAAGAAACTGAGATGAATTTAGATGGGACACTTTCAGTTGGAAGATCACACTGCTTAATACTCAGGGCATGAAAAATGAAGAATAAATAGTGATGCTTTAATAATTAGGAAGGGCATAGCAAAAACAATACTTGGCTACAATGCAATAAAAGTGAATAATATCAATTAGAGTTCATGGATATCTTTAATATGATAATAATTTGGTTGGACTACAACCACTAATACAGAAAAAGAAGAGGCTGATGGTGTCTGTGATCAAGTTCAATTTAAAATAGATGGAATATGCAAGCAGGATATTGGAGAGTTGAATGCCAAGGCTGGAGACATTAAAGAGGAAAATGTAATTGGAGATTAACTTTTAAATTTTTGCTATCCAGTGATTTCTTCGTAGAACCCTCTTCTTCAAACAACCAAAATAACACCTCATATATGGACATCACCAGATAGTGTATACATTTATCACATATGACTATATTATTGCTAAAAGGAGCGGGAAGAACTCAACAATAGCATATTGTAAAATATTCATGTACAAGTTCCAAGTTAAGCTAAAGAAGAAGACAGTTAGTTTTCACAATACAAACCATGAACATACAGTATACCAATGATTTTCAAGAACATCAGGAATCACTTTGATAGAGAACCAGGGGAATTATGGAAATGAACTTAATGAAGTCATTGTAGATGAATATGAAAAGAGACAGCCAAAAATGAAGAATGAGAAGAAAGCAAAGTGGATGTCAGAAGAAACTGTGAAAATTGCCAAAAAGAGAAGAGAAGACAAAGCCAAGAAAGACAAAAATCTCATTGACGATGGAAACAAACATGGAAACAAGGAAGGCTTTCAAATGATCAGAACAGTGCAAGCCATGATATTCCTATGACACTCTGTAGAAGTCAGACTTGGACTTTGAAGAAGCAAGATAGGAAGAGTATTGATCTATCAAGATAGGAAGAGTATTGAAACTTTTCAACTTTGGTGATGGAGAAGACTCCTGAGAGTACCATGGACAGTCAAGTAAACAAACAATCCATATTCACTGAAGACATACATTTCATCCCTATTTCACTGAAGACATACATTTCAGGCTGAACTTATTCTACTTTGGACACAGAAAGGGCTTTAATGCTGGGGAAAAGGCTTTAATGCTGAAGGAAATGAAAAGAACAGAAGAAAACTACCAGCAGCAAGGTGGATGGACTCAGTTACATAGATACTGAATGTACCATCAGGAGACTTGAAAGAACAGGTTAAGGATATGTTTAAAGACTTGAATCCTATACCTTGAACTATGCCTTCCTGTACTTCCATGCTCATTATTAAATGATTTCATATTCTAAATTCACTCCAGTTGCTGTTCTCAGTATTTTATATCACCCTGGTGTTGAGGGTGTTTTATTCTTTCCCTCATAGTACTCAGTTTAAAGTAGTTTGGATCAGATCACATTACTTTTTATTTTTCACTCATGAAGTGCAGATCACCTCTTGCTTGGAAACTTTTACTGCAAAAAGGCACTCCATGGCAGAATTCAAATTGTTCTCATTGGTGCTATCAGTTCATTTATAACGCAATTCTCTCTTTTTCTTAGACAACATCGTTTTGAGTAGAAGATATGAAGAGAACATCAGCTGTGTCTTCAGAAGTTAGATCTAACCCAGGGATGAAAGGATCTCAATTTGTGTTAGAGAATTTAGCAAAAAAAGCAGTTCTAGTGGATCTTCCTATTGCAACTTACAAGTTTGAGCCTTTGAAAATTATATTCAGGCTTCTTTGGCTTTTAGGCTTTCCAGGTACTTAAATTCCTTCTTCTTCCTTCTGGCAGATGGCTTGTCTAAAACAGCTTATTTGGGATAAATAGCACATTAGTAATCAAAACATGATCTCAATAAAAGAAATGCTGGGAACCTCTCAAACACACATAAAAAGCATTGGTATCCTAAAAATAACAATAATAATGCTTTCATTAAAAGCCAGAGTCCAGGATGGAGCAAGAGCTAAATTCAGTACAAAAATGAGGAGGAAAAAGCAACTAAGGAAAAAAATAGAAATAATTGGCACTGAGTTCAAAAAGATTTGTGAATAACATCTTCAGTATGATGTTCAGATAGTTAGAGAGGCAGATTGATTATCAGGCAGACAGATTGCTAATTTCAAGAAACCTGAAAAATGTTTTTAAATGCTTTATACTGTAAATATATTTGTTTTAAATAAAAAGTTGTCTTGGAGCAAATGCTGCTTCAGTGATAAACTAAATGCTCATTAATGTGCTACATGGTGAGGTAAGAAAGTAAGATGTAATTTACAGGATTTCAAACTAAAGATACTTAACAGTGTTTTAAAATGGGAGGTTTTAAGCTATATTGGGTGAAGCATCACAGCATGATCTATTTTATTCAAAGAATGAAAATAAATTTCAGGGTCTTTATTTAGTAACAATCCCATCCTGAGAGAAAAGAGGTTAAAAACATATGTCAAGCGGTCTGCTAAGCAAATCTGATCTGACATGCTTCAGAGTTGGACTGTCTTTGAACAAAGCAAGCAGATTAGCCAGTTTTATCAAAAGTCAAATGGAAACTTGAGACTCAAGTAGATATATGCACGTGACATCTTGGTGGTTCTTTAAATACAAACTCTTAATGAGAAGACATGAAAACAACGTTAACCAAAAAAAAAAACCCTCCCTATCTTATTTAATGTGTATATCTAAGGCATAAATTTTCTTTCTAATAGTCTCCCAAGCCTCTACTTAAAACTGCTTCTTCTCAGATGAAATAGATTCTTCTAAAATATCAGAGTAATGTCCATAGAACAAATAAAAGTGCAGCTGTGCAGAAACCTAACAACAATATGTCTTCATACTTTGAGCAAAAGGGTTCTTTTAAAAAAAAATGTGAGAGAGCAGCATTATGCAAAAAAGATAGTATTGACTGAATGTCCGGATGGCATTGCTTTGTAACAATCCATTTATCAGAGTAATAAAGGTGAATTTTAAAAGCTAGGCAAGATTTCTTATGAACCAGAAAATTGTGTTAATTATTTAATCAATATCCTACAAGGAGAATTGAGTCTACACCTCCAGTCCTTTCTTTAAAAAAAAAAAGGTCTAAAATCTCCATTCACTTTTATCTCCATTTACTTAAGCTCAATGTCAGCTTCCAAGAAGTTTTCTTGACATCTTTTGCTGCTTGATTCTTGTCGGCTGCCATAGAAATGGGGGAGGGGTAATTTGGTATTTGGGGGGAATTTGCTGGAGTGTAAAGACGTTCCTGTGTGAAGGAGGGGATGCTTTCCTGCTTACTGTGCAACTGCATAGACTTATCTCTACTAGGCGAAGGTCAACTGTCTTGGCATACCAGATGAGTGAGAAAGTGTTCAGAGTTTTGCAGCTCTGAAGTGTAAATTTAGTGCCAGAAAAATAAACACAGATGGCTGGTGCTTCATTTAACATCTTTATAAACATATTAAGTAAATTTTACAAACCAGTTGTAGATTTCTCCAACGTGGCGCGAACTCAAACAGAAGCAGTTACAAGCAAGCACGACTTCAGCAGCACAAGCAAAAGAGAGAGAGAACTTCTAGTTTCACTTTCCAGGTCAGCTCCCATTGGCTGGTCCGTTACCATGACTATTCACTGACTCTGTTAACTATGTCTCTGCCAGTGAATGAATACTTCGACAGAAACCACCTGAAGATGTATCCCACATGACATTATACACACCTCAGATTGGAGGAGCAGTCTGGACTTCTGGGGAGAGAACTTGGGACAACTTTCAATATGTAATTTCCGTGCCTATTTACCTCAGGTCTTGCTTTCCTTTTGTTGCTATCACTTAAAACTCAGTAAAAGTACTTTTTCTTTATTTTAATGGAGTCGAAGGAATTATTTCTTGAGTTTTGAATGAGGCACAGCTGACACTCATTCAAATGCAGACAGATATCATGTTTTCTGCTGGTTGCTTTATGGAAATATCAAATCCTTTCAAGATTTTCAATGAATGTCAAAAAGATGTTTACTATTTTATGGGGCTCTATTCCATAGCTCTGCTCCCATTTTGGAGCCAATAGAAACTACCCTGCCATAGATTTTACTCTCCCTATTGCTGATTCCTCTTGCCTCTAGTTTTGCTTGCAGCTGGGCAACCATGCTCTCTCCTCAATTCCTGTGTAGGATACATTGCCCTTTCTTCTATTCCCAACAGTATCAACTGGCAGCAAAGCCACCTACCAGTTGGACTGCTCTGATAGGCAATGGTTTTGACAGTTGGGTAGATCTACTGTTTAACCATCCGTTAAAACTCAGTCAACCTTTCACCTGGCAGTTCTCCCTGAGAGATCAGAATAACGGGCAACAAACTGAGCACAGCTTTACTGAATTAAGTGTGTTTCTGGATTTGTGCATAAATTTGTTTAATTAAAACCAACATTGTTTTTTAAAAAAATCAATTGGTTTTTTTTTCTACCAATTTAATTGAAGGAAAATACCAAGACAAATCAACTACAAATCAAGTAGTTCATTAAAAATAAACAAAAATAATAATAAATTTCTTGAGGTTCTAATATCCAGAATAAGGAGATTAAAAGCAGATCAGCCACTATAACAGTATTAAGTCACAGAAATTACTGTTGTCCCCTCACAGCTCTATAGGCCCATGGAGCATTGTTAAAACAAGCAAATGTTATTTTAATCTTTATTGGGCTGTGAATTTAATCATGCATAACCACGGAGAATTTTTTTTTAAATTAAATAGTTCCCCATCCATTACTTATAATTTTTTCAAAGGAAGAGTAGTAAAGAGGTCAAAGTCTGCTCTATGTCTTGCTCTTCATTTAAATTAACACATTTACTGAAGTTAGCTGGATTTGCTGTAAATGTGCATAGTTCTGTGGGTTTGAGAATGTAACTCAAAAGATAAAAAATGAAGTATTTCATGAAAACTGCGGAAATTCTTGCCCAGGTCTTTCCCAGCCAGATATTCTAATGCACGGGTGTCAAACTTGCTGTAAGCACTGGACTTATGGCAGATACACAGATCTGACACTCGCCATGTCATGTTGCCATCACGTAACATTTTGTGACATTTTCCCATTTATGGAGCTGAGATGGGCGCGGTCTGCCCGTGATGCATTCGGGCCATGGGCTATGTAATGTGACCTGAATAGAATTTTAAGCATTTAACTATAAGTTCTTTTAGCATACATATTACATTTATTTGTTATTTATTTTATTGATGATTTGAAAGGTGCATATTATTTTGCTTACTGCTGATAATTTAAATTATGAGGTTTTGTAGACAGTTGTATTAATTTACTATTCCTTCACTACAAAATGAAGAAGCAATGGTAGCTGTTTCACTTCTTTAACAGATATTAGGTACTTTTTACAGGAACCTTAGAAAAATGCAATATTTATATTCTTTAGTAAATGTACCACATTGGAAAACAAATTCTACAGTCTGATACTGTCTTGCTGCTGTTAAGACATGTAATATTAAATACACATTTCCTTTATCATATTTATCTGGTACTATACCTAACAAAAATACTTCTGGTTTATAATCTATATGCTGTTTTATCCTTTTTTCTAACCATGTATGTATTTTTGTCCATTGTTTTGGCTTTTGCATATGTCTACGACATATGGTAATACGTGCCCGGTACCTGACTACATTTTGGACATGTCTTATAGCGTCTTTAAAGACTGCTAGTATAGCTCTATAAATACAGAGCTGCTTTAAGGATTCCTGAAAGATGGGTTAACAGTTTGATTACTTTCAGCTATTAGAGAGAAGCAGCTGTAGAGCTAAATAACAGTGTACTAATGAAGCTTTCAAAGTGGTGATCTAAAGTAGATTCTATTTCCTTCTCTAAAAATAATTAACTCTGATGGTTCAGCAAAACATGCATATTACAGCCAAAGAATTACATTTTCCAGTAGTTTTTTTAGCTCCTTCTCAAAACAATACACTGGCTAATCATTATCGCACATGGCTTCTCAAAGGCAAAAATAGCTGTAAATAACACCATATTTTTGCTAATTTTGTACAACTTGGCCAGGCTTTCTATAGTCTATAGAATTGTGAGTAACTTGGTGTACATATACTGTATAGGGATGCACAGATAATAAATCAGACAAAGATGGTAATAAGAAACTAATAAGAATCCAGTGAATTTGCAGATAAAATGCAGCACACAATCATCCATGGCATTGTTACTTTAAAAGTAAATGTAAAGTTATCTGATAAGGACTTTATTTAATTGCATTATATTGTTATACTCTGTTTGGAGAGGGGTCTTTGTTTCATTGACATTAGAAAATGTTAGAAAATTCTGTTTTATTCTATATAAATGGTAGCAGAGGATTATTATGTAACCATATAAATTGGTAGCAGAGGATGGTTACATAGCCATACAATTCAAATAAAGTGTACAGTGTACATTCACCATGAGCCTTGCTGCTTAATGGTTTCAACTGTCACAGGAAACCCACCTCAGAACATAAAGGAACCATAGATAGAACTAATACAGTGCCATCTACTGGCTCAATAATTCTGTAGTTGTTGCAATACAAAATACATTCTAACATGTATTCCAACACCCACCACTCAACAACTACTTATAATAGTTCCATTCTTAGTTCTTAGTTCTGTTTCCTGTTTCTTATGCTTGTTCTTGTCCTTTTTCTTCCTCTTCTTGCTGTCCTGGCTGTCCACAGAGCTGGTGTTGCTGCTGTGGCTTTAGCCTTGGCTCTGCAAAGAACTGGCACTGGAGATGTTGGGGCTCTGGCTCTGGCTGGGCTAGAGTAGCAGACGTAGTCTCTTTTGGATTCTCCTTCCCATCTCTGGGTTTTAATGCTTCGTGAGCAACATAGGACAGATGTTTGGCTGGGATGATTTTATTGCTTCTGATGTATCTTCTGATTGAAACCTCTTGTGGCCTGGTTTCTGCTTTTATTCCACCTGCATAGTCTTTCTCAGTTAATTTCTTTATTATGTCAAGACTTCTGTGTCCAAGTCATCTGTGCCATGCATGAATGCAGTTTGAATGTTTTTCCTCCTTGGCAGTATTAGCTAACTGATTGCAGTTCAGCTGATATAGTTCATCTGTAATTTTAGCCCTTGCAACTACGATATCTCCTTTTGTGATGACACAATTGTCCCCTTTAAAGGTCACTACATTACCTTGTTTTGTGAGCTTCCTCACTGATAAAAGATTAGTTTCAAAAGCAGGGACATACAGTATATTTTTCACAAATATCTTTGTGATACTCAGAGAAATAGGACAGTAAAAAAAACCCTCTCCTATTCCTTCTAATTCTATTATTTGCCAGTTAGCTGTGGTGATTCTTTTCTGTTTTACTCTAGTCAAAGTGAGTAAAGAAATTTATGTCATTTGTCATGTGATTTGTAGCTCCCAAATCAATACACCATGCTTTCAAAGATGAGCTGCAACTTTTGGATTAAAAATATATATTCATTATCAGAAGCAAAATCAGTTTCTTTCTTCACACTTTTGGCTTTTTGTAGTTTATGCATTCTAGTGTTCCAGATTCTGCAATCTGCTTTTAAATTACCTTTTTTCTTGCATACAAAGCATTCACATGTTTGTTGCTTCATGTAACTGTTTTTATTCTTATTTTTCATCTTTAAAATAGACTGCAGTAGAAGCACCATCACTGTTTTATGCTTATATTCATCTATAAGCTTGCCATTAACATATTCAAATATTAGTTTGTCATCTGGACGTGCATCAAGTTCTATGACAAGCATTTAATAAATATCTGGTAAACCATTAAATAATAATGCTGTGACATCAAAATCTTTTATTTCTTCTCCTATACCTCTCAGGCATTCAACCATTTCCAAGGTATGATTTATGTAATCCTGCATATCCTGGCCTTTCATCATCTTGGTTTGGTATAGCTTTCTAATCAAATACAGATTTATTACTGAGATTAGCTCTTTCATTCATCTTTTGTAATCCTTCTCAAATTTCTTTACACTTACATATATGTATAACTTGATTATCTTCTATGCTAAGAAAGATTGTGCTCTGAGTTTTCTGATGTTTCTCTAGCCACTCATCTGAAGGGTGTTCTGGCCTAACTTCATTTATACTGTCAGATCTGTGTATCTGTCATTTCTTCAATGGAAGAAGAAAGGGGTGGGGAGAAACTGATAAAGAAATCCTTTTTGATGTAACCTGAATATATTTAATCTTATATCCAATTTGTATAACCTACACATGATACAATGGAGGGATGAAAACCAGATGCCCGGAAATCTATCACTTCTGGAACAGACAGCCAGGGGATGAAGAGACCATAAAAATTCCACAGTGAGATGTGCTCTGGGAACCTCTGAAAAAGATCGTTCTAAAAAGGGGGTGTGCGAATTAACATGTTGGCTCTTTGTTTTACTAAATACACATCAAGATAAGAAGAGGGGTTTTAAACTCCCTTATCTATCTCTGCATGCCTGAGAGACCTTAGACGCTGCTTTTAACCCCTACATGAATTGTCTCATCTCAATAAAGGATTCCTTTTGATACATTTAGTTTTCAGAAGTTCATTCTAGTTGATTGAATGGGAAAAGTTCTGTAGCCTGACATATACATTTCTACATACCTTCTCTTATAGCAGCATTTTCATCTTGAATGTCCAAGACTGGTAGTTCTGGTTTGTCAGATTCACAAATGTTACTGGCCATTTTCTTTTCTTTTCTTTTCTTTTCTTTTCTTTTCTTTCTGTATTTATTCTGTTACAGTCTTCTTTCTGTTGCTATATCTTGCACTTATAGCTGGCTATGACTGGTTTACTCTGAACTGTATATTTCTTCTCTATTTATTTATTTAGCATATGGCACGTGTTAGCCAAGGATCATTGAGGTGGCTGACTGCCTCTGTGAAAGGAATTTTGTGAAAGGAAGGAAGATCTGTTCTTAATTAGAATGAATATACAGATTGTGGCAGGTAAAGGCTGATGGTTCTGATGTTCTCAGAACTTATTACTTTTTAAAAAACCGTATACAATGCTTGCTATCAGCAATACGTGTAATATTATTCACAATTCGGCTATGCCAAATAAGTTGACCTTCGATTCACGCAACAAAGAACAGAAGAATGTTAAAAATATTCCTTAGATTGACTGACAAGTCTCTAAATCAGCAAACACAGTAATCATGCTGCTGAAAATGATTGCTTATTCTGCCTAAGCATTGTTCTATGGATAATACATTTAAAGAAATAATTATTGTTGCCAACAGTGCCTCAAAATATCCAGTTTTATATATAATCATTTCAAACTCTATATTTTAAGCAGTGGTGGGATTCAATTTTTTTTACTACTGATTCTGTGGGCGTGGCTTGGTTTTGTGGTCATGTGAGTGGACGGGCATGGATGGGTGATCATGTGAGTGGGTAGACATGGCTAACTCCAATCACTCATGGCAAGGGGCGCCTTGCCTCGCCCCGTTTGTCTGGCCTCCCGAGCTCTTCTGGTCTTTGTCTATTAATTTGTCTACTACCACAGTGTCTGGTTGTTTATCTAATGCCTGCCTGTCCTTCTGGATCTGGAACTCCCACAGATTCTTAGCTCTATTATTCTCCACAATCTTCTGTGGAAACTCTTGGATGGATGGATGGATGGATGGATGGATGGATGGATGGATGGAGAATTCTGAGAGTTAAAGTCCATACATCTTTCACCTGAAAGACACTGATCTATCCCTTGGGTTCTATCTAGTGTGGTAAATCCCTGCTTCTATGGATCTGTTGCTTAGTGCCTGTTCTTGTGCTGTTATGATCAGTGCTGCCTTTTACACACACACCACTTCAGGAATAATTATAAAAATGATGATTTATCACTCATTTCTTTACTAGTAGTAGAAACAAAATAAGCAGCCATTAATGTCACCTAAAGTCGGTGTTAGATTTTGCAGTAGAAATTCAAATCCAGAAAACACACAGATGACTGATTCAGCAGGATTAATTAACTTCTTCATATACATAACATTTTGAAGTAAAGTTTACAATACCCATAGTTCTTCCAACGTGGAAAAGGTTACAAGCAAAAACACAAGCAGCAGCTCAGAGCAGAGACCAGTTGCACTTTAGTTCATTAGGCAAGCAAGACTAGAGCCACACCCAGGCCACTTCTAGTTTCACTATCCAATTCAGCTCCAATTGGCTGTTCTGTTGCCATGCCTATTCATTGGCTGACTTTGTTATTAAGCTCTATTCCAGTTCATGAATATACTCTGACAGTTTGTGTTATGTATGCAGAGTTTAAAATGATTGATTGTTGTTGTAAAGTGTTTGAAATCATTGGTTGTTAAAGTGCGGGAAAACCCTGCACTCTGATTGGCTGGCAGCCGCAGCAGCCGGCTATAATAGTAGCCGGCTGAGCCATTCGGGTCCGTTCTGAGCTGAAGTCACAATAAACAAGAGCTGAAGCACTCCACGTCTCGTCTCTCTATGCAAACATAACACTGGCAATGAAGGTGGGATTTCCCCAAAGAGAAGACAACGTGGAACGAAGAAGAGTGAGATGGCTGCACTGAACACCCCCCCAGCCCCATTCGACCCGAAGAATGAAGACTGGGAGTCATATGCAGAATGTTTTCAGATGTATTTAGAAGGAAATGATCTGGCCGCCATTTCTGAGCAGCGGAAGAGAGCGGTTTTTCTCACTTATTGCGGTCCTGCAGTCTTCAAGATGGCGAAGGCATTGGCTGGCTCAGCAGACGTGAAGGTAATGGCATGGTCTGATCTGGAGAGACTTTTAAGGGCACACTACACACCCCAAGTATCGTGCCTCATTAGGAGACACGAGTTTTATTCGCAATCAGGAGAAGACGAAAGCATCAATGACTTCGTGGCAAGTTTAAGGAGCATTGGGGGCGGTGAATTCAGCAGTTTAGAGGAGGCCATGCGCAATCATTTTGTATTGGGCCTTAAAGACAAGGTATTGCAGAGCAAATTACTGATGAAACCCAAAATTACACTGAAAGAAGCCATAGAAGAAGCATCTTCAGCAGAAGCCACCAAAACCTCAGCAGCAGCCATGAGGAAAATGAACAAGACTATGGGCCATTCTGATGGTGAAAAGACCACCACAACTCATTTTGATGAACTTGAATCCAAGTCAGAATATAATGGAGAAGAAGAAGGAATTAACAGACTCAGAATGGAGCGGAAACAAAACGACCTGGGAAGAAAGAGGCGAGATTTCCACTGCATAGGTTGTGAGGGAACCCACCCCTGCACTGAATGCAAATTCCTGGAAGCCATTTGCCTCCGTTGTGAAAAAAGAGGGCACAGTGCAAGAGTCTGCAAATCATCCAGAACTCCACCCAACAGAAGGAAGTTTGTTGCAAACAACAAAGACAGAGAAGTCAAGCCAAACAACAACAGTGAGAGAATGAGGCACAGCACAGAAATAAATGGAAAAAATGAAACTCATCAAACAGTGACTGTTGATCATTCCTCTTCACTAAACAACAGAAAAGTGCATGTCAAGGTATTTATTGAAGGAAGGCCTTGCCAAATGGGTTCATACCTGTCCATGGTGTCATGGGACACAATTCAAAGACTGATACCAGACATTCAGAAGACTCACTTCAAAAAACAAGCACTAACTCTTAAAGACTACCAAGGGAACAAGATTCCAGTAGTTGGAACAAGAGAATTCAATGAAATTCAAAGGCCACACCAAGCCTGCCATTGACCATCGAGGTAAAGATCGCCCAAGCTTGCTGGGACTGGAGTGGTTCAACCCGCTGGGCATCGAAGTAACTGGCATCAATCATGTGAGCAACACTGGGTGGGAAGAAGCCTTGAAGTCTGAGTTTCCAGAGGTCTTCAGCGACGGATTAGGCAAGTACTTGGGGACCCCTATCACTTTTAACCTAGATCCCAAGGTACAACCAAACCGTTTAAACCCAGGAGGGTACCATTTGCTTTGAAGGAAAAAATAGATAAACAATTAGATAAGTTAATAGCCCAAGGGGTACTAGAGCCCACAGACCACTCCAGATGGGAGACACCCATAGTCACGCCAGTCAAGGCTGACAGTTCTGTGAGAATCTGTGGGGATTACAAGGACATTGAACCATGCCCAACAGAGCATATCGAGTTCCAGTGGTTCATCATTTATTACATTCTCTGGGGGGCACAGTCTTCACAAATTGGACCTGGCCCAAGCATACCAACAGTTAACAGTAGATGATTTAACTGCAGAAGCCCAAACCATTGTAATCCATCAGGGTGCATTCAAATGCAAGAGGTTACAATTTGGAGTAAGTGTGGTCAGGCATATTTCAAAGCCTTATGGAAAGGATGCTGGGGTGGTGCCCTATTTTGATGACGTTTTAATTTCTGCTGAAAATGACACTCAATTACAAGAGAAACTCAGAGAAGGCCTGACCAGGTTCAGAAAAGCAGGGTTGAAAGTAAAAAAGAAAAGTACACTAAGAACTGACAAAGTAGAATTCTTGGGCTATATGATTGATAAACAGGGCATCCACCCCACAGAAGCCAAAGTCCAGGCAATCAAAGAAGCCCCAGACCAAAATGCAAAACTGACTTGCAAGCATTCCTGGGACTTGTTAAAATTCTACCACATGTTTCTACCTCAGAAAGCAACCATTGCAGAACCCTTACATAGACTACTGGATAAAAATCTGCATGGGTTTGGGGCAGAAAGGAAGAGTCTGCATTTATCAATATCAAGAGACTAATAACTTCTGATTGGGTATTGATACAGTTTTCTGAGAATTTACCTGTAATAATAACTTGTGATGCATCCCTTTGGAGTGGGGGGTGCTGAGCCACTGCTTCCCAGTGGAAGGGAAGCTCCCATTGCTTTTACTCAGACTTTGACTAAAGCAGAGAGGAACTACAGTCAACTGGACAAAGAAGCTTTGGCACTCGTAGCAGCAGTCAAGAAGTTCCATGAATATGTCTATGGGAGAAGATTCACCATTGTCACAGATCACAAACCACTGTTGGGCATTGTGCAGGAGACAGACCAACGCCAACCTGTCACCCAGAATGCTGAGATGGACTGAATTTCTTGCTGCTTATTCATATAAACTCATCCATAGACTGGGAAAAGACATTGGGCATGCAGATGCTTTGAGTCGCTGCCCACTTCCTTTGCACACTGAGGACCCTGCTCCTGCAACTTACACATTTTTCTAGAGACTGTTGCCAAGCTTCCAGTCCATGCTGCTACAATTGCTAGAGAAACTGCCAAGGACACTTTATTGGCTCCTGTTGTAGGTTGGGTTAAAAAGGTTGGCCACTACAAGATCTACCTCAGGGTTCCCAACCTTTCAAATCTAGACAAACTGAATTATCTGTCTTGGGGATGTATTCTGTGGGGTAACAGAGTGGTTATTCCTGCAAAACTTCAAAAGAAGTCTTGGAAATGTTACATGAGGGTCACCGGGTATTGTCAGAATGAAGGGATTGGCCAGGAGTTATGTATGGTGGCCAGGTATAGACAAAATGGTTGAAAACTGGGTTGCATCCTGTCCAAATTGTCAGGAAACAAGGCCTGCCCACCTATCACCCCATACAGGAATGGGAATGTCCTAGGGCCCCTGGTCCAGGATTCATATTGATTTTGCTGGCCCTACCAGAGGCCACACACCTTTCTCATTGTGGTAGATGCATACTCCAGATGGTTAGAGGTTATTCCCATGTCATCCACCACAGCTGAGGCTGTTATCAGACAGCTTAAGAAACTTTTTGTAACGCACGGCCTACCTGATGTGCTTGTTTCTGACAATGGTCCTCAATTTACTGCTAACCTTTTTGAATCATATCTAGCACAGCAGGGTATCAGACACACCCTACAGCCCCTGGGCATCCTTCGACTAACGGCCGGCTGAACGCATGGTACGCTTTTACTAAGAGAAACTCCAACAATTGGGTCCAGGGGACATCACTGAGAAAGTTGAAAAACTACTCAGTATCCAACACATCACTCCTAACCCATCCACTAATTTAACTCCAGCCGAGCTTTTGATGGGTAGAAAACTCAGGTCTACCTGGACCGCCTTCACCCCACTTACGCACCAATGCACCATTAGATTCCACTAGCAAAACTCGCCAATTCTCCGTGGGTGATTTTGTTTATGCTAAAACCTTGTAGGTGAACCATTGTGGATTCCTGCAGAGATAACCCAGGTTACAGGCCCCAGGTCTTACAGGGTTCAAACTGAGGATGGTGCCTTGTGGAGTAGGCATATAGACCAGTTACGGTCCAGACTGCCTCTGGAGCATCGCCCTTGCTCCTCTCTGGACTTCATCCCCACAGCCTTTTCTAGGGGAAGGGGAAATAATGGAGGTAATGAGCAAGAATCAACCCCATGTGTAACGAGCTAACACGACAGGAACCATCCCAAACCCTGTCACAGTCCCAACAACCATTTTTACAAATGGAGGATTGCACATCATTACCAGACTTAGAGGATAACACTGGGTTGGAAATAGATTGGGAGGAGAGACCAGGTTGTAGTAACCAAACAGGTTCTACCAGTACAAGAAATCCTAATAAGGAAATGTTGGCAGATACATTTCCTTCCTCACAAGGTGAGATTCCCAAAACACCTGAACCACGCAGGTCTCAATGTACCTGTAAGAGCCCCACCTATTTACAAGAGTATATTAGATAGATGGGGTTTGAGTATGGACCAAACCTAGTGGGGAGGGGTGTTATGTATGCAGAGTTTAAAATGATTGGTTGTTGTTGTAAAGTGTTTGAAATCATTGGTTGTAAAAGGGAAAACCCTGCACTCTGATTGGCTGGCAGCGGCAGCGGGATAAGCTGCCACCAGCTGAGCCATTTGGGTCTGTTCTGAGCTGAACAATAAACAAGAGCTGCACACTTGTCTCGTCTCTATGCAAACTTAACAGTTTGAACTGTATATTTGAATTCTGATGCATATTTATTGTTGTGAATGCTTTGCAAAACAGTGGCTGGAGAGATTGCCACAGATAAGTGTACAAAGCAGCTATTTCAAATAACATTTCTAACTGTATTGTGTTACCAGTTACTCTGGAGGAAAATGGAGCTTATCTAGCCAGCATTAAATGATGTTTTCAGAAAATCAAATAGGGGAGGGTAGCTAGGTTTGAGCTGGCCTTCAAAGTTGGCAACCAATAAAAAAAATTTCTCACTTTTCTGTATAGATGTTACAACTCCATGGTTATTTGCCTTATTTTATTTTGACCAGTTTAATTTTGCCATGATTTTTGGATTCTAATAGTTTTGGACTAATTTGATATTTTCCACAAATG